>CM069162.1:1098958-1132422 GCA_035221665.1 Okamejei kenojei
AACCAAATAACACAAGATTTAGTCTCCTACACACCATACCACCCAAACTTCCTACCTCCGCTGCACCGATTAAAACACCACCCCCCCCCCCCCCCCCCCCCCCCCCCCATATCACCCCTGCCTTCACCCTACATTCATCCTGCACATACCCTCCGATCCACAATGTACTGATCACCCACATTCTCTGTACTGATTCCCTCCTTCAATCATTTTTACTTGTACGATCTGCATTCATTCTGCCACTGGAGCCCCCTCCCCACCCCCCCCCATCCATCCTGTACTGATCCCCCCATTAATAGGAATGGGGGATTCAGTCTGAAGAAGGGTCGACCCGGGAAGAAAAAGAGAAAAATAAAAAGAAAAAAGTTGCCTATATCTTTGCCCCCATAGATGCTGCGCTCACCCGCGTGAGTTTCTCCTGCATTTGTCTACCCCCACAAATCATTCCTATGCTGATTCCCCCATGTCATTTCATCCTGTCTGATACCCACGTCAATCCATACTGATCCACCCCATTCAACCCCACGACATCCCCCCCACGCTCTCCCCTCACTATTCCAACCACATGATTATTCCCCCTTGACCTCAAATCCATCCATTCCCGAACCTTGCTTTCTCTCACCCACCCCCCCCCCCACCCCCCCCCCCACCCCACCCCCCCCCCCCCCCCCCCCACCCCCGCCCCCCCACCCTCCATCATCTTTCCATCCCGCCTGATTCAAGCCCACTTTTGCCAATACTGGGATGATCAATTGTTTCCCAGTTCATCCATGCAGTCTTTTATATGCCTTCAATTTGGCGCATCCCCTGTCAACCCTTTACGAAAAATTGCCAGTTGCTATCTTGGTCAATTCACGTCTCAATACCTTCAGGTTACCTTTCTTTAAGGTTTCCAGAACCCTTGTTTTCTGATTTATTTATGTCACTCTCCATTTCATAATGAAAGTAACTAAACCATATTTGGCCAACTATTGCCAAGGGGAACACACAAGAATACTATCTAACCATTCCTCATTACTCAATACCGGTCTTTAGAATAGCTTGTTTCTTTAATTGGGTTCCTCTACATGTTGGTTTAGAAAACTATCACGCATGCATTCCAAGAAATCCTCTTCCTCAGCACCCCTGCCAATTTGATCACCCTTACACGATATGTAGATGAAGTCACCATTGTAACTTTGTTGCACGCATTGCGAAGTTTCCGTGTTTGATGCCAATCCCCAACTACACTATACTGTTAGGTGGCCCTATACACAAAACTCCCATCTAGATTTTTCTGCCCCTTAGTGTTTCGCAGCTCTAGACCCAGAACGATGCCATATCTTCCAGCTAATGTCTTATCTTTCTATTGCTGTTAATCTCTCTCTAACCAGCATCTCTACCCACCTCCTTTACCTTTCTGTCTATCCCTCCTGATTATTGAATATCCCTGGATGTTCAGCTCCCATGCCTGGGTCACCCTGGGACATGTCTCTGATGATTACCAACTATATCATTGTCATTAATTGTTATCTTTGCTACCTAATCAAACTCATCCAACTTATTACGAATGCTCTTCGCATTGGACTCAAAGCCTCAGGCTTCGTTTTTACCAACACTCTTATCTTAATACAATTATGTTGAAAAGTAGCCCTTTTGATTTTGCCCTGAATTGTCTGCCGGCCACTTTTACTTTTCACCTTGCTACAATGCTTCTACCACTCATGTACAAACTCCGTAGAGTAATATACAAACTCCGTATAGATTGCACCCCTAATCTGGGTTTTTGAACCAGGAGTCTGCATTCACTGGAAGGCCTGCAACTTCTATTGAAAATAGGTTAATTGCTTTTAAGATATTACAAGACTTGACCGTTGCGGGTGGCGGGCTGCGGTCTGTCACACACACACACTAACCACCCCCACACACACACACCCACAACAGGGGGAGGGGGGAGACAGGAGGAGAGGGTGGGAGGGGGAGGGAGAGGGTGGGAAGGGGAGAGGGAGTAGTGGGGAGGGGATGTAGGGGGTGGAGAGAGGGTGGGAAGGAGTGTTGAGGGGGAGGGAGGGGAGGGGTAGAGGGAAGGGAAGAGAGGGGGGTGGGAGGGTTGGGATGGGAGGGAGGGGGTGTAGGAGGGAGGGGGAGAGAGAGTGTTGTGAACAATTTGGTGAACAATTTTGGTAAAAAATACGGGAAATAATGAATTAAATTGACAGATGAGGGGATTTTTGAAATCATTACGTAGATTTCTACCAACAAATGTAAACATTTCCCTGTGTCGGCGTCGGGTTTTCGAGAAGATATGAATCAAAGGTAAAATCGCACACCGTCTGAAGCACCGATCGGCCACGCACCTTCTGTTGGCTGGTGGAGGAGGGGAGGAGGGGTGGAGTGGGAGGAGGTGGATAGGAGATTCCAACTGCCTCCCTTTGGCGGCGTCACTAAGCGGTGGGTGGACAGGGATGGCCAGGCCCCACGGCGGCAAGCGAATGAGTCCGCGATGCGTTTGATCGAGGGGTAGGCGATGCGGGGCGATGATACCGTGCCTTGAGCGCTGACCTTCCTTCCTCCCCACCTCACCCCTCTCTCTCTCTCTCTCTTGTACACCCCACTTTTCCTGGCACCCCTCCTCTCCACTGATCCCCATTCCGCCCTCTATTCAGCCACTACTGACATCCCCTGTGCTCCCCTCCCCATCTACCCCCTTCCCATCTATTCATCATGCACTGATTTCCCTATCCACCTCGCATTGATTCTCCTGCCACCCCTCCCATCCATCCTACACTGGTCCCCCAACTCATCCTGTACTCACCCCATTTCTTATCCATCCTGCACTGCCTCCCCCCATTCATCCTGTACTGAACTCTCATTCATCCTGTACTGATCCCCACCATCCATCCTTTTAATTAACCCTCCCATTCATATTTTACTGTTCTCCCCATTCCTCCTGTACTTATCCCCCAATTCATCCTGCACAAACCCTCTGATCCACACTGTACTGATCCCCCATTCATCCTGTACTGATCCCTTTATTCATCTTGTACTAAACCCCCCATTCATCCTGTACTGATGCCCCTCCATTCATCCTGCACATACCCTCCGATCCACAATGTACTGATCACCCATTCTCCTGTACTGATCCCTCCATTCATCCTGTACCGATCTGCATTCATCCTGCACTGATCCCCCCCCCATCCATCCTGTACTGATCCCCCCCCATTCAATAGGAATGGGGGATCAGTCTGAAGAAGGGTCGACCCGAAAAGTTGCCTATATCTTTCGCCCCATAGATGCTGCCTCACCCGCTGAGTTTCTCCAGCATTTGTCTACCCCCAATCATCCTATGCTGATCCCCCATTCATCCTGTACTGATACCCCGTCAATCCCATACTGATCCACCCCATTCAACCCCACAGACATTCCCCACGCTCTCCCCTCACTATTCCAACCAACATGCATTAATTCCCCTGCCTCAATCCATCCATCCCGCACCTTGCTTTCTCACACCCCCCCCCCCCCCCCCCCCCCATCATCTATCCATCCCGCACTGATTCACAGCCCCACCCCCCACCCCAACCCTACTGTGCTGGAAATGTCTTCAAAGCGAAAGTTGACTGTTTGATAACGGAGTGCAATCAAATGTGTTTTAAATTAAATCCCAATGTTATTATGTGATTTAATTAGATTTACAGAAAGAAAAAAAAAATTTAATCCAGAAAGATGGATTAATTCACGTGAAACATTAAAACCGCAGTGATCGATTGTCACTGCTACCGTTGACACGTTGTTACAGAATTTATTTTAACGGCAAATCAATGCTCTTAATATGGAGTATTAAGTTATTTAATTTTTTTAAATTTTTTTTTAATTAGAAGTAATGTACAATAATAGTATAAACCAAAAATAACATAATACATTTCATGTAAAACTTCTTGTTTTAAACTTTAATAATAGAAAAGTAAGAGAAGCAAGAAAAAGAAAAATAGAGAAAGTTAGATAAGATAGTGATATTTATAGTGCGTGAAAAAGTGGAAAGAGAGAGCCCATAAAGACATAAAGCACGAGAAAGAGAAAAAGAAAGAGAAAAAAAATAAATTAAAAAAAAGGAAAATATAAAGAAAATAAAATAAAAGGGATGCTTCATATCTTTACACACCTCTAACCCGGTCCTGAAACAGTTTATGTCCAGAGGTATGTTGCACCTTATGCTGGTAATGTCGATAAATGGAGACCAAATCTTTAAGAATTGGTCTGATTTGCCTGCTAGGACGAATCGTATGTGTTCGAGTTGTAACATTTCAGACATATTTGAAATCCATATTTTTAACGTTGGTGTGGGTGCATTTTTCCAAAATTTAAGTATACGGTTTTTTGCCGTTATTAAGCCATAATTAAGGAAAAACTCTTTTGGAACGAAGTCAGCTCAAAGCTGACTTCCATTGTTCCAAAAATAATCAGCTCTGCATTAGGTTTCAATTTTATATTAAATAATTTTGTAAAAATTTCAAAAATGTTATTCCAAAATGTTTGGATTTTTATGCAAAAAACAAAGGAATGTGCTATAGTTGCATCTTGAGATAAACATTAATCACAAATAGGGGAAACATTTGGAAAGATTTTATTCAGTTTAGTTTTCGAATAATATAATCTATGTGAAATTTTGAATTGAATTAAGATATGTCTTACATTGATCAAGCATTTATGCACATATAATAAGGATTTATCCCAACTCTCTTTCGAGATTTTTATAGATAGTTCTTGTTCCCAATCTCTTCTAATTGTATCAGATGATGGTATTTCTATATTTAGAATTATACTATACAAGTATGATATTAAGTTAGTTGAGTCCGCCTTTCTGTTCATAGCTTCATCTAATAGGTCTGGAGTCAGAGTTTGGTATTCTTGTGTATGTTTTTTCAAATAGTCACGGATTTGAAGATATTTAAAATATTGATTACTTCTCAGGTTGTATTTGAGTTGTAGTTGTTGAAATGATAAAAACATTCCCGTTTCATACATGTCTCCAAGCATTTTAATTCTTATTCTTTCCCAATGGGTAAATGTTTTATCAATAATGGATGGTTTCAACAACAGATTATTAACTATAGGAGAGAGAGCGATAAGTTTATTAATTTGAGAGTTAATTTTATTTGTTTCCAAATTCTAAATTCTAAATAATTGGGTTTTTCTTGTATATTGTATTATTCAGTTTTATCGGTGAGAGAAGGATCGCTCCTATATTAAAAGCGGAACAATCCTCTCTCCATTACTATCCAATCCACCCGTTGGGCAGAATTGTCCAACAAGTGAATTACATTTTTGACATTTACTGCCCAATAATAGTACAAAAAATTGGGGTGTGTCAGTCGACCAAATTCTTTAGGTTTACACAAGTATCTTTGGATTCTATAAGATTTATAGTCCCATATAAAATTTGTGATATTCGAATCAAGTTTTTTGAAAAAAAAATTAGGTAAGTATATTGGTATTGATTGAAATAAATATAAAATTTGTGGTAAGAAGATCATTTTTATGGCATTTATTCTGCCTATTAAAGACATCGGAAGTGTTTTCCAAAATGTAATCAAGGCATTTCATTTAGTTACTATGGGCATATAATTTGCATTGAATAAAGATTTATATTTTCTGGTAATTTTGATTCCCAAATATTTATTTTTTTCTGTAGCAATTTTAAAAGGGAACTTTGAAAGGTGTGTCGAATCTTGAGGTTTTATTGTCATAATCTCACTTTTATTCCAATTTATTCTATATCCTGAAAAGGATCCGAATTCCTCTATTAGGTTTAGTATATTTGGTATGCTGATTTGCGATTTTGTAATATATAAAAGTACATTGTCTGCATATAGTGATATTTTATTATTTGAGTATTTTGTATTATAGCCATGGATATTCATAGAAACATAGAAACATAGAAATTAGGTGCAGGAGCAGTCCATTCGGCCCTTCGAGCCTGCACCGACATTCAATATGATCATGGCTGATCATCCAACTCGGTATCCTGTGCGCCTGCCTTCTCTCCATACCCCCTGATCCCTTCAGCCACAAGGGCCACATCCAACTCCCTCTTAAATATGGCCAACGAACTGGCCTCAACTACCTTCTGTGGCAGACAATTCCACAGATTCACCACTCTCTGTGTGAAAAACGATTTTCTCATCTCGGTCTAAAAGACTTCCCCCTTATCCTTAAACTGTGACCCCTTGTCCTGGACTTCCCCAACATCGGGAACAATCTTCCTGCATCTAGCCTGTCCAACCCCTTAAGAATTTTGTAAGTTTCTATAAGATCCCCTCTCAATCTTCTAAATTCCAGCGAGTACAAGCCGAGTCTATCCAGTCTTTCTTCATATGGAAGTCGTGCCATCCCAGGAATCAGTCTGGTGAACTTTCTCTGTACTCCCTCTATGGCAAGAATGTCTTTCCTCAGATTAGGAGACCAAAACTGTACGCAAGACCCTGTACAACTGCAGTAGTACCTCCCTGCTCTTGTACTCAAATCCTTTTGCTATGAATACCAACATACCATTCGCTTTCTTCACAGCCTGCTGCACCTGCATGCCTACTTTCAATGACTGGTGTACCATGACACCCAGGTCTCGCTGCATCTCCCCTTTTCCTAATCGGTCACCATTCAAATAATAGTCTACCTTCCTGTTTTTGCCAACAAAGTGGATAACCCCACATTTATACACATTATACTGCATCTGCCATGCATTTGCCCACTCACCCAGTCTATCCAAGTCATCCTGCAGCCTCCTAGCATCCTCCTCACAGCTAACACTGCCCCCCAGCTTCGTGTCATTCGCAAACTTCGAGATGTTGCATTTAATTCCCTCATCCAAATCATTAATGTATATTGTAAATAGCTGGGGTCCCAGCACTGAGCCTTGCGGCACCCCACTAGTCACTGTCTGCCATCCTGAAAAGGACCCATTCACTCCTACTCTTTGCTTCCTGTCTGCCAGCCAGTTCTCTATCCACATCAATACTGAACCACCAATGCCGTGTGCTTTAAGTTTGTATACCAATCTCTTGTGTGGGACCTTGTCGAAAGCCTTCTGAAAGTCCAAATACAACACATCCACTGCTTCTCCCTTATCCACTCTACTAGTTACATCAATAAGATTAGTCAGACATGATTTACCCTTCGTAAATCCATGCTGACTTTGTCCAATGATTTCACCACTTTCCAAATGCGCTGCTATCCTATCTTTAATAATTGACTAGCAGTTTCCCCACTACCGATGTTAGACTAACTGGTCCGTAATTCCCTGTTTTCCCTCTCCCTCCCTTTTTAAAAATGGGGATTCGTGTGTATTCTTATGCTTTCTGCTAAGGGTTCAATCACAAGAGCAAATAGCATGGATGATAGTGCACATCCCTGTCTATTAGAAACATTGAAATGTAGAAAATAGGTGCAGGAGGAGGCCATTCAACCCTGCGAGCCAGCACCGCCATTCATTGTGATCATGGCGGATCGTCCGCTATCAATAACCCGTGCCCGCCTTCTCCCCATATCCCTTGACTCCACTAGCCCCTAGAGCTCTTTCCAACTCTCTTAAATCCATCCAGTGATTTGGCCTCCGCTGCCCTCTGTAGCAGGGAATTCCATAAATTCACAACTCTCTGGGTAAAAAAGTTTTCTCTCACCTCAGTCTTAAATGGCCTCCCCTTTATTCTAAGACTGTGGCCCCTGGTTCTGGATTCACCCAACATTTTTCCTGCATCTAGCTTGTCCAGTCCTTTAATAATTTTATAGGTTTCTATAAGATCCCCCTCATCCTTCTAAGCTCCAGTGAATACATGCCTAGTCTTTTCAATCTTTCCTCATGACAGTCCCGCCATCCAAGGGATCAATCTCGTGAACCTACGCTGCACTGCCTCAATCACAAGGATGTCCTTCCTCAAATTAGGACACTGAAACAGTACACAATACTCCAGATGTGGTCTCACCAGAGCCCTATACAACTGCAGAAGAACCTCTTTACTCCTGTACTGAAATCCTCTTGTTAGGTAGGCCAACATTCCATTAGCTTTCTTCACTACCCGCTGTACCTGCACGCCAACTTTCAGTGACTGGTGTACCCAGGTCTCACTGTACCTCCCCCTTACCTAACCTAACCCCATTGAGATAATAATCTGCCCCCTTGTTTTTGCCGCCAAAGTGGATAACCTCACATTTATCTACATTATACTGCATCTGCCATGCATCTGCCCACTCACGCAACCTGTCCAGGTCCCCCTGCAACATCCTAACATCCTCTTCACAGTTCACACAGCCACCCAGCTTTGTATCATCCGCAAACTTGCTAGTGTTGCTCCTAATTCCCTCTTCCAAATCATTAATATATATGGCAAACAGTTGCGGCCCCAACTTACTCCGAGCATTGCGGCACTCCACTCGCCACTGCCTGCCATTCTGAAAAGGACCCATTCACTCCTACTCTTTGCTTCCGGTCTGCCAACCAATTTTCTATCCATGTCAACATTCTACCCCCAATACCATGTGCTCTAATTTTTGTCACCAATCTCCCATGCGGGACCTTATCAAAGGCTTTCTGAAAGCTTAGATACACCACATCCACTGGCACCCCTTCATCCAATTTACTTGTCACATCCTCAAAAAATTCCAGAAGATTAGTCAAGCACGATTTCCCTTTCATAAATCCATGTTGACTTGGACTAACCCTTTTACTGCTATCCAAATGCACCATTATTACGTCTTTAATAATTGACTCCAGCATCTTTCCCACCACCGAAGTCTGGCTAACTGGTCTGTAATTCCCCGTTTTCTCTCTTGCTCCTTTCTTGAAAAGTGGGATAACATTGGCTATCCTCCAATCCACAGGAACTGATCCTGAATCTATTGAACATTGGAAAATGATCACCAATGCGTCCACTATTTCTAGAGCCACCTCCCTGAGGACCCTGGCATGCAGACCATCAGGCCCATTAGCCTACCCAATACTATTTCTCGCCTAATGAAAATTTCTTTCAGTTCCTCTACCACCTTAGATCCTCTGTCCTCCAGTACATCTGGGAGATTGTTTGTGTCTTCCTTAGTGAAGACAGACCCGAAGTACTTATAAAACTCATCTGCCATTTCCTTGTTGCCCATAATAATTTCACCCGTGTCTGCCTTCAAGGGACCCACATTTGACTTTGCTACTCTTTTTCCCTTAACATATCTAAAGAAGCTTTTAGTGTCCTTCTTTATATTCCTGGCCAGCTTCCCCTCGTACTTCATCCTTTCAGCCAATATTGCCCGTTTTGTTTCCTTCTGTTCTCCTACGAGTTTCTCAATCCTCTGGCTTCCGGCTACTCTTTGCTGTGTTATACATCTTTTCATTTAGTTTTATTCTATCCCTAACTTTTCTTGTCAGCCATGGTTGCCTCCTACTCCCCTTAGAATCGTTCTTCCTTTTTGGAACGAAATGATCCTGATACTTCCGGATTATGTCCAGAAATTCCTGCCATTGATGTTCCACTGTCAATCCTGCTAGGATCCCTTTCCAGTCTACTTTGGCCAGCTCCTCTCTCATGCCTTCATAGTTCCCTTTGTTCAACTGCATCACTGCCAATTCCAATTTAAACTTCTCCTTCTCAAATTGCAGATTAAAACTAATCATATTATGATCACTACCCTTAAGCGGTTCCTTTACCTCGAGTTCTCTTATCATATCTGGTTCATTGGACAATACTAAATCCAGAATTGCCTTTTCTCTGGTCGGCTCCATTACAAGCAGCTCTAAGAATCCATCTCGGAGGCATTCTACAAACTCTTTCTTGGGGTCCTGAACCAACCTAATTTCACCAGTCTACCTGCATATTGAAATCCCCCATCACCACAGTGGCATTACCTTTGTTACATGCCAGTTTTAACTCCTGCTGCAACTTACACCCTACATCCGGGCTACTATTTGGGGGTCTGTAAATAACACCAATTAGTGTCTTCTTGCCTTTACAATTCCTAAACTCAATTCACAGTGACTCTACCTCGTCAGTCCCTATGTCTTCCCTCGCAAGGGACTGAATTCCATCCCTCACCAGCAGAGCTACCCCCCCCCCCCTCCTCTGCCCACCTGCCTGTCCTTTCTATAGGATGTATAACCGTGATATATTAAGATCCCATGCACGATCCTCCTGTAGCCACTTCTCAGTAATCCCCACAATGTCATATCTACCAACCTCTAACTGAGCCTCAAGCTCATCTACTTTACTTATACTTTGCGCATTCATATACAATACTTTCAATTCATTACGCATCTCACCTTTCACATCGATCCCTATTACACTTGGCCATACTCTCCTATCCCTTTATGAGCTTCCTTTCCCGTTAATTCTGGGGTCATTAACCATCCCTTTACTCTCTTTCTCTTTAACTCCATCCTCGACTATCCCATTTGACACCCCACCCCCCCCCCTTATTCAGTTTAAAACCACCCGTGTAGCAGTGGCAAACCTGCCTGCCAGCATGCTGGTCCCCCACTTGTTAAGATGCAATCCGTCCCTTTTGTAAGAATTTAAATCCCTGCCTCCTGCACCAGCTCCTCAGCCACACATTCAGGTCCCGTATCTCCCTGTTCCTGCTCTCGCAAGGTCGAAGAACTGGAAGCAAACCGGAGATAACAACCCCGGAGGTCCTGCTTTTCAGCATTTTTTCGAGCACTGCATAATATTCATCCCCTTCTTTCCAACATCGTTTGTGCCGACATGCACTACCACTTCCGGCTGTTCACCTTCGCCCTTGAGGATTTTCTGCACTCTGTCTGTGACAACCTGGATCCTGGCACCGGGAAGGCAGCACACCATCCTCGAATCCCATCTGTTGCCGCAGAAACCCCTGTCCATACCTCTCACGATGGAGTCTCCAACTACAATGGTGTTGCCTGACATTGACCTCTTTGGTTTTGGCTCAACAGCCCTTTTTGCTTCGCAAGTCAGTGTGGTAACGTCTTCTGTCCCGACAGCTTCTAAGTGGGTGAACCTGTTCACAAGAGGTACAACACTGGGGGACCTTTGCATTCCAAGTTTCCCTCCCTTTCTCACCGTCACCCACTTTCTCTCTTCCAGTACCTTAGGTGTAACAATCTTACTGTAGGACTTGTCTTGGTGCACAATAACCATATAACCATATAACAATTACAGCACGGAAACAGGCCCTCTCGGCCCTTCCTGTCCGTGCCGACCATTTGTTTTCCCCTAGTCCCATCTACCTGCACTCAGACCATACCCCTCCATTCCCTTCCCGTCCATATCCTACCCACTTTACTTTTAAATGTTAAAATCGATCCTGCCTCCACCACTTCTGCTGGAAGCTCATTCCACACAGCCACCACCCTCTGAGTAAAGAAGTTTCCCCTCACGTTACCCCTAAACTTCCGTCCCTTCATTCGCATGTCATGCCCTCTTGTTTGAATCTTCCCTACCCTTAATAGGAAAAGCTTATCCACGTCAACTCTGTCTATCCCTTTCATCATTTTAAAGACCTCAATCAAGTCCCCCCTTAACCTTCTGCGCTCCAAAGAATAAACACCTAACTTGTTCAACCTTTCTCTGTAACATAGTTGCTGGATCCCAGGCAACATGCTAGTAAACCTCCTCTGTACTCTCTCCATTTTGTTGACATCCTTCCTATAACTAGGCGACCAAAATTGTACACCATACTCCAGAATTGGTCTCACCAATGCCTTGTACAATTTTAACATTACTTCCCTGCTCCTATATTCAATGCTCTGATTTATAAAGGCCAGCACACCAAAGGCTTTCTTTACCACTCCATTTACATGCGATTCCACCTTCAGGGAACTATGCACAGTTATTCCTAGATCTCTCTGTTCCACAACATTCCTCAATTCCCTACCATTTACCATGTACGTCCTATTTTGATTTGTCCTGCCAAGATGTAGCACTTCACACTTATCAGCATTAAACTCCATCTGCCATCTTTCAGCCCACTTTTCCATATGGCCCAAATCTCTCTGTAGACTTTGAAAATCTACTTCATTATCCACAACACCACCTATCTTAGTATCATCTGCATACTTACTTATCCAATTTTCCACCCCATCATCCAGATCATTGATGTACATGACAAACAACAGTGGACCCAACACAGATCCTTGAGGCACCCCACTGGTCACCGGCTTCCAACCTGACAAACAGCCATCCACCATTACTCTCTGACATCTCCCATTCAGCCACTGTTGAATCCATCTTGTTACTCCACCATTAACATCCAAAGATTGAACCTTCTTAACCAACCTTCCATGGGGAACCTTGTGAAAGGCTATTCACTGTCTCTCAGGTTATGGCATGCTGTTACAATACGTAACAGCATGCCATAACCTGAGAGACAGTGAATGACCAACATGCACATATGCACGCACACACTAATTGACATTAACTGACACTAAGACATTAATATTGAATTGCTAAACTTGCTATTCTGTTGTACTGCTTACAGCTGCAAGAACTGTGAGTATATGTACAGGGACATACCTATCAATGCACTGTATACATGTATTATATATTTATGCATTTTAAATATGTGTTATGTTTTATACTTTGGCAATATAACAATGTCTTTTATCATGCCAATAACGTTTTTTAAATTGAATTTTAAAAAATGGAATTGAGAGAGAGAGAGAGAGAGAGAGAGAGAGAGAGAGAGAGAGAGAGAGAGAGAGAGAGAGAGAGAGAGAGGTTGTGTTTTCTTCTCAGCTCTGCGGTTCAGAAGGATTGAAGCAGCCTTTCAAGGATTTTGCTGTTGGAGAAGGAACAGAGGCAGAGGGGCTTCATAGTTTAACTTATCGTTGGACTGTTGAAACTTTCCTTTGGTCTAGGATTCCTCTACTAGTGTGAAAATTCCTGAATTTTCTCTACATTGTCGAGGGTGCGGTTGTCGTTGGTGGAAGATTTTGGTGTCTGTCTTTTTTGTAGCACCGTTTCTCTGCCCTAAAGTCATTTTGCACAGTGCGGCTGCCTGGCTTAATGTCAAGAAGGTACTTTTCCTTCCGGCTAGACTGGGATAGAGCTTCCCAAAGGCTGCTCTTGGCTGTGGACGAACTTGGGGACTTTCCTGCTTCAGCTGGAGGTTTCTGCTTTATGCTGCCTGTCTTTGACTGTGACTGTCTCTGGAACTTAACTTGGAGCTGAACTGCTGGGGTGCCTGGAGCTGGTTTGTGCCTCTGTCAGGATGGCGATGGCTGGGGCACGGCCGAAGGTCCGGACCTACGCAGCGGTGGATTCAGTGGCGGGTACATGGCCATCTGAGCATGAGCCTCATGTTGACTTGGATTGGGACGGTTTTGGTATCTCGGTTCAAACTGGACCTATGATGTCCAGGGGAGCAATTACGAAGGCCATGAATGAACTTCATGGAGAGGAGCTATTGTCTCTTCCAAGCTCAAAAGAGGAAAGGTTGAGATGATACTAAAGACCCGGGAGGATGTGGCCCGAGCATTGGAGAAGGGGATCTCAGTGGGGGGGGGTCCACGTACAGGTGGATCCGTGGGTATCCAGGGTGAGACCGGTTCTCCTGCGGAGTTGCCCCACATGTATTCCGGACGCGTCACTTATTCCACACCTGTCTAAGTTTGCGGAGGTGCGGTCTAAGTGCCTTAGGCTCATGCACCCCGGGGGGGACCCAGAGGAAAAAGGGGTCTTCAGTTTCAAGAGGAGGGTGTTCATGAAGGTGGGTGAGGGGGATGGCGCTGAGGGGAGCTTCGAGGTGGAGTGTAGGGGTCTCCCTAGAAACGTGCGTTGGAGTTGGCCGAAGTGTCAACTCCAACGCACGGTGTCATGCATGCGGCGAATTTGGACATCTCCGGAGGGAGTGTCTTATTCGCGGGGTCACTGTGAGAAGTTCTAGCGCAGTGGCCCAGGAATGCACTGCTGGCCCATCCGGGGTGGCTCGTCAAACCTCAGTGGCGCGGGGTGGTACTGCTGACCCGGCTAAGGCTGCCAGCTCTGCCTCGGTGATCCGGGGCGGCAGTGATAGCCCATCTGGGTCCGCAGGTTCTGCCTTGGGGACCCGGGGCAGCGATAGCCTCCACCCCCCACGTCCTGAACCTATGGTGGCGGCTGAAGGTGAGGCACAGGGGGAGGGAGGTGAGGAGGGGGGGAATTGGGAGCAGCAGAGAAAGAAGAAGAGGAAGGAGAAAAAAAAGTCCACCCGAGCGAGTCAAACGCAATCGGGTGTGCACCTTCCGAGTTCTGAGACCACCCAAGGGGCGCCTGTCAGCTCCAGTCAGGTGCAGATTGCACCTGCCGTGGCCCAGCAAGGAGCTGAGGTGGTTCAGACGGGGGCAGGGAAGCTAAAATGTGCGGGTGGTAAAGTGGCTGGGGGTAGTGTGGAGGCGGAAGACACTTCCGTTATCGAGGTCACCGTACCGCCGCATGCTAGAGGGACAAAAAGGAGGCATGTGCCTGGCGAGGATGAGCAAGGGCGTGGGTCCAAAGCTAGGGGGATGACTTTTTCCAGACCTTCCACCACTGATGTAGTTAGTGGTCTTGAACTGGTGTCTTCCGGGTCAGAGGTTGAGCCTCCATTTCAGGGATCTTCAGCAGGTATTATAAGACCATGTGCTGGGGATGACTCCTCTTGTGTTGTGTCCTCTGGGCAGGTGGATGCCCTTCGTTTCAGGGGCCCTCCGAGGGAGTTATCTCATCGGGTGTTGAGGTTAGCTTCCTTTGGGATCTGCCCTCTGGGTCAGAGGAGGTCCCCTCGTTTCAGAGGCCTACTGAGGGTGTTGGCATGCCAGATGATGGGGTTAGCTCCCCTGGTAGTGTGCCCCCTGGGACGGGGGATAAGCAGACTCAGCCCGAAGGGAGAGGTTCGGGGGCATTGGTGTACCAGTCTGTGCTCCATATCAGTGCCAGTGGAGGTGCTGGGGGGTGTGCTGCCTCACCGGCTGAGTTAGCAGGGGAGAGTTTAAAAGCAAGTGGAGCTTCTCTGGGTGTTGCCTGTGGAGAGGGTACTCTAGGTGCTGTGTAGGTCGGGGCTGTTTCGGGTCGTGATCCTCTTTCAGATTTCGGGGGTGCCAGTGTACCACAGGCCCTGGGGGTGCCTCTTGTTTTTTCTTCCCCAGGCCCAGACGTGGAGGGTGATGGTAGAGTGCAGGAGCCTAGCCATTCAGTGGGCTGCTTGTTGCGGTCAGGGGATTCGGGACCCTTCCCCGGCATTGATCCTGGGGGTGATGTAGTTCCGGAGGAGAGGGATAGTGATGAGGCCAGTTTGTGTAGCAGGATTAGCGAACTTTCTGGTCTTTCGATTTCTGACAACGACCCTGGGCGCTGCGCTGATAAGCTTGTTGTTTCAGGTGCGAGTGGGTTGGCCGAGTGCCCAGGCTCCAAGGTCGTGTCTCATGCAAGTGTTATCCGTGAGGTGCGAGAGTTCCTTAGAACAAGCCGTACCATCGGAACAAAAAAGGATGCTGATAAAAGACGATGGGAGGATTGGCCAGTTTTGATTAAGACTCTCGAGGCTATCCTTGGCAACAAGGATAGTGATCTTCCTGACTCTGAGAAGAGCCAGTTTGGGGACTTTTTGGAGTTCCTCAGAGAGAGAGTTTTTGAGTATATGCGGAGTGTGAGGGTCTCAATCTAGTGTACATTCATAGTAGCTACATTAAATTTAAATGGGAGTAGAGCGAGTTTTCGCAGATTTCAGCTTTTATCAGTCAGACAGGGGAAATTTGCGGTATGTTTTCTGCAAGAGACGCATACCGTTGTTAGTGATGAACCCACCTGGCGACTGGAGTGGGAAGGGGGGGTCTACATGAGCCATCTCAGCTTGAATTCGAGTGGGGTGGCCTTTCTGTTGGCCCCGAATTTTCTGCCAAATGTTTTAAAAGTGCAAGAAGTTGTGCCAGGAAGTTTGCTCCATCTGGCCGTGAGCCTGGATGGCATGCCGTTGCATTTCATTAACGTGTATGCCCATAGTTCCGGCACGATACAGGCTGACCTACTTCAGGTGACTGCTCTGTTGAGCACTATTGATAGGGGAGAGTGTGTCTTCCTTGGTGGGGACTTTAATTGCACACTTGAGGCGCGAGACCGTTCTGGTACTCAGTGTGCACCTGCTGTAGCGAAGAAGCTGAGAGGGTTGGTTGACTCCTTTGAGTTGCTTGATGCGTGGCGGAACCTCCACCCGGATTCCACTGCTTTTTCGCGGAGGTCTGAGGGTGGTGGTTCCCGCATTGATCGAATATATATTTCCCAAGGGTTTGTTTCCCGTGTCTCAGCGGCCTCAATGCGGCTGGTGCCGTGCTCGGACCGCTGTCTGGTGCGTGTGGATTTTAATCCAGCGTGCGCTCGGGCTGGGTCCGCATACTGGCACTTTAACAACAACAGGCTGCTGGAGGATCGGTGTTTCTGGGAGTCATTCAGTCGGTTTTTTGTTTTTTTTTTATTTTTTTATAATATTTTTATAGAAGCATTGCATATTATCTAAGGTACAACAGTACTTCAAATACGAATTCGACTTGTCACAAAAATTGTGCAGATGTTACGTAATAATTTATACCTGCTTCTGTTTTTTTGGGGGTTTTTTGGGAAGGTAAGGGAATGGAAAAAAAATAAAAGTATAAATCGATAATCAAGAAATAGTGATTAAATAATGATGATTATATAAGAAAAAATAAAAAATAAAAAAGAATAAAGATAAAGAAATAAAACATAAAAAGATAACCATATAACCATATAACAATTACAGCACGGAAACAGGCCCTCTCGGCCCTTCCAGTCCGTGCCGACCATTTGTTTTCCCCTAGTCCCATCTACCTGCACTCAGACCATACCCCTCCATTCCCTTCACGTCCATATACCTATCCACTTTACTCTTAAATGTTAAAATCAATCCTGCCTCCACCACTTCTGCTGGAAGCTGATTCCACACAGCCACCACCCTGAGTAAAGAAGTTCCCCCTCATGTTACCCCGAAACCTGTCCCTTAATTCTCATGTCATGCCCTCTTGTTTAAATCTTCCCTACCCTCAATGGGAAAAACGTATCCACGTCAACTCTGTCTATCCCTTTCATCATTTTAAAGACCTCAATCAAGTCCCCCCTTAACCTTCTGCGCTCCAAAGAATAAAGACCTAACTTGTTCCACCTTTCTCTGTAACATAGTTGCTGGAACCCTGGCAACATTCTAGTAAATCTCCTCTGTACTCTCTCTATTTTGTTGACATCCTTCCTATAACTAGGCGACCAAAATTGTACACCATACACCCCGATTTTAAAGAAATTTAAAAAAAATAAAAAAATTATTATATAGTAAAAAAAATAAGGAATGCATCTTAACAATGAATGGAGCAATTTCACATAACAATATCTATAGAGACGTGTATACAGATCCCAGAATACATCTTTTCATCTAACCCTACACCAGGTTACATTGAGTTACGATGCTGAGCTCAGCTACCCCTTTAAATAATCAATGAATGGAGACCATATATGTTCAAAAAGTTCATATTTGTCCATTAGGACAAACCTAATTCTCTCCAAATGCAACGTCTCCGACATTTCCACAGTCCACATTTTGATTTTGGGGGATAATGTTCCCTTCCAGAATTTTACATTTTTTTTTTTCCAATTATCAAACAGTAATCAAGAAAAGTTCTTTGACTTACTGTTAATATTAAGCTTGAGTCAGGAACTCCTAATATTATTAGCTTTAGATCAGGGTCCAATTTAGTTTTAAAAACTTCAGAAATAATTCCAAAAATATCAGCCCAATAAGTATTAACTTTTATGCATGTTACAAAACTATGCGTTAAGCTAGCTTCTAAATTCTGACATATTTCGCAAATAGAAGAAATGTTAAGAAAAATTCTATTTAATTTCGTTTTTGAGTAGTGTAATCTATGTAATACTTTAAATAGTACCAAAGTATGTCTGGCATTTAATGAGCATCAGTGTATACGTTGTAAACTTTCTTCCCCAGTGTCTTTCATTATAGATAGACCTATTTCATTTTCCCATATCTGCCGGTATGATTCTGTTGTTGGGACTTCCCTACCCAAGTATTATATATGTACGCTATTAATTTTTCTGTATATGGATGCTTGTTAAACCACTCATCCAGTAATTCTGGTTCTCTATTATAGTCTTGCATGTTTGACTTGATATAGTCTCTAATTTGTAAATACCTAAACAAGTTATTTGGGTGTAATCCACAGATATCTTTTAACTCTTGAAATGGGAGAAATTTTCCTTTCCTGTAAAGGTGTTCAATCCTTATAATTCCTAAATGTTTCCAGTGTTTTCAGTCGGTTTTGGTGAAGTGGAGAGAGAGGCAGAGGTGCTTCTCTTCCCTTTGGCAGTGGTGGGATGTGGGGAAAGCTCACATCCGTCTCTTTTGTAAGGATTATACGTGGGGGTCGACCGGAAGGCAGGATTCAGCGGTCGAGAGGCTTGAGAGGGAGATACTGGACGCAGAGTCTTGCCTGGGTCGTATTGTTGAAGACTCCTGGGGAGTCTTTCAGAAGAAGATGGAAGCTTTGAAGAGCCTGCTGCTTGAGCGGTCCCGAGGCGCTTACGTGAGGTCGCGGGTCCAGATGCTGCATGATCTGGACCGAGCTTCGCCTTTCTTTTTCTCTCCGGAGAAAGGGCGGGGAGCTCGCAAACAGCTCCTGGAGCTGCTCGCAGACGACGGCTCCTCTGTCACTGATCCAGAGAGTATCAGTGCCTTGATCAGGTCCTGCGGAGGGATTCAGCGGGGAGGCTCAGCAAGATCTGTGGGAGGGTCTACCGACTGTAGATAGGGAGATGTCCGATCTTCTTGATGGCCCCTTATCTTTGGAGGAGTTGACTCGTGCCTTGCATCAGCTCAGGAGGGGCGTCCCCCGGGCTGGATGGACTGATGGTAGAGTTTGTTAGAGCTTTCTGGGATATCCTCGGGGGTGATTACATGTTGGTTCTGGGGGAGAGCTTGGCGACCGGGGAGATGCCCCTCTCGTGGCGTAGGGCAGTTGTTGCCTTGCTGCCCAAGAAGGGTGAACTCCGCTTGTTGAAGAACTGGCGCCCGGTCTCTCTCCTATGTACAGAGTATAAAGTTTTTGCACGGGCAATGGCAAATCGCCAGGGCTCCGTGCTGTCTCAACTGATTCATCCTGACCAGTCCTATACAGTCCCTGGCCGGTCCATTCAGGATAACATCCACCTGGTTAGGGACCTGATTCATCTAGCCCAGGGTACTGGTCAGTCAACTGCTTTTCTGTCTCTTGATCAGGAGAAGGCTTTTGATAGGGTAGAGCATGAATACCTCTTCGGGACGTTGCAAGCGTTTGGGTTTGGACCGCATTTTGTAGCCTGGGTCCGGCTTTTGTACGCTGCAGTGGAGTGTCTTGTGAAGGTTAATGGTACATTGTTGTCTCCCTTTCATTTTGGGAGGGGGGTCCGTCAGGGATGCCCCATGTCGGGTCAGTTGTGTGGAGCCGTTCCTGTGTCTTCTTCGGAGGTTGACAGGCCTGGCCCTACCTGGCCTGGGGGTAAAGGTGGTTCTTTCGGCGTATGCCAATGATGTACTTCTTATGTTCACTGATCCTGGTGACCTGCGGAGGATGCGTGACTGCCAGGAGATTTTCTTGGCTGCATCGTCTGCTAGGATTAACTGGAGTAAGTGTTCTGGACTTTTCGTGGGTCAGTGGCACGTGGAGTCCCTGCCGGAGATGGTAATGTTTGCGTAGAGTACCACGCACCTCCTCTATCTGGGGGTGTACCTGAGTCCCACTGAGGATGCTTGGCCGGCAAACTGGCAGGAGTTGGAGGCGAAAGTGGTTGCCCGGCTGGGGCGCTGGTCAGGCCTGCTTGGAGTTCTTTCCTTTCGGGGAAGGGTGCTGGTCATAAACCAGCTGGTGGCCTCCATATTATGGTACCGGCTGGCTACTCTTGTCCCGCCCTCTATCTTTGCAACCGCTTTACAGAAGAAGCTGGTAGATTTATTTTGGGGAAATAGGAAGCACTGGGTTTCCGCAGCGGTCCTGAGTCTCCTGAGAGGAGGGTGGCCAGTCCTTGGTATGCGGCTCTCCGTCTCAGGACTCTGCGGAGGTACATGTATGTAGAGAACCCCCACCAAATGGCACGCTCTGGCCACGTATTTTTTCCGTCGGGGTCGTTGCCTAAGGGGGGTCTCACGGCTCCCGGTGGCAGGCATCAGCCGACCCGCCCTAAGGGGCTTGCCTGTCTTCTACCGGGATGAGCTAAGAATGAGGAATTTGGCTGTTTTCAGCCAGCGTGTTGCTCCACGAGGGGAGGGGGATGTCGTGGCTGCAGGAGTGGCCGGTCCTCACCCTGTCTTGGCGGGTGTCGAGGGGAGGCGCGCCTAGAGTGGTTCTTTTTTTAAATTTTTTATTTTTTTAATATTTTATTTATTAGAGGTAAATACATCAATGTACTTCACATATATATTGTTACAATCAATGTACCCCATAATTTTATGGCTTTTAAAGAAAAAGAATATAAAGAGAGAGTGAAATAGGTGAAAAGAGTTGTGATAGTGAAAGAGCGTGCCAAAGAGGAGAAGAAACCCTTGGTCAAAGAATTAGAGAAAGGGGGTTAAGAGATAGACCCTAAAAAAAAGGAAAAGGAAAAAAAAAGCCAGTTACTATGTTATATATATCAGGCAAAAGGAATCCACCAACTTAATAGTTTTTCATCCCCCCCCCCCCCCTCCCACCAAGGCCCGAGGTACTCCTGCACCCTATCTTTGTAGTCATTCTATAAATGCAGACCAGGTCTGATAGAAACGTTCTGATTTTCCTTCCAGGCGGAGTCTCATATCTTCCAGATGTAGCGTTTCAAACATAGTTGAAATCCACATATTTAATGTTGGTATAGGAGCATTTTTCCAGAATTTTAAGATTAGTTTTTTTTCCTATTATTAAGCCGTAATCAAATAAATTCCTTTGATACACATTTAATTCCGAACTACCTTCTGTCATTCCGAAAATAATCCATTCTGGCTTTGGTGTCATTTTTATTTTAAACACTTTTGTGAAAATTTCAAAGATTTCAATCCAAAACCTTTGAATTTTGTACAAAAGATGAATTAGTGCACTATAGTAGCTTCTTGACAGTGGCATTCATCACAAATTGGTGAAACGTTAGGGTAAAATGTATTTAAGTTAGTTTTTGAGTAGTATAATCTATGTATAATTTTAAATTGTATTAAAGTGTGTCTTACGTTAATTGAGCATTTGTGCACATTTAATAAGTATTCTTTCCACCTTTCATTGGCAATTTTTATGCTTAGTTTGTTTTCCCACTCACAACTAATACCTTCCGTTGTTGGTATTACTGCATTTAGTATAATATTATATATATGTGAAATTAAATTTGGTGATTCCGCCTTTGTATTCATTACTTCATCTAATAAGTCTAATGGCATTTTGTGAAATTCATGTGCATGTTTTTTCAAATAATCACATATTTGGAAATATTTAAAATTCTGATTGTTAACCAGATTGTATTTTAGTTGTAATTGTTTAAATAATAGTTTTCCCGTATCATACAAATCTCCCAAAGTTTTAATTCCTGCTCTTTCCCATTGTATGAATGCTTTGTCTATAATTGAGGGTTTAAACAGGGTTTTTAGCAATAGGAGATAGGAGAGATAAGTTTCTTAATTTTAAATTGTATTTTATTTGTTTCCAAATTCTGATTGTACTATGTATAATTGTTTTTTTGTTGTAGTTTGTATTATTCACCGTCAATGGTGAAATAAAGATCGCACCAATATTAAAGGGGGAGCAGTCCTCTTTTTCCATAATGATCCATTCCAGTTGATGAAGAGCATTATCCAACAATTGAATCATATTTCTAATATTTACCGACCAATAATAATACATAAAATTAGGGAGTGCTAATCCCCCTACTATTCAGGTGTGGTCTTTGTATTCTATGGGTCTTTTAATCCCAAATAAAATTTGTAATATCTGAGCCCAATTTTTTTTTAAACATTTTGAGTATAGTGAGATTGATTGGAACAAGTATAGAATTTGTGGTAGAAAAATCATTTTTATGGCGTTTATTCGGCCTATTAAGGACATCGGGATTGATTGGAACAAGTATAGAATTTGTGGTAGAAAAATCATTTTTATGGCGTTTATTCGGCCTATTAAGGACATCGGGAGCGTTTTCCAGAATTTAATTAAAATATTTTATTTTCTTAAGTACATGGTTATAGTTTGCTTTAAACATGTCTTGATATCTTCTAGTAATTTCAAAGCCCAAGTATTTAAATTTTTCCCTATTTTAAAAGGAAATTGTACGAGATGTATAGAATCTTTCAGTTTTATTGACATGATCTCACTTTTATTCCAGTTTATTCTGTAACCTGAAAATGAACCGAAATCCTCAATTAAATTTAAAATATTGGGTATAGTGATATGAGGCTTTGTGATGTACAAAAGTACATCATCAGTGTATAATGATATTTTATTGTTTGAATATTTTCTCTAATATCCGTGGATATTCGGATGAGTTCTAATACTTTCCGCTAGTGGTTCAATTATGAGGGCAAATAACAATGGTGATAATGAACAACCTTGTCTATTACCCCTTGACAGTTGAAATTTCATGGAGAAAATATTATTAGTTAATATTCTGGCTGTTGGCTTATTATATATTAATTTAATCCATTGAATGAAATTCTCTCCCAGTTTAAATGTTTGCAACACCTTAACCATATAGTTCCATTCAACCTGATCGAATGCTTTCTCTGCATCCAGCGAAATAATTGCGAGATTTGGATCTTTAGTTTGGTGTTAGTGCATTATATTAAACAGACGTCTCAAATTATTAAATGAATGTCTCTTAGGGATAAACCCCGTTTGATCCGGATGTATTAGTTTAATGGCATACTTAATCTTCTTGGTAATATTTGTGCTAATATTTTTTGATCTGTATTTAACAACGCGATAGCTCTATAGGATCCAGGTTCTTCCTCATCTTTATCTTTCTTAAGTATTAATGTAATCGTAGATTCTGCTAGTGTATCAGGTAATATTTGTTCTCTGAAAGCGTGTGTGTACATTTTCTGTAGACGAGGGATAAATATATCGTAAAAACTTTTATAGAATTCATTACTAAATCCGTCGGGACCTGGCGTTTTTCCATTTTTTAATGAGAATATTGTTTCTTCTATTTCCTTATTTGAGATTTGTGCTCCCAATTCCTCTTGTTCCTGCAATTCCAGTTTGGGAAGATTGCAATTATCCAGAAACTCAGTGATTGTGTTGGTGTCCGTTGTCGTTTTGGATGTATACAAATTCTCATAAAATTGCACAAATCTTTTATTAATTTCATTCGGTAATGTTAATACTTTCCCTTTGCCTGATTTAATCTTTGAAATAGTGTGTTCCTTTTCTCGTTTTTTTAATTGGCGTGCGAGAAGTTTATGAGGCTTCTCCCCAAATTCAAACTGTTCCTGTCTTGTAATTTGGAATAATCTTATAACTTTCTCTGATAGTAATTTATTTAATTTGAATTTTAGTATTAATATTTTATTGTGTTTATCCATGGACGGGTCTTTAGCATTATCTATATCCAATTGTCTAATTTGTTCCTCTAGCTGCCGTTGTTCATTATTTTTTTTATTTTGAAAGGCTTGGTATGAGATTATAACACCTCTAATAAAAGCTTTGAAAGATTCCCATAATAATGCAGGTGGTGTGTCTGGCGTATCATTTATTTTGAAAAAAAGATCCATTTGGTGTCTTAGATATATACTCCCTTGCGGGTCTTTTAAAATTTGGGGGTTAGACCTTCAGAACGATGTATTCTTAGACATGCCTTCTATTTTTTTTTAAAGTTAGGGGGGAATGATCTGAAATCGTATTTGTGTGGTATTTTGGGTTCAGAGTATACGGAATTAATTTTGTGTCTACCAGGAAATAATCTATACGTGAGTAAGTCTTGTGTACCGATGAATAAAATGAATATTCCTTGCCTGTCGGATTTGCAATCCTCCAAACATCGGTTATTTGTATTTTTTATATATGTGCTTAAAAGTTCACTAGTTTTAGATTTCGTATTACCTTGTTGTTTTTGACTGGATTTATCTAAATAAGGATCTAAGACACAATTAAAGTCTCCCGCAATTATAACATTCTGGTAATTATATTCTGCAATTATATTCAAAATTTTATTTAAAAAATGCGGATTATCAAAGTTAGGTGCATATATATTTACCAATGTGATTGGGATTGCATGGATCTCACCGGTAACTATCAAATGTCTCCCATCCTTATCTGTTAAGGTATTTTTCTGTTTAAATGGTATATCTTTGCGAATCATGATGGACGTGCCTCTGGATTTTGACGTGTATGACAAATGAAAAGTTTGACCTATCCAGTTGGCCCTCAATCTAACTTGATCTTGAACTTTAAGATGCGTTTCTTGGAGGAAGATAACATCTGAGTTAAATGCTTTCAGCTGTGTTAAAATCTTACCCGTTTTAATACGTTCGTTAGCCCCCCTAATATTCCAACTGCATAGTACTATGTATCTTGTGCTGCATCCATACCTCAGGTCTATAAGCAATGGGGGGACAGTCAACCTACCAAGTTCAGTTTGTGGATTCCTTTTGCGATTATCCTTGAATAAAAAAAACACAAATGTGATTAATTGTGAGAGTAAAAAAAATAGTAAAAGTGAAAATACAGTGACCGAGCTTATAACCATATAACCATATAACAATTACAGCACGGAAACAGGCCCTCGCGGCCCTTCCAGTCCATGCCGACCATTTGTTTTCCCCTAGTCCCATCTACCTGCACTCAGACCATACCCCTCCATTCCCTTCACGTCCATATACCTATCCACTTTACTCTTAAATGTTAAAATCGATCCTGCCTCCACCACTTCTGCTGGAAGCTCATTCCACACAGCCACTTCTGTCCCTTAATTCTCATGTCATGCCCTCTTGTTTGAATCTTCCCTACCCTCAATGGGAAAAACGTATCCACGTCAACTCTGTCTATCCCTTTCATCATTTTAAAGACCTCAATCAAGTCCCCCCTTAACCTTCTGCGCTCCAAAGAATAAAGACCTAACTTGTTCAACCTTTCTCTGTAACATAGTTGCTGGAACCCTGGCAACATTCTAGTAAATCTCCTCTGTACTCTCTCTATTTTGTTGACATCCTTCCTATAAACTAGGCGACAAAATTGTACACCATATTCCAGAATTGGTCTTACCAATGCCTTGTACAATTTTAAACATTAACTTCCCTACTCCTATATTCAATGCTCTGATTTATAAAGGACAGCACACCAAAGGCTTGTTTTTTTTTTTGTTTTTCTTTACACACCCTATCTACATGCGATTCCACCTTCAGGGAACTATGCACAGTTATTCCTAGATCCTCTGTTCCACAGCATTCCTCAATTCCCTACCATTTACCATGTACGTCCTATTTTGATTTGTCCTGCCAAGATGTAGCACTTCACACTTATCAGCATTAAACTCCATCTGCCATCTTTCAGCCCACTTTTCCAAATGGCCCAAATCTCTCTGTAGACTTTGAGAATCTACTTCATTATCCACAACACCACCTATCTTAGTATCATCTGCATACTTACTTATCCAATTTTCCACCCCATCATCCAGATCATTGATGTATTTGTCGGCACCGTAATAAGTGGCCCACCTGTTGGTGGGAGAAAACATTGTATCGACTTCCGTTGTCGATGTTAATAAACAAATAGCTCCGTTCCCTCAATGTCATAACATATCCGTACTAGAACCCAGCCGATTCCAAACCAACTATATAATACCTAATTGCAGTACATATATCCATTTCATATGTATTCCCAAATATATCTAACTGTTGTATCTATAAAGTGTTAAGCATCAGTTTTTACCTCGATAATTATCAGCTATTGGTTGAAGGGGTTACCTAGGGCAGGCTTCTGTATCTGAGCCAGGAGCCCGTCATCCCCTCACAACCCGGTTATAAATCTGCTTAAAACTTATTAAGATATTAAGTTATAGATGTTAGATTGTAAATCAGCCCCTTACTACCGAGCTGGTTAATGTTCATTACAATTTCTATGATAGTATTCTATGTTTTAAGTGTTAAAAGTGTTATTTCTATAACATTAGGTTATTCAGTTAAAATGTTTAAACCACGGTAATTGCTCTGTTCAGATTATATTGTTTTTTTTTTTGTTTTTTTTAATTTTTTTATTGTAGAAACAATATATACCGAGTACACTCTTATACGACAGTGAGAATTATATAATATACAAAATTATATAATATTGATTATCGATTGATACTGTTTATGTTAATTGTAATATTATCCATTATACATTTCGTGGTTATTTATTTTATATAATTGGGAGTGTATGTAGTATATTCCTAAAATAAGTAATATACTCAGACTTCTCATATCATAGATATTCTTCTAATTACCAAATACAAAATCCCCCGCTAATATAACTACATATTACCCAATCTTAAACAAAGTTTTTATGATATTATAATGTTATCAAAATATTAAGCATGTTTGAATTATTGTTAACTTTATATTTCAAAATTATTTATAGTTGAAAATGCACCAATTTTTATATAATTACAAAATTTAAAGACATCTATAATCTTTTCCTACGAATAAAAATGGTGTACTATTAAAAATTTATATCTATGTATCTATATTTTTTTCCTTAATTAAAGATAGGAAATAAGACGTAAGAGAATAGAAAATAGAAAAGAAAATGTGGAAGTTTTGATGGAGATTGAAGTATTACTAAATAATCCATTCTTGGAGATACATTCATGAGTTATTTATATGTATTTCACATCCATTCAGATATTCAGGGCCTCAGTCAGTCCCTGGGCGCCGAACCATTGAGACCCCTGTAGATATTTAATATAGGGAACCGAAATCCCTTGCAGAGATCTAACCTGTCCCCATAAGGACAAGTCTCAATCTCCCACCAAGTGAAGTGTCTCCTCATTTCTGTATTCCACATTTTTAATTGTTGGGATACAGTCCTTCCAAAATTGTAATATTAATTTTATTCCCACTATTAAAGAATAGTCGATAAAAGTTCTTTGATTCCTTGTAATTATTTGTTCCGTTTCCGGTATTCCAATATGATTAACTTTGGGTCGGAAGCATAGTAATATAAAAACATCGTGACTATCTTAAATCTTTCATTCCAATATTCTAAATCTTCGTACAAATAGTAAATGAATGTGACAAAGTTGTCATCTAAGATTGACATTTATTCACACCTATAGGTGATAATTTTGACACACTATATATTATGTAATTTAGATTTAGAATAATGTAATTCTATGTAAAAATTTTTAAACTGTATAAGAGCCATGATTAGCATTTAACGAACAGTAATGTTTGTGGTTTGTAAGCTTTCTTCTTCTTCCCATATTTCTGGGCATTATTATTTGACCTAAATTTCAGTTTCCCAACGCTGCCGTGTATTTCCGATGATGAATTATCACTTTCCAACAAAATATTGTAAATGTATGAAATCATTTTTTCTGTATTTGGATGTTTATTCATGCATTAATCTAAAAATCCACTCTTTCTCTAATTCTGATTCTTTGTATATGCAAGATACTAGTTTACTGATTTGTAAATAAAGGAATATTCCATTATTATGAAGCCCGTAGGTTTGTGTAATTCTAGAAATGAAAGAAAAAATTTTCTTAAAAAGATCCCCTAAATTTAAAATTCATTTATATTTTCCATTGTAATAAAAGCCTTATCCATCGTTGAACGGTTTTAAACGTAAACATGTTGGCAATTGTAAGACCAAGCGGTATAAATTTTAGTTTTAGGTGTTATCTTTATTTTTATCCAAAATACGTATTCCACTTTCTATTATCAAATTTTCATTTCTAAAATTTCCTTAGGAACCTTAATATTAGCAAATAATATAGCGCTAATTTTCAAATGGGAAAACAGTCTCTCTTTCCATTTTTAATTAACCATTTGGTTTATTATCGTTCTTCTAACCATAAATTCATATTTTTAATATTAACTTCCCAATAATAAAACATAAAAGTTGGTAAAGCAAACCCCCGTTATTTTAGCTTTTACAACATGTTTTTTATTTATTCTATATTCTTATAATCCAGAAACAGTTAGTGACAATTGAATCCTACTTTTTAAAAAAAAATTTTTTAGAGAGATATATCGGGATTGATTGAAATAAATATAATTAATATGTGGGAGGAAAATCATTTTTAATGGCGTTTATTTTGAACCAAACATTGAGATAGTTAAACTTTTCCAGTATAGATATATTTATTTTAATTTATTCAATAATAAACGGGAAATAGACTTAAAATAAAAAGAGTCAAATCTTTTTGTAACAAAAATACCAATATATTTAATATTTTCATTTGTTATCTTAAAAAGGAAATTGTTGTAATATCTGTAAGTTATTCATGGTTATTGGGCATAAGTTCACTTTTAATTTTCGCAATGATATTTATCCGAAATTAAACCAAATTCCGTTATTATGATTTTCACAAATTAACGGATACTTATTTCCGTTTAGTAATATAAAGTAATATATCGTCCCAACTAACGAATTTTATTCTTAGTATCTTTAGTATCATATCCATATATTTCCGGTTCCGGGTGCATCTTCTTACCCTTTGAGCCAAGAGGTTCGCCTTGCTAACGCAAACAGTAATTGGTGATAAGGACTGCCTTGTCTACAACCTCGGATAACAAAACTTAATTGATAACATATGGTTTGTTATAATTCTACTGTTGGGTTTGCATATAATAATGTAATCCAGTAGTAAACTAATCACCAAGCTTAAAGGCTTCCATCACCGAAAATAAATAAGGCCATTCCACCTGGTCAAAAGCTTTTTCTGCATCCAACGAGATGACTACTAAGTCTTTTTTATCACTTCTTTTCGAATATATGATATTAAATAACCGTCCTTAGATTCTATGAAGAATTCTTTTATGGTATAAATCCTGTTTGATCAGGATGAATTAAGTTGTTAACAATTTTGCTTAATCTTTGTGCAAGGATCTTTGTTAAAATTTTTTGATCCGTATTTAATAAAGCAATTGCTCTATATTGATTATATTGTAAAGCTCTGTATTCAGTGTTTTTCTTTTTCCACTTTACTTGGAATCCAGTATGAGCTTCAATAACATTCCTCATAACCGTCGAGTCCTAAACACAGGTAGATTTCCATCTTCAGTGAACACATTTCATGTGAAATTGTAAAGAGAGAGAGTCCAAACAGACAGCTGTTCAAGTTATTTATTCCTTCCACGATGGTTAAGGCATATTTAATTATGCACTCTCCACCTCCTCCGGAATTTGTAACGAATTTCGTTGTAGAGAAATGCGCATTCATCGCGGGAAAGTAGACTCCATATCTGACACCCTTCACGCCTTGGAGCGCTTGTTTTACCCTGTAAACTGATTTCCTTTTTTTGGCCACTTCATAGGGGTAATCTCTAAATTATTTTGAAGGTTGTCTGCTCGTATTCAATAGTAACTCTCCATATTATGAAATTATTCATAAAACCACTTTCCAACGCCAGAGATGTCCAAAAAATTTCACAATGATCTGACGTGTACTGAGCCTGTTTGGGAATTTTTGTTTGAATCTCGGAATTCGATGTGCCGCTTCATTTTCGGAAGGTTAGGAAGATAGAGAGGTTCTTTTAATTAGATCCGCAGCAAACTCCCAGGGTTATCTCCCGCTGCTTCCTCGGGTACTCAACAACCTTAGGTTAAAGCGTCTCCAAGTCTAGGCACATATCCGACTTTTGCCACTGTTTTTGCGTGAGGTCCGTGCTGTGTCTCATTTCTTCATATCCTCGAAACCATTTGTCCCATTTCGTCCTCCATCTCTTTCATTGTTTTCACATAAGAGGCGACAGTCCTCATGCCCTGCAACAAACTTCTTCCCCTTGTCCATTCGCTCCAAAAGTTTCCTCTCACATCTTCAATTCTTTTATATGGTGTTGATCGAATCCAGCACAGACTCAATAACTTTCAAATTGCCCGTATTCGTAATTCAGCATTAGCTTATCTGTCATAATCTTTCATCATTTTTTCCATGTGCGTTCTGTCCACGCTTTCATCTTTTCAGAGTTCTCTTAACCATTTGCTTTAATTCGCCCAAGTCTTTCTTCCTTATCTGCCTAGCCTTGAGACAATTCGAAGGCAGTTTTCTATCAGAGCTCCTTCAAAAGTCGACTCTCCAAGCACTTCAGGCTCTTTCTCACTGCTGCAGTATATTTTTGAAATGCTTCTCTGAGGACTGAGCAGAAATCGGATTCTGCATTTAAAGGGTTAAATCCAGAGTTTAATGCACAGCACTTTTTGTTGACGCCATCAGCAGAGCATTCAAGGCCTCCGATAACCTTTTTTAATCGGTCCCGATCTCTAGATCCAGTTTTAATGCGAAAAATCGCAAATTTTTGGGAGCGGAGCTATGTGTGGCGACTGTTATCAAAACATGGCGCCACCGGAAGTCCCTAGAGTGGTTCCCCCGCTCCATCAGATCTGCTCATTGGGCCTAGGCTCCAGGATATTTCTCGGGCACTTGCTCCACACAATCTGAGCCGCCTTTCTGAGATGACCAGCATGCCATTTCGTGATGCGAAGAGACGCACACTGTACAGGATGCTCCTGCACATTCTGCACCTCCTTGCCTTCGTCTTCCATCCCGACACACCATGGCGGAACGGTGTTACTGGCTGGGAGGTTCCCAGTGGGTTCCTTCTGTAATGGAGTTGCACCCCTTTTTACCCTTGGGGACCTGGGGTGGAGAGTGTTGGCAACAGAGCGGTGTATTTAAAAACTTTTGAGTCGGTTCACTGGCTCGTCCGCCGCATGTATTTTCTGAGGCGAGGAGGAGACCGTGTTCCACGTGTATATGGAGTGTGAGAGGTTACTGCCCCCGTATCAATATCTGAAGGGGTTGTTCCTCAAGTTCTGGTTGCATTTTAGTCCCACAATCCTGGTGTTCCAACTCAAGGCAGGGAGCGGGAAGAGCCGAGTGGGCGAGGGGGACCTCCCCGACGGTTTGCTCCTGGGCCTGGCCAAGATGGCCATTCGGCCTGGCCAAGACGGTCCAGGCAGCAGGCGGTCGATGGTCAGGCTAGGGTCGACAAGCCACTCACTAGCCTCCCCTCTTTTTCGGGCCTACGTCCGTGCACGTGTGTGTCTGGAGAGAGAACACGCGGTGTCTACGGGGACTCTGGAGGCTTTCCGCGGGCGCCGGTCACAGCGTGGGGTTGAGAGTATTGCAAACAATGAATGTATTGTTGTACTATAATGATTTTTTTGATATAGTGTCATTTTTGATTATGTTTTGATGTGTTGTATTATATGATTGTGTCAAATTGTTTTTGAAAGAAAAAAAAAGAGAGAGAGAGAGAGAGAGAGACAGAAAGAGACAGAGAGAGAGAGACAGAGACACAGAGGGAGAGAGAGAGAGAGAGAGAGAGAGACAGAGGCAGAGACCGAGAGAGAGACACACACAGAGACAGAGAGAGAGAGAGACAGAGAGACACACAGAGAGAGACAGAGAGAGAGACACACACACACACACACAGACAGGACCCGAGATACGGGGACAAGAGAGGGGACAGAGAGAGGGGGGGGGGACAGAGATAGGGGGGGACAGAGAGAGGGGGGGGGACAAGAGGAGGGGGGAAGAGAGGGGTGGGACAGAGAGAGGGGGGGGACAGAGAGAGTGGGGGGGACAAGAGAGAGGAGGGGGGGAGGGGGGAAAAGAGAGAGAGGGGGGGACAGAGAGAGGGGGGGGACAGAAGAGGGGGGAACAGAGAGGAGGGGGGGACAGAGAGTAGGGGGGGGGACAGGACGAGAGAGAGGGGGGGACAGAGAGAGGGGGGGGGCAGAGAGAGGGGGGGGGCAGAGAGAGGGGGGCAGAGCGAGGGGGGGGAAGAGAGGGGGGGGGGTAACAGAGAGGGGGGGGGACAGAGAGAGGGGGGGACAGAGAGAGGGGGGGACAGAAGAGAGGGGGACAGAGAAGGGGGGGACAAGAGAGGGGGGCAGAGAGAGGCGGGGGGGCGCAGAGCGAGGGGGGGCTGAGAGAGGGGGGTGCAGAGAGAGAGGGGGGGGCCGAGACGAGGGGGGGCAGAGAGGAGGGGGGGGGCAGAGAAGGGGGGCAGAGAGAGGGGGAGAGGGGGGCAGAGAGAGGGGGAGGGGGGTCAGAGCGAAGGGGGGGGGGCAGAGAGAGGGGGCAGAGAGAGGGGGGGGTGCAGAGAGGGGGGGGGGGGGGGGCAGAGAGAGGGGGGGGGGCAGAGAGAGGGGGGGCAGAGAGAGAGGGGGGGGCATAGAGAGAGGGGGGGGGGGTCAGAGAGAAGGGGGGGGGCAGAGAGAGGGGGGGCAGAGAAGGGGGAGGGGCAGAGAGGCAAGGATGGGGGGGGCAGAGAGAAAGGGTGGTGGGGGGGGGGGGGGGGGGCAGAGAGCAGGTGGGGGGGGGGGGTGGGGGGGCAGAGAGAGAGGTGGGGGGGGTGTGGGGGGGGGCCGATAAGCGGGGTGGGGGGGGGTGGGGGGGGTGGGGGTCAGCGAGAGGGGGGGCAAGAGAGGGGGGGGGCAAAGAGAGCGGGTGGGCAAGAGAGAGGGGGGTGGGCAGGGAGGGGGGGCGCAAGAGGTGGGGGGGGCAGAGAGAGGGTGGGGGCCGCTCGTACTGCGGGCTGGTGGTGGCAGCGCGCGTTTTTGTATTCCCGACGTCCGTTCGGTCGGTGTTGCCGCTCGGCCTTTGTGTGGCGCTTCTGCGGCCGCTCCTCCTGGTAACTCCGCTTGTTTTGTTCCTGCTGCTCGTGGTTGGTCCTCTCTCGTGTGGGGTTCCTCGCCTTGTGGGGGGGCCTCGCGGCTTGTTGGCCTCGCGCGTGTGACCGCCCTCTCGGTGGGCCCTTCCGCGGGGTTTTGGTGACCGAGCGTATCCGGGGGGGTCCGCTTGGGCGCTTGCTCTGGGGTTGGGGCCGCGAGCCGCGCGTGTATTTGGCCTTCGCTCTCTTTTTGTCCTCTCTCTCGCTTTTGGCCCTACGCAGTCTCTGTTTTGCCCATGCTGTCGGCCGGAGTTTTCCCGCTGCGCGCGGTTTGGCCCGCGCGCTCTGGTGTGGCCCGCGCTCGCTTGGTGTTGTCCCCTCGCTCGCTTGGTGTGCCCTATTCTCGCTCTTTTGTCGCCATATCGTGCGACTTCTTTTGGAACCCCGCGCCGCTTGTTTGTCGCCTCTCTCGCTTTTGTTTCACTCTCTCTGTTTGGTTGTCCTCTGGCTGTCTCGTCTTTTTTTTCCCCTGCTCTCGTTGTGGGGTTTCCGCTGTCTCTCGGGGTGGTTGGTTGGGGTGGGGGTTGTTTGGTTGTGATTTGTCCCTCGTTCGTCTCTGTTGTGGTTGCCCGCTCTCGCGGTTTTTTCCCCTGTCTCGTCTCTTTTTTTGCCCCAGTCTCGGGCCGTTGGTGTGTCGT
>CM069162.1:1132922-1197206 GCA_035221665.1 Okamejei kenojei
CATAGAGAGATACGTATTTACCGCTGCCTCGAGGATATAAAGTGTTGGATGGCGCAGAACTTCTCCAATCTAAACGAGTAGTAAGTCTGAGGAGTCATCCTTCTCGGCCCCTCGGACTCAATAAAATGATAGCAGGCAGACTTGGAGCTTACCCCCATACTCAAACCTCACGTCAAAAACGTTGGCGTGATATTTGACTCAGCACTGAAATTTGACAAACAAGTCAATGCCCTGGTAAAAGCTAGCTTCTTTCAGCTTCGGATAATAGCTAAAATAAAACTCCTCCAATTTGATGATCTCGAAAAGATTCCCTTCAAAACTGCCCCCTCCATCGACTCCTTTAAGTCGACACTAAAAACCCATCTGCACTCCCAAGCCTTTCTTGATGTCCTCTGAGCGAGGGCTATATGAATGTAGTTTGTTTGTTATACTATTCTTATACAAATGTAAAGCACTTTGGCCAACGAGAGTTGTTTTTGAAATGTGCTATATAAATAAATGTGACTTGGCTTGATTGAAGTTGGCTCATCGATTTTACTCAAATTCATGCAGCAATAGGCACAGATGATTTGAATAAACATTTATGGCGGACCTGGCAATGCACATGGTCACTGTATGAAGCACGTCTCAAAGTTAATGAATTTCACTTGAAATCTCATTCAAAGCCAGATGAAATGAAAAGGAAATTGGCAAATCCATTAAAATATCTCTTTTGATAAATAGTCTTCATGGCACACAAACTGCTATCAAATGGATAACATTAAATTTTAAGCCTTCGCTTTCCAAATAAAAATTTTGGGTTAGTTGAGTGTAAATGTGCCACTTGCAACAAAAATCATTTATTTAAGGAAATGATCAACCATGCTCCAACATTGTGTAGATGTCATCCTTTAGATCAAATTCACTCTTCTACCCCCAACTTCACACACACCCACTACCTAGCCTCAATCTTTGGCATAGTGTCTCAGAATCTTACATTTCTTTCAAACCCAAACACTGCAAACATTCCTGCACAGTCCCCTAAAGGTTAATGTTTTATTTCAGGATTACTGCCTGTGCCGCGTGACAGTGAGAGTAGGAATGAAATGAGGTGGAGGATAAATGCGTGGCTGAGGGACTGGTGCAGTGGGCAGGGATTCAAGTTCCTTGATCACTGGGACCTCTTTTGGGGAAGGCATGATCTGTACACAAAGGACGGGTTGCATTTGAACCCGAGGGGGACCAATATCCTGGCAGAGAGATTTGCAAAGGCTACTGGGGAGACTTTAAACTAGAAAGGCTGGGGGGAGGGACTCGGGGTAGAGGGGGGCCTAAGGGTCAGGGTGTGGGGCAAAAGGGGAGAGGAAGGCAAGAGAGAGTGAAGCACTCGGACCCAAAAGTTAGGCGAGAAAGATGAAAAAGATAATAGACAGGAGAATACAGGGATGGTGGGTTTCTTAAACATGTGTATATTCTTAATGCTAGGAGCATTGTAAGTAAGGGGATGAACTAGAGCCTGGATTGACACTGGAAACTATGATGTTGATGGCAATCAGTGAAACATGTTGCAGAGGGCTGTGATTGGAAACTAAATATTCCAGGATTTCGTTGCATCAGGTGTGATAGAAATTGGAGGGGACCAGAGGGGAGGTGTTGCATTGCTTGTCAGAGAAGATATTACAGCAGTGCTTTGGCAGGATAGAATAGGAGGGCTCGTCTAGGGAGGGCTAATTGGGTGGAACTGAGAAGTGGGAACGGTGTAGCAACACTTTTAGGGGTGTATTAATAGACCGCCAAATGGGGAGCGAGAATTGGAAGAGCAAATATGTAAGGAGTATACAGATATTAGTAGTAAGCACAAAGTAGTGAATGTGGGAGATTTCAATTTTCCAAAAATAGACAGGGAAACACATTCTGTAAATGGGCTGGATGGTTTGGAGTTTGTAAAATGTGTGCAGGATAGTTTTTTTGCAGCAGTACATAGAGGTATCGACCAAGAAGGGCAGTTGCTGGACCTCCTGTTAGGAAATGAGGCAGGTCAGGTGACGGAGGTATGCGTTGGTGAGCACTCCGTCGGGACCAGTGATCACAATATCATTAGTTTTCAATAAATTATGGAGAGAGTCAGAACTGGACCCTAGGGTGGAGATTTTTGATTGGGAGAAAGGCTAGCTTTGAGGGAATGCGTAAGGATTTTAAAGGAGTGGAATGTGGGACACTTTGTTGCATGGGAAGGATGTAGAAGAGAAATGGAGGACATTTAAAGGGAAATTTGTAAGAGTACAGAATCTTTATGTCCCTGTTAGGTTGAAAGAAATAGTAAAAATTGAAAAGAGCCATGGTTTTCAAGGGAAATTGGACACGTTTTTGAAAAAAGATAGAGATATCTACATTAATTATAGGAGGCATTAGAGTAAATGAGATGCTAGAGGAAGTATAAAAGAATGTAAAAAGTAATCTTAAGAAAGAAATTAGGAAGGCTAAAAGAAGATTGAGGTTGCTTTGGCAAGAAGGTGAAAGTAAACCCAAAGGCGTTTTCTACAGCTATAATATTAGCAAAAGATAACGAGGGATAACGAGTAACCTTTAGACGAAACCAGAATGGACAGCTATCTGCTGAGCCAAAAGAGATGGGGGAGATATTGAACAATTTCTTTTTCTTCGGTATTCACCAAGGAGAAGGATATTGAACTCTGTGAGTTAAGGGGAAAAGGTATTAGTAAGAGTAGCTATGGAAACTATGAGCATTCAAAGAGGAGGAAGTACTGACACTTTTGAAAAATATAAAAGTGGATAAGTCTCCAGGTCCTGACAGGATATTCCCCTAGGACATTGAGGGAAGTTAGTGTAGAAATAGCAGGAGCTATGACAGAAATATTTCAAATGTCATTAGATACGGGAATAGTACCGGAGGATTGGCGTACTGCACATGTTGTTCCATTGTTTAAAAAGGGTTCAAAGAATAAACCCAGCAATTATAGACCTATTAGTTTGAAGTCAGTGGTAAGCAAATTAATGGAAAGGATACTTAGAGATAATATATATAAGCATCTGGATAAACAGGGTCTGATCAGGAACAGTCAACATGGATTTGTGCCTGGAAGGTCATGTTTAACAAACCTTCTTGAATTTTTTGAAGCGGTAACTAGGGAAATTGATGAGGGTAAAGCCAGTGGATGTTGTCTATATGGATTTCAGTAAGGCCTTTGACAAGGTTCCCCATGGAAGGTTGGTTCAGAAGGTTCAATCTTTGGGTGTTAATGGCGGAGTAAGCAAGATGGATTCAACAGTGGCTGAATGGGGAGATGTCAGAGAGTAATGGTGGATGGCTGTTTGTCAGTTTGGAAGCCGGTGACCCGTTGGGGGTGCCTCAGGGATCTGTGTTGGGTCCACTGTTGTTTGTCATGTTCATCAATGATCTGGATGATGGGGTGGAAAATTGGATAAGTAAGTTATGCAGATGATACTAAGATAGGTGGTATTGTGGATAATGAAGTAGATTCTCAAAGTCTACAGAGAGATTTGGGCCATATGGAAAAGTGGATGAAGATGGCAGATGGGAGTTTAATGTGATAAGTGTGAAGTGTACATCTTCTTGCCGTCAGGCACAAATCAAAAATAGGACCGTACCATGGTAAATGGTAGGGAATTGAGGAATGTTGGAGTGGAACATAGGGTTATCTAGGAATAACTGTGCATAGTTCCCTGAAGGTGGAATCGCATGTAGAAATAGGGTGGTAAAGAAAGCCTTTGGTGTGCTGGCTTTATAAATCAGAGCATTGAATATAGGAGTAGGGGAAGTAATGTTTAAAAATTGTACAAGGCATTGGTAAGACCATTCTGGAGTATGGTGTACAATTTTAAATTTTGGTTCGCCTAGTTATAGGAAGGATGTCAACAAAATAGAGTGAGTACAGAGGAGATTTACTAGAATGTTGCCAGGGTTCAAGCAACTAAGTTACAGAGAAAGGTTGAACAAGTTAGGTCTTATTCTTTGGAGCGCAGAAGGTTAAGGGGGGACTCAATCGAAGTCTTTAAAATGATGAAAGGGATATACAGAGTTAACGTGGATACGTTTTTCCCATTGAGGGTAGGGAAGATTCAAATCAAGAGGGCATGACATGAGAATTAAGGGACAGAGGTTTCGGGGCGTAAACGTATGAGGGGGAACTTCTTTACTCAGAGGGTGGTGGCTGTGTGGAATGAGCTTCCAGCAGAAGTGGTGGAGGCAGGATCGATTTTAACATTTAAGAGTAAAGTGGATAGGTATATGGACGTGAAGGGAATGGAGGGGTATGGTCTGAGTGCAGGTAGATGGGACTAGGGGAAAACAAATGGTCGGCACGGACTGGAAGGGCCGAGAGGGCCTGTTTCCGTGCTGTAATTGTTATATGGTTATATGGTTATATGGCTATATGTATCAATCCAGGGAACACTTATTAATTGTATTATCGTTCCTCAAATCTCTTTTAATGTCATCACTTGCAACTCCCTTGCGTATTTCCCAATTCTACTCCTGGGAGGGTTATGCCACGTTAAGCACGATAATCACCTTCAAAATGTATTTGATTTTCCTTACCTTCATTGTCAATCCATTTCAGTGTAATTGGCTGATTCTGTTGTAAATTGCACATATCCCTCACTTCAGAACACATTCCATCATAAGTAATTGTTGCGTCAAGGTTTGTGATGAGCATATCCCTGTTGAGAACAGAAAGGCAGAGCAATCTAAAAATAAGTTGCTTCATTCCACTTTTAATTGTATTCCTTTTCATGATGGAATACTATATTATTTTGACATCATGATATATATTTATGGTTTAATTTCTCTTGCATATTGAATCTACAAAAAAATGAATCCAAACCACATGTAACAGACACAACAAATAAATAATAGGCTAATGGGTTGAAGAAGGAACTGCAGATGCTGGAAAATCAAAGGTAGACAAAAGTGCTGGAGAAACTCAGCGGGTGCAGCAGTATCTATGGAGCGAAGGAAATAGGCAAAGTTTCGGGCCAAAACCCTTCTTCCGACTGACCGAAATGTTGCTTCTAAACTAAACTACCAGAAGGGGGAAGTCATTAAGTTTGAAATAGTGCAGCGTGCATTTGAGAGCATGTTGCCTGAACTCAAGGGCCTGAGCTGGAAGGAAAGATTGGGGAGGCTGGGACTTTATTCTTTGGAGTGCGAGAGGCTGATGTGTGGTCTAATAGAGGTGTGTAAAGTCAAGAGGAGAATGCAGAGTGTCTTTTTTTGCAGGTCAGAAGAATCAAGAAACAGAGGTCATAGGTTAAGGTGAGAACGGCAAGATTTAATAGGAACCTGAGGGGGCACCTTTTCACTCGATAGAGTGGTGTCTATTTGAAATGAACAACCAGAGGAGGAGGTTGATACAAGTAATATAACAGCATTTAATTGATAATTAGGGGCCAAATGCAGACAACCAGCCTAGTTTAGATGGCATATTTGTTGGCATGGATGAGTTGGGCCAAAGGGCCTTCTTTGTGGTGTACGACTCCATGGCTATCACATAAAATGGATGGTTGGTATGTGAAACATATGGAAGTGGTAGAGGCAGGCACAATCACAATGTTTAAAGAGACGGTAGACACAAAATGCTGGAGTATATCTGCGGGACAGGCAGCATCTCTGGAGAGACGGAATGGGTGATGTTTCGGGTCGAGACCCTCCTTCAGACTGAATCAACTATCCAATCCACAAATAACCTTTCCCACTGTTAAATTAAGAACATATAACTAATCATCAGATTACCTTTCAGTGAAATGTCACAAACTAGTGATCATATTTTAAGAGAAAATCTGAGCTTTAATTATTAACGCCTCTGGTAATTTGATACGTTGTAGTTTTTACAAATTAACAACTTCAAAAGGATCATAAACCAATAGAATATGGAACTCGACACCATTTGATGCAAGTAATATCATAATGTTTATCTGAAAATAACAGCTTCAATACAAAATTATAATTGGAATTTTTATCTGACCTATTGATGTAGATGTAGGAGAAATGTCTGTTCCAGCTTATTAATGGAATTGAAGGTTACTCATAGAGAAAGATAGAGCAGTAGGCGGTCTATTTTCACAACTACATCAAATTCTTATTTCAGTATATTAATCTTCTTTGAAATTCCAAAACAGATTTGCAAACAATGACTAATCCTTTGCTAGACATTATGCATACATTATTGTAATCATCTTCTCTTGCTTCAAGTGTTGCTTAGGGTTTTAACACCATAAATATTGGAGCAGGAACAGACCATTTGGCATTTCAGTAGAATCATGGCTTAAAACCATATTCCTGCTCTCTCCCAGGACACGTTGACTTTTGTTTCTGGAGAAACATCACCCTAATAAATACATTCAGTGACCTGGACGCCAAAATTATTTATGATAAGAGAATTCCATGTTGCACAATTGTTCGAGTGAAGAAATTTCTCATTTTAGTCCTATGCTCTTCTCCCTCTAGAGTCTAGTGAAGGTAAAGAAGGGTCCAGACTCAAAACATCACCTACCTGTGATCTCCCGACATGTTGCCCAACCCACTGAGATCCTACAGCATTCTGTGTCTTCTCTACACTGTCAGTGACCCCAGGATTTAGACTACCCATACTTCCTACCGACACAACAGGACTCCCTGGCTCTCCACTTTGCATTGGACCACTTGGACAACAAGAACACATACATTAGAATGTTGTAGCTTGACATTCAACACTATCGCCCCCCCCCCCCCCAAACTTATAAAACTCAGGGAACCTGATCTCTGCTCGTTCCTATGTAACTGGGTCTTCGACTTCCTCATCGGCAAACACCTAGCAGTATGAATTTGCAACGATACTTCCTTCTTGTTGACCATCAGGACAGTGGCACCTTAAGGCTGTGTGCTCAGTGACTTGCTCTACTTCCTCCATATGATACCACCATCGTTGAACGAATAACAAGTACATCAGAGTACAGAAACATAGAAAATAGGTGCAGGATTAGGCCATTCAGCCCATCGAGCCTGCACCGCCATTCAATATGATCATGGCTGATCATCCAACTCAGTATCCTGTACCTGCCTTCTCTCCATACCCCCTGATCCCTTTAGTCACAAGGGCCACATCTAACTCCCTCTTAAATACAGCCAATGAAGTGGCCTCAACTACCTTCTGTGGCAGAGAATTCCACAGATTCACCACTCTCTGTGTGAAAAATGTTTTTCTCATCTCGGTCCTAAAAGATGTCCCCCTTATCCTTAAACTGTGACCCCCTTGTTCTGGACTTCCCCAACATCGGGAACAATCTTCCTGCATCTAGCCTGTCCAACCACTTAAGAATTTTGTAAGTTTCTATAAGATCCCCTCTCAATCTTCTAAATTTTAGTGAGTACAAGCCGAGTCTATCCAGTCTTTCTTCATATGAAAGTCCTGACAATTGGTAGGATGAAATCAAACAAGGCCCCAGGCAGCGATGGTTTCCATATAGAATGGTATAAAATATTTCGGAATGAGCTGAACCCACTTCTTCTGAGAACCTTTAACTGGATTATCAAAGAAGGCAAGACACCCCAGTCATGGAAAGAGGCAATTATAACATTAACCCCAAAAGAGAATAAAGACAAGGAAAATTGTACCAACTACAGACTGATATCAATTCTAAATGTGGACTATAAATTATATTCTTCAATTATAACCATATAACCATATAACAATTACAGCACGGAAACAAGCCCTCTCGGCCCTTCCAGTCCGTGCCGACCATTTGTTTTCCCCTAGTCCCATCTACCTGCACTCAGACCATACCCCTCCATTCCCTTCACGTCCATATACCTATCCACTTTACTCTTAAATGTTAAAATCGATCCTGCCTCCACCACTTCTGCTGGAAGCTCATTCCACACAGCCACCACCCTCTGAGTAAAGAAGTTCCCCCTCACGTTACCCCGAAACCTCTGTCCCTTAATTCTCATGTCATGCCCTCTTGTTTGAAACTTCCCTACCCTCAATGGGAAAAAACGTATCCACGTCAACTCTGTCTATCCCTTTCATCATTTTTAAAGACCTCAATCAAGTCCCCCCTTAACCTTCTGCGCTCCAAAGAATAAAGACCTAACTTGTGCAACCTTTCTCTGTAACATAGTTGCTGGAACCCTGGCAACATTCTAGTAAATCTCCTCTGTACTCTCTCTATTTTGTTGACATCCTTCCTATAACTAGGCGACCAAAAATTGTACACCATACTCCAGAATTGGTCTTACCAATGCCTTGTACAATTTTAAACATTACTTCCCTACTCCTATATTCAATGCTCTGATTTATAAAGGCCAGCACACCAAAGGCTTTCTTTACCACCCTATCTACATGCGATTCCACCTTCAGGGAACTATGCACAGTTATTCCTAGATCCCTCTGTTCCACAGCATTCCTCAATTCCCTACCATTTACCATGTACGTCCTATTTTGATTTGTCCTGCCAAGATGTAGCACTTCACACTTATCAGCATTAAACTCCATCTGCCAACTTTCAGCCCACTTTTCCAAATGGCCCAAATCTCTCTGTAGGCTTTGAAAATCTACTTCATTATCCACAACACCACCTACCTTAGTACCATCTGCATACTTACTTATCCAATTTTCCACCCCATCATCCAGATCATTGATGTACATGACAAACAACAGTGGACCCAACACAGATCCCTGAGGCACCCCACTGGTCACTGGCTTCCAACCTGACAAACAGCCATCCACCATTACTCTCTGACATCTCCCATTCAGCCACTGTTGAATCCATCTTGCTACTCCGCCATTAACACCCAAAGATTGAACCTTCTTAACCAACCTTCCATGGGGAACCTTGTCAAAGGCCTTACTGAAATCCATATAGACCAACATCCACTGCTTTACCCTCATCAATTTCCCTAGTTACCGCTTCAAAAAATTCAAGAAGGTTTGTCAAACATGACCTTCCCGGCACAAATCCATGTTGACTGTTCCTGATCAGACCTGTTTATCCAGATGCTTATATATTATCTCTAAGTATCCTTTCCATTAATTTGTCCACCACTGACGTCAAACTAATAGGTCTATAATTGCTAGGTTTATTCTTTGAACCCTTTTTAAACAATGGAACAACATGCGCAGTACGCCAATCCTCCGGCACTATTCCCGTTTCTAATGACATTTGAAATATTTCTGTCATAGCTCCTGCTATTTCTACACTAACTTCCCTCAATGTCCTAGGGAATATCCTGTCAGGACCTGGAGACTTATCCACTTTTATATTTTTCAAAAGTGTCAGTACTTCCTCCTCTTTGAATCTCATAGTTTCCATAGCTACTCTACTCTTTCCCCTTAACTCACCGAGTTCAATATCCTTCTCCTTGGTGAATACCGAAGAAAAGAAATTGTTCAATATCTCCCCCCATCTCTTTTGGCTCTGCAGATAGCTGTCCATTCTGGTTTTTCTAATGGTCCAATTTTATCCCTCGTTATCCTTTTGCTATTAATATAGCTGTAGAAACCCTTTGGGTTTACTTTCACCCTTTCTTGCCAAAGCACCTCATATCTTCTTTTAGCCTTCCTAATTTCTTTCTTAAGATTTTTTTTACATTCTTTATACTCCTCTAGCACCTCATTTACTCCATGCCTCCTATAATTATTGTAGATATCTCTCTTTTTTCGAAACAAGTGTCCAATTTCCCTTGAAAACCATGGCTCTTTCCAATTTTTACTATTTCCTTTCAACCTAACAGGGACATAAAGATTCTGTACTCTTACAATTTCCCCTTTAAATGTCCTCCATTTCTCTTCTACATCCTTCCCATGAAACAAAGTGTCCCAATTCACTCCTTTAAAATCCTTACGCATTCCCTCAAAGTTAGCCTTTCTCCAATCAAAAATCTCTACCCTAGGTCCAGTACTGACTCTCTCCATAATTATATTGAAACTAATGGTATTGTGATCACTGGTCCCGAAGTGCTCACCAACGCATTACCTCCGTCACCTGACCTGCCTCATTTCCTAACAGGAGGTCCAGCACTGCCCCTTCTCTGGTCGATACCTCTATGTACTGCTGCAAAAAACTATCCTGCACACATTTTACAAACTCCAAACCATCCAGCCCATTTACAGAATGTGTTTCCCAGTCTATTTTTGGAAAATTGAAATCTCCCACAATCACTACCTTGTGCTTACTACTAATATCTGCTATCTCCTTACATATTTGCTCTTCCAATTCACGTTCCCCATTTGGCGGTCTATAATACACCCCTAAAAGTGTTGCTACACCGTTCCCACTTCTCAGAAACTTGAATCCCTGCCCACTGCACCAATCCCTCAGCCACGCATTTATCCTCCACCTCATTTCATTCCTATTCCCACTCTCACGCGGCACAGGCAGTAATCCTGAAATCGTTACCCTTTTGGTCCTTTTCCTTAACTTTCCCCCCAACTCCCTAAATTCTCCCTTCAGGACCTCATCACTTTTTCTGCCTATGTCATTGGTACCTATGTGTACCACAACATCAGGCTCCTCTCCCTCCCTTATCAAAATCTTTTGTACACGTTCTGACACATGCGGGACCCTGGCACCAGGGAGGCAAACTACCATCCGGGTCTCCCGACTGCGTTTACAGAATCGCCTATCCGACCCCCTAACTATAGAGTCCCCTATTACAATTGCCCTCCTCTTTTTGCTACCCTTCTGAGCATCAGGGCCGGTCTCTGTGCCGGAGGCCCGGCCGCTGTTGGTGCCCCCAGCTAGGCTGTCTCCTCCAATCGTACTCAAACCCGAGTACCTATTTTCCAGGTGTACGGTCACAGGGGTACTCTCTAGCCCCTGCCTCTGCCCCTTGCCCTTCCTAACCGTGACCCACTTGTCTGCCTCCTGTGGTCTGGGAGTGACTACCTCCCTGTAGCTCCTCTCTATTACCTCCTCACTCTCCCTGAGGAGACGGAGGTCATCGAGCTGCTGCTCCAGGTTCCTAACACAGTCTCTAAACTGTCCAATGTGGCATATCCTTTCTTAAATATGGATCCCAAAACTCTATGTCATAATCCAGGTCTGAACTTTAGCAAGACTTCCAAATTGAATACTTGATTATCTGTGCCATAAAAGGATAACATTCCATTTGCTTCTAATTATTTGCTGTCCCAGGATACTGATTCCCTGCATCACAGCTGACTATTATTTGAGTTTATTTAAACAATATTCTGCATTGTATATTTTTACACACTCTGACAGTCTTGTATTTCCCCACAATGTTTACCATAATCCAAATCTACTTCTATTGGCACCCCCTTAGTTATACCTTGCAACGTGTAAATAAATATTCTATAGATATAGACTCTCTTTTGTTTGTCAGCCGATCCTCTATCTTTACGAATATACTGCTGCCAGAGCTGAGCTTTTACATGTACGTTAATGATAACTAATTGGTGCCAATTTCCTGCTTTCTTCAGTACAATCTTAGGAATTTTGGAAGATTGTGACCAATGTCTTTTAAAACCATAGATTGTGAACTCTCTGGTCCACTCGATTCGTCAGCCAGTTGTGCCATTAGTTTACCGACTAAATGTTCTCTTGTTTCTCCCTCTGTGGTGCCTTAAATGTTCTACCATTATTTGAGATGCTTATCACCACACAAAATATCTGATTATATCCTTTTATTTGCTTTCTTTTTCCATATTCATTCCTTAATCTCATATTCCAAGGTGGCAACATTCACCTTTTCACCTGTAGAAACATCTTATTTCTGTTTTTATATTCCTTTTCCTATTTCTGCACTATTCATATTAAAATAGCATCTGATTCTCCACTCCAGTGTATAAAGCCTGCAGAATGTCACAGACTAATCTTTTAAATTGGCATGACGTTAAAGATTTACTTTTTAAGAACAAATAAGAGATTAGGTGCAACAAACCAAAAATGTCAAATTGGGGAAATGTATGAAAAGGGATTATATTGTATCTCCACCTCAAGGCCTATGTATGCTAATCTATTTATACTTCCAGACTTGAAAGGTATAATTAAACCATGGGACGGAAATAAAACAAACTATTGCTGAGAAGCAGAAGGAAAAAATGTAACCACAATGTTTCCAATCTTCAGATGTGATTTTGTTCACATCACTTGATCATAATTGCAGTAGGCCCTTTCGGTCATGACCGACCATGGGTGTGAAAGAGCTAATAATCAAATCTAAAATTGAGTTGTTCTTCTACAAAAGCATGGACTAGTAGAACGAAAGAATGGCTTGGTGCCAAGTCTGAATGACATTGTAAATTATATGGAACACAATATGGAAGACAGGTTGTCTTTTCAATAAAGACATTAAGATGGGAGCCTGCACTAATAATATGTGCTTCTATTCAAGGACATAAAGAAGCCAAGATTGAAAAAAAATAGCTGACGCTCCAGAGATAAGTAATAACATTATTGGATGAGATTGCTTTGGACCCAGCTTTTCTTATAGAAACATAGAAAATAGGTACAGGAAGAGGCCATTCGGTCCTTCGAGCCAGCACCGCCATTCATTGTGATCCTGGCTGATCGTCCCCAATCAATAACCCGTGCCTGTATCCCTTGATTCCACTAGCCCCTAGATCTCTATCTAACTCTCTCTTAAATCCATCCAGCGATTTGGCCTCCACTGCCCTCTGTGGCAGGGATTCCACAAATTCATAACTGTGGGTGAAAACGCTTTTTCTCACCTCAGTCTTAAATGGCCTCCCCTTTATTCTAAGACTGTGGCCCCTGGTTCTGGACTCGCCCAACATTGGGAACATTTTTCCTGCATCTAGCTTGTCCAGTCCTTTTATAATTTTATATGTTTCTATAAGATCCCCCCTCATCTATCTAAACTCCAGATACATTCTGAAAGGTTGCAGAATCTTTCAGTCATGCCATATTCAGACTTGGTAAGACTGATAAGAAAAATGTATAATTGTGCTAACTGTCCTTTGTTCTGAGAGTAGGAGTCCGAAAAGCACTGAGCAACATTTGTGCTCATTGCAATCTCGCCACTCCCGTCTGACAAATCAATTAAAGATTGCCACGGTTTACCTTTAACAGTTTTTGTTGCTATCTGCTTTTTAAGAAACAAACATCGTCATTTGACTGTAGTCGGCAGGGATCTAGCTGGGACCAGCAACAGACGACTGAGTAAGAGGGTGCAGTTGACCGAGATCTGAAGGGGACAAAACTGAGCTCTAGTCAGACCCTTTGAGTGTGGCCTCCCGAAGAAGCTCCCGGTAAAAAACTAAGGTCCCGCAGTCTGTGGTTGGCCTGGTTCCAGCCAAAATCCTTAGAAGCAAACAGCGAAGGTAAGACCATATGTATAAAGGATTGGCTTGTATATTGGAAATGAGCAAAGGATTGGCTTGTGTATTGGAAATGAATAAAGGATTGGGCACGGCAGACTAAAGAGGTTTTGTCACAATTAAAGGATTGGACACGGCAGACTACAAGGTTTTTGTCACTAATTGTGTATGGAAAGACAAGGTGTCTTGAAAAGAAGTGTATTGAAAAGACAATGTGTCTTGAAGAGACAGTGTTTTGAAAAGACTTGTGAATTTGCTACCAGAGAGAGTAGCCAAATTGGGCTTTACAGACTGCAAAGGTTTGTTACAAATAAAGGATTGGGCTTAACAGGCTGAAGAGATGTGTACTAAGTTATGTTCTAAGAAGTGATTTGTAGATTGGATAAACATGGAAATAATTTGGATAAGAGTGACGGAAAGACGGCTGTACAAGACGTGTTATTTGTTTCATAGAACAAGGATTATAGTATTTTTGAATTAGAAATTTACCGAATGTATGAGTAATGTGGCTTGACCAGTAAAATGGATATGGAATGTGGAGATTATTGAAAGGGGGGGGGGGGGGGGAAGAGGGGGGGGGGGAAGGGGGGGGGGGGGGGGAAAGGGGGGGGGAAGAAGGGGGGGGGGGGGGAAGGGGGGGAGGGGGGGGGAGAAAAAGAAGTGGGTGGATAGTAGTTAGATGGATTATGCCTGTAAAGGAGAGATTGAATTGTGGAATAAAGACAGAACTATTAAAAAAAAAATGGAAAGCACTTCAGATGGAATGCCAGTGGGCAGAAGAATAGGAGATAAGGGCTAAGGCAGAGAAAGAAAGCCCTGATAAGAGTTCGGAGAACAAAGCCAGTTATCAGTAAGTCTTCTCAAAGTCCTCTCGAGACCCTATGTCTGGCAATGGCGACCCTGTCTATAGAAGGGGGAGGTGGCCAATCACAATCTGGATCACTGTCCAATCACAGCTCAGACCACTCCCATTTTGAACATTAGCACGCCCACCGTTACATTAAACTACACCCTTTGTTCATTTTAAATTCTCATTCCAACAGAAGATGACTTTTGCTAACCTCCCAGTCCCAGTTCACAAAATCTGCCTGGGGAATTTCCTATTTCACAAATTTGTCAAATTGGTTCCCACAGAAACAAAGATTCTTTTAAACAGAACGGCTTTTGTCAGATAAGGGAGGGGAATGTAAAATTAATACAGAGAGTCGTCTCCAACGTATTGCACAATTTTATTTTGGAAACAAGGGGTTAGGCTAACTCCTCTCGGATTAAATTTGTGTATTTTGCCTGTTTTTTTCCTACTAATTTTATTACAATGTTCAAAGGATATTATTTGCTATAAACCAAAAGGTATTTCAAAGGTATTCCAGGAAGTTCTTTCAAGTTGTCACTCACCCAACTTCTGTCTCTTATCTAACTAGAGTGCTCAGTGTTCTTTTCAATGCTATGCTGCCAAGATAACGGCAGCTCTTCCTACTGTGTTCAGGATTTTGCTGTCTTTTTAGTTTCTCCCAAAGCCTATCGGGATACTTGACATCCATATATATATTCATATATATGCCCTTTTTAATGAAATGGTCCATGTCAGATGAAATAGGATGTCATTGAATGAGCTTGCAATCTATTAAAATTAATTGTTTATTCTTTGTTTTTTCTTGTTGTTTTTTTCCTATTTCTTACCTTTTGAATTGAGTTCAAATAGAGACCTGAATTCCACGATGGCCACGTGGCATATAGGTAGATGTGTTAGATGAGATTGGAGAAGCCTTTATCTCAGAACAAAATCTGTTAATTTGAAATTGCCAATTTGCGGAGATAGATGGGAACAATTGGGAATATTTTTAAATTGTTTTTTTTATATAATGATCTATTTTTAAAGGGTCTGCCTTATAGGTAGTTAAAGAGTGATCTCACATCCCCCACCACCAGTAGAATTCTGGGTTAGTGGAGGGAATGAATAGGACACTAAAGAGTGTGGAAGTTAGTTATGACCTACAGGCCCACAGCAATTAATAAATTACATACGCACAACCTTTAAGCACAACCTTGTCAGTCTTGCTTTCACAGGGGTTGAAAACCACTGCCAGTTGAACACAGACACAGTCCATACTACTGGGATCCGACAAAATCGGGACTACGTACTAGGTGCTACTACGACACCAACCGCCATGAAGATTGAAGATTACTCCTGTTGGAGACATCTGATACCACTGACTGTAAATGGAGGAGAAGCAAGAAAGGACAATGGGGCTATTGACCCTACTTTTTATCCTGAGGTTGGCCAAGATGAGCTGGACTTGGGGAAACAACCGCTGCACCAAGGCGTCCTGAATAAGGCTGACAACTGTCCTTATGTTTATAACACTGACCAAGATGGATCATTACCACGGGTTCTTGAAGTAACCAGAAAAAGGTGGCAGCTTATCCCGGAGCCACACACCGAGCTGAAACAGATGAGAAATGTGCTCACCAATGCCCAGTCTGAAAATGACCATCTCGCTTCCATCACACAGCAGCTGAAGGAGAGCAATCAGGTTGTAGTTTGGGGGCGCCGGAGGAGGGAGATGGCAGCCCTGCCGGCAGTCTGTTTTTTCATCCTTTTTGTTATTTTTAGCGTTTTTTAAAAGTTGTTTTAATGTTCTTCTGTTTGTTTTATGTGGGGGTCGGTGTTTTATGTGGGGGGAGGGGGACTACATTTGTGATGAATGTGGAGAGACTTTCAAACTGCGGAAACAACTGTCAGTTCACCAAATGCACCATACTGGAGCAAATCCTTTGCTGTGTGAAGTTTGTGGTTACCGGTGCAGGCAAAGAGCATCCTGACCATATGACCAAGCACAAGACAGGTTGAACTTGAATTTGCTTGTGACCAATGTGAGAAGCGGTTCGAGAAGGCTCACAATTTGAATATTCATATGTCCATGGTTCATCCTTTAACCCAGAATACAAATACAAACAAACCTATTGAAACTGAATCAAGTCAGCTAAGTTTCGAAACATTAATTAAGCAGGGACCCAGTTAATAGTTATTCAACAGCTAAATGATGATTCTAAGGAATCTTGGACCCTTTTTCAGTGTCAGCAAGACACAAAGGATTAACATGAATAAATATAATCAAGAAATGAATAAATGTAAAATAAATGTAAAATATGTAGAGCAAAGGAAATGTTAGTGTGGAAAATAGCTCTGAGTATTATAGCACACCAGTTCCAGAGACAAAGTCCAATGTCTGCAATGGGGTAGAGGTGCATCAAGCAGAATACTAGCAATTGCAAGGACTGTTCAGAACTCTTGATAACAGAGGGCCACAGTTACATCCTGGATATAAACATATAACCATATAACAATTACAGCACGGAAACAGGCCCTCTCGGCCCTTCCAGTCCGTGCCGACCATTTGTTTTCCCCTAGTCCCATCTACCTGCACTCAGACCATACCCCTCCATTCCCTTCACGTCCATATACCTATCCACTTTACTCTTAAATGTTAAAATCGATCCTGCCTCCACCACCTCTGCTGGAAGCTGATTCCACACAGCCACCACCCTCTGAGTAAAGAGGTTCCCCCTCACGTTACCCCCTCACGTATGCATTCAAGTCGCAGCATTGTTTTGAAAGAGGGACAGTGCCCATCCAGTAGAAATAAGGCTCAATGGAGGAAGTTCTGGATGGTTCATTAACCCTTTCACCTCGGAATGGAATAGTGACTGAAAATGGCGAGGGTGATAATGTTGCGAAGCATCAACCTGTCCCAGTGTTAACAGACTTGCAGCCATGTACACACAAGGGAGCCACTTTGCGGTCGGTGGATGTGGACAACTGGGAATCCCCATTGAAGAAGGATATGATCCTGAATACACAAAGTGCTCTTGGGAAAAAGTTCAGGTACAAGATGCAACTCGACTATTAAATGCAAAAAAAGTTAACTGCAATGAAGCATCTTATTCATTAAGAAATAATGTTGTGGATGGATTGGATTCCAGTGATCTTTCTGAAAGGTATTTATCAAGTGTAGATGACAAAAGTTAAGAATGGCTCTTCAGATTGGTTGAAAAGACTCATCTATTGGAAGTAGAAGAGTAAGTTACCAGTTAAGATTTATATCATGAATCACCATTGCCTACGACACTCCCTATTTTCTTCTTTCTATCACTGTTCTTTTATTATTAAATTAACCATATAACCATGTAACCATATAACAATTACAGGACGGAAACAGGCCCTCTCGGCCCTTCCAGTCCATGCCGACTATTTGTTTTCCCCTAGTCCCATCTACCTGCTCCATTCCCTCCATACCCCTCCATTCCCTTCACGTCCATATACCTATCCACTATACTTTTAAATGTTAAAATCGATCCTGCCTCCACCACTTCTGCTGGAAGCTCATTCCACACAGCCACCGAGTAAAGAAGTTCCCCCTCACGTTACCCCTAAACTTCTGTCCCTTAATTCTCATGCCATGCCCTCTTGTTTGAATCTTCCCTACCCTCAATGGGAAAAACGTATCCACGTCAACTCTGTCTATCCCTTTCATCATTTTAAAGACCTCAATCAAGACCCCCCTTAACCTTCTGCGCTCCAAAAAATAAAGACCTAACTTGTTCAACCTTTCTCTGTAACAGAGTTGCTGGAACCCTGGCAACATTCTAGTAAATCTCCTCTGTACTCTCTCTATTTTGTTGACATCCTTCCTATAACTAGGCGACCAAAATTGTACACCATACTCCAGAATTGGTATTACCAATGCCTTGTACAATTTTAACATTACTTCCCTACTCCTATATTCAATACTCTGATTTATAAAGGCCAGCACACCAAAGGCTTTCTTTACCACCCTATCTACATGTGATTCCACCTTCAGGGAACTATGCACAGTTATTCCTAGATCCCTCTGTTCCACAGCATTCCTCAATTCCCTACCATTTACCATGTACGTCCTATTTTGATTTGTCCTGCCAAGATGTAGCACTTCACACTTAACAGCATTAAACTCCATCTGCCATCTTTCAGCCCACTTTTCCAAATGGCCCAAATCTCTCTGTAGACTTTGAAAATCTACTTATCTTAGTATCATCTGCATACTTACTTATCCAATTTTCCACCCCATCATCCAGATCATTGATGTACATGACAAACAACAGTGGACCCAACACAGATCCCTGAGGCACCCCACTGGTCAACGGCTTCCAACATGACAAACAGCCATCCACCATTACTCTCTGACATCTCCCATTCAGCCACTGTTGAATCCATCTTGCTACTCCGCCATTAACACCCAAAGATTGAACCTTCTTAACCAACCTTCCATGGGGAACCTTGTCAAAGGCCTTACTGAAATCCATATAGACAACATCCACTGCTTTACACTCATCAATTTCCCTAGTTACCGCTTAAAAAATTCAAGAAGGTTTGTCAAACATGACCTTCCAGGCACAAATCCATGTTGACTGTTCCTGATCAGACCCTGTTTATCCAGATGCTTATATATATATTATCTCTAAGTATCCATTCCATTAATTTGCCCACCACTGACGTCAAACTAATAGGTCTATAATTGCTAGGTTTATTCTTTGAACCCTTTTTAAACAATGGAACAACATGCACAGTACGCCAATCCTCCGGCACTATTCCCGTTTCTAATGACATTTGAAATATTTCTGTCATAGCTCCTGCTATTTCTACACTAACTTCCCTCAATGTCCTAGGGAATATCCTGTCAGGACCTGGAGACTTATCCACTTTATATTTTTCAAAAGTGTCAGTACTTCCTCCTCTTTGAATCTCATACTTTCCATAGCTACTCTACTTTTTCCCCTTAACTCAGAGTTCAATATCCTTCTCCTTGGTGAATACCGAAGAAAAGAAATTGTTCAATATCTCCCCCATCTCTTTTGACTCTGCAGATAGCTGTCCATTCTGGTTCTCCAATGGTCCAATTTTATCCCTCGTTATCCTTTTGCTATTAATATAGCTGTAGAAACCCTTTGGGTTTACTTTCACCTTTCTTGCCAAAGCAACCTCATATCTTTTAGCCTTCCTAATTTCTTTCTTAAGATTCTTTTTACATTCTTTATACTCCTCTAGCACCTCATTTACTCCATGTCTCCTATAATTATTGTAGATATCTCTCTTTTTTCGAAACAAGTGTCCAATTTCCCTTGAAAGCCATGGCTCTTTCCAATTTTTACTATTTCCTTTCAACCTAACAGGGACATAAAGATTCTGTACTCTTACAATTTCCCCTTTAAATGTCCTCCATTTCTCTTCTACATCCTTCCCATGAAACAAAGTGTCCCAATTCACTCCTTTAAAATCCTTACGCATTCCCTCAAAGTTAGCTTTTCTCCAATCAAAAATCTCCACCCTAGGTCCAGTTCTGACTCTCTCCATAATTATATTGAAACTAATGGTATTGTGATCACTGGTCCCGAAGTGCTCACCAACGCATACCTCCGTCACCTGACCTGCCTCATTTCCTAACAGGAGGTCCAGCACTGCCCTTTCTCTGGTCGATACCTCTATGTACTGCTGCAAAAAACTATCCTGCACACATTTTACAAACTCCAAACCATCCAGCCCATTTACAGAATGTGTTTCCCAGTCTATTTTTGGAAAATTGAAATCTCCCACAATCACTACCTTGTGCTTACTACTAATATCTGCTATCTCCTTACATATTTGCTCTTCCAATTCTCGCTCCCCATTTGGCGGTCTATAATACACCCCTAAAAGTGTTGCTACACCGTTCCCACTTCTCAGTTCCACCCAAATAGCCTCCCTAGACGAGCCCTCTAATCTATCCTGCCAAAGCACTGCTGAAATATCTTCTCTGACAAGCAATGCAACACCCCCCCCCCCCCCCCCCTCTGGTCCCTCCAATTCTATCACACCTGAAGCAACGAAATCCTGGAATATTTAGTTTCCAATCACAGCCCTCCTGCAACCATGTTTCACTGATTGCCACAACATCATATTTCCAGGTGTCAATCCAGGCTCTAAGTTCATCCACCTTACTTACAATGCTCCTAGCATTAAAATACACACATTTTAGAAACCCACCATCCCTTATTCTCTGTCTATTATCTTTTTCATCTTTCTCGCCTACATTTTGGGTCCGAGTGCTTCCCTTCTCTGCCTCTTGCCCCACACCCTGACCCCTAGCCCCCTCTACCCGAGTCCCACCCCCCAGCCTTTCTAGTTTAAAGTCTCCCCAGTAGCCTTTGCAAATCTCCCTGCCAGGATATTGGTCCCCCTTGGGTTCAAGTGCAACCCGTCCTTTGTGTACAGATCATGCCTTCCCCAAAAGAGGTCCCAGTGATCAAGAAACTTGAATCCCTGCCCACTGCACCAGTCCCTCAGCCACGCATTTATCCTCCACCTCATTTCATTCCTACTTTCACTGTCACGCGGCACAGGCAGTAATCCTGAAATCATTACCCTTTTGGTCCTTCTCCTTAACTTTCCCCCCCAACTCCCTAAATTCTCCCTTCAGGACCTCGTCACTTTTTCTGCCTATGTCATTGGTACCTATGTGTACCACAACATCAGGCTCCTCTCCCTCCCTTATCAGAATCTTTTGGACATGTTTTGGAATCTTTTTCTAAATAAAAAATAAGAAGTTGTACAAGAACTGTAATATGTCTGTATGCATCACGTACTTAGGTACCACATTACTGTATTTACTTCTAACAAAGTAAACAAATAAATAAACAGATAAATAAATAAATAAAGAGATTGAAAAAAATACTTCAGTGGCAGCTTCTACATCAACACAGACTGCAATTTACACTGGCTTTGTCTGGCTTTCAGTCCAGCAGCTGCTTCTACGTGGTGATGTGGAAGCAGGCCACCCAAACCATTGGGAGAAGTTGTCCAAACCCACGGATACGCTAGCGTCTAGATCAAGGTGAGGAACCCCACCACAGGACAAGCTGGGGGGGGGGGGGGGGGGGGGGGGGGGGGGGAAGAGCACCTCACCTGCACAACGATCTACAAAGAGACTGGCAATGCCCTCGGACATGTGCGAACTTTATTGCACAACCCAAATATCGGCTGAAAGGATTACACCGCCTATAGGTGGCACCTGATCCATTGACCCCAAAACAAGCTTCATCAGGATCGTTTCCATGAAGAGATGAGAACTGGTTGCCATACCATTGGTTTGATGGACTTTGGGATACTGTGATATATTATGGCTCTATCATTCAGCTAATCTTTGCTTTAATACTTGCGACCATTGTGTGTACCTACCGAGGACTGTGAATGTTATCACGTTTGATAAAAAGGAGGGAATGAAAGAGCAAATAGTCAAATCTAATAGTCAAATCTAAAATGGTTTCATTCTTCTACAAAAGCATGGACTAGTAGAACAAAATAATGGCTCGGTGCAAAGTCTGAATGACATTGTAAATTAAATAGAACACAATATGGACGACAGGTTGTCTTTTCAAGAAAGACATTAAGATGCCAGCCTGCAGTAATAACATAGAAACATAGAAAATAGGTGCAGGAGGAGGCCATTCGGCCCTTCGAGCCAGCACCGCCATTCATTGTGATCATGGCTGATCGTCCCCTATCAGTAACCCGTGCCTGCCTTCTCCCCATAATCCTTGACTCCACTAGCCCCTAGAACTCTATCTAAAACCCCTGTCTCACTGTGCGAGTTGGCCCACGAGTGACCACGAGTTTTCACTCGTGGTGATCACGTAGCGGGAACGTCGGAACTCGCACGAGCAACTTATCGACTCGTAGCGCTAACGGCAGGTACTCGGGAAACTTGTTAACTCGTGAAAAAAATCAAAAATGTTTGATTTTTTCCACGAGTCAAATTAACTGTTCAAGTTAAAAATGGAAACATTTAAACTCGTTGTAATAACGTAGTGGCCCCGTGCGTTTATCTTAGTGTCTCGTGAGTCTACCGTGGGAACTTTAATAATCTGTTCTTTTGCTCGAGTAAAGACTGAACCAAAGATAGACACAAATGCTGGAGGAACTCAGCGGACCAGGCAGCATCTCTGGAGAGAAGGAATGGAGTCGAGACCCTTCTTCAGACTTACCCGAAATGCCACCCATTCCTTCGCTCCAGAGATGCAGCCTGTCCCGCCGAGTTACTCCAGCATTTTGTGTCTATCTTCGGCCTTTCTGCCACTTGTCCTTTATTACTGAGGCGCCTGCCCCGTGGCTTCACTCTGTCTCAATGAACGGCTTAGGACACGGTTAAAGACCTGCCGAAGGGGCAAGTCTGGGGTGGTGGGTGGGATGTGTCCACGTGTGATGCTCCATCCACCCCCCCGGGGCCGAGAGTGTGGGATTGGGAAGGAACTGCAGATGCTGGTTCACACCGGAGATAGACACACACAATGCTGGAGTAACTCCGAGGGACAGGCAGCATCTCTGGAGAGATGGGATGGGTGAGATTTCGGGTCGAGACCTTACTTCAGACTTCTCCAGAGATCCCGCTGAGCTTAGTCCAGTAGTTGGTGTCTATCCCGGTGGCGGGGAGCCGGGCTTGGCCGACCCGCCGCCTCTACTTGCCGGTCAGTCCGGTGATCATCGCCCTCCGCCCGGGATGCAGCGGAGGTTTGCACCCGGTGAGTTGTCCAGCGCTCACGGTGGACGAGGGAGGACAGCAATAGGCCAGGTGAATGAATACAGCACATAAATGAGTCGACCTTTAATATTTTTGATTTTATGTTTTAATTTACAAGCTGCTTCAAGCGAGGCAAGTTTTATTTTCAGTCCGAAGAAGGGTCTCGACCCGAAACGTCACCCATTCAACGAAAAAGCTGGAGTAACTCAGCGGGTCAGGCAGCAACTCTGGAGAGAAGGAATAGGTGACTTTTCGGGTCGAGATCCTTCTTCAGAAGACGAGCCCTTATCCAAAACGTCACCTTCTCCAGAGATGTTACCTGGCCCGCGTTACGCCAGCTTGTTGCGTCTGCCTTCCGTTTCTGCCCCTAAAGCCTTGGGATCGTTGCACTTTGTGTTGGCGTGGAGGGGGAGGGGCTATTGTGCTGCTTGAATGCCCCCTGCTATCATAGGGACAGGGAAACACAGTGGCTTTTGAGGCTGGTGGGCAATCACTACCAAAGTGTCTGCCTGCAGTCAGCACTCCTCTCCTACACATGTCTCCCGCGCTAACCATCCCGCAGAGAATGATATTCATCAGCCGAGGTCCCAAGCTAGTCTTCAGCTCATTAAAGAGCTCAGGTGAAATTCGGAGGAAATTTTTAAATGCTGATTTGTCCTCTTGGCACAGCACTTTAAGCAGCTTTTCATATTGTCCAAAGCGAGATCTCCTTTCAAAGAGGGGCTTCACCCACTGAGACCTCTTCTTAATTTTCCTCTTTACTCTTACTCTCTCCCTTCTGCTGTCATTTAACAAGCGTAGTTGCATCAGATTTTGGGCTGCTGCATACAGCGCTTGAACAAAAAACAGCAACACCCTGCTCTCAAATTGCCTTGTTGCAGACATGTTACCAAATGAGCCAATTTAACCAAGGGACGATTTTTATAGTGTGTGAATAAAAGATCATGACGAGTTTTCAACACGTCATGTTGCCTCTCTCTGTGTGTGTGTGTGTGTGTTTGTGTGTGTGTAACTGTGTGTGTGTCTGCTGTCGGGTCCCGGCGGCCGCTCAATGTCAGTCACCCGAGCTGCTTCCTTCCTCTGAAGTGGCGGCCAGTCCTGCTGTCTGTGTGTATCTGTGTGTGTGTGTGTGTGTGTGTGTGTGTGTGTGTGTGTGTGTGTGTGTGTGTGTGTGTGTCTCTCTCTCTCTCCCTCTCTGCCTATCTGTGTGTATCTGTGTGTGTGTGTGTGTGTGTGTGTGTGTGTGTGTGTGTGTGTGTGTGTGTGTGTGTGTGTGTGTGTGTGTGTGTGTGTGTGTGTGTGTGTGTGTGTGTGTGTGTGTGTGTGTGTCTCTCTCTCTCTCTGTCTATCTGTGTGTGTGTGTGCTGTCGGGTCCCGGCGGCCGCTCAAAGTCACCCGAGCTGCTTCCTTCCTCTGAAGTGGTGACCAGCTGCTGTCTGTGTGTATCTCTCTCTCTGTGTGTGTGTGTGTGTGTGTGTGTGTGTGTGTGTGTGTGTGTGTGTGTGTGTGTGTGTGTGTGTGTGTGTGTGTGTGTGTGTGTGTGTGTGTGTGTGTGTGTCTCTCTCCCTCTCTGTCTATCTGTTTGTATCTGTGTGTGTGTCTGCTGTCGGGTCCCCGCGGCCGCTCAAAGTCACCCGAGCTGCTTCCTTCCTCTGAAGTGGTGACCAGCTGCTGTCTGTGTGTATCTCTCTCTCTATGTGTGTGTGTGTGTGTGTGTGTGTGTGTGTGTGTCTCTCTCTCTCCCTCTCTGTCTATCTGTTTGTATCTGTGTGTGTGTCTGCTGTCGGGTCCCCGCGGCCGCTCAAAGTCACCCGAGCTGCTTCCTTCCTCTGAAGTGGTGACCAGCTGCTGTCTGTGTGTATCTCTCTCTCTATGTGTGTGTGTGTGTGTGTGTGTGTGTGTGTGTGTGTGTGTGTGTGTGTCTCTCTCCCTCTCTGTCTATCTGTTTGTATCTGTGTGTGTGTCTGCTGTCGGGTCCCCGCGGCCGCTCAGTCACCCGAGCTGCTTCCTTCCTCTGAAGTGGTGACCAGCTGCTGTCTGTGTGTATCTCTCTCTCTATGTGTGTGTGTGTGTGTGTGTGTGTGTGTGTGTGTGTGTGTGTGTGTGTGTGTGTGTGTGTCTCTCTCTCCCTCTCTGTCTATCTGTTTGTATCTGTGTGTGTGTCTGCTGTCGGGTCCCGCGGCCGCTCAAAGTCACCCGAGCTGCTTCCTTCCTCTGAAGTGGTGGCCAGTCCTGCTGTGTGTGTGTGTGTGTGTGTGTGTGTGTGTGTGTGTGTGTGTGTGTGTGTGTGTGTGTGTGTGTGTGTGTGTGTGTGTGTGTCTCTCTCTCCCTCTCTGTCTATCTGTTTGTATCTGTGTGTGTGTCTGCTGTCGGGTCCCCGCGGCCGCTCAAAGTCACCCGAGCTGCTTCCTTCCTCTGAAGTGGTGACCAGCTGCTGTCTGTGTGTATCTCTCTCTCTATGTGTGTGTGTGTGTGTGTGTGTGTGTGTGTGTGTGTGTGTGTGTGTGTGTCTCTCTCTCCCTCTCTGTCTATCTGTTTGTATCTGTGTGTGTGTCTGCTGTCGGGTCCCCGCGGCCGCTCAAAGTCACCCGAGCTGCTTCCTTCCTCTGAAGTGGTGACCAGCTGCTGTCTGTGTGTATCTCTCTCTCTATGTGTGTGTGTGTGTGTGTGTGTGTGTGTGTGTGTGTGTGTGTGTGTGTGTGTGTGTGTCTCTCTCTCCCCTCTCTGTCTATCTGTTTGTATCTGTGTGTGTGTCTGCTGTCGGGTCCCCGCGGCCGCTCAAAGTCACCGAGCTGCTTCTTCCTCTGAAGTGGTGGCCAGTCCTGCTGTGTGTGTGTGTGTGTGTGTGTGTGTGTGTGTGTGTGTGTGTGTGTGTGTGTGTGTGTGTGTGTGTGTGTGTGTGTGTGTGTGTGTGTGTGTGTGTGTGTGTGTGTGTGTGTGTGTGTCTCTCTCTCCCTCTCTGTCTATCTGTTTGTATCTGTGTGTGTGTCTGCTGTCGGGTCCCCGCGGCCGCTCAAAGTCACCCGAGCTGCTTCCTTCCTCTGAAGTGGTGACCAGCTGCTGTCTGTGTGTATCTCTCTCTCTCTATGTGTGTGTGTGTGTGTGTGTGTGTGTGTGTGTGTCTCTCTCTCTCTCTCTCTGTCTATCTGTTTGTATCTGTGTGTGTGTCTGCTGTCGGGTCCCCGCGGCCGCTCAAAGTCACCCGAGCTGCTTCCTTCCTCTGAAGTGGTGGCCAGTCCTGCTGTGTGTGTGTGTGTGTGTGTGTGTGTGTGTGTGTGTGTGTGTGTGTGTGTGTGTGTGTGTGTGTGTGTGTGTGTGTGTGTGTGTGTGTGTGTGTGTGTGTGTGTGTGTGCGCTGTCGGGTCCCGGCGGCCGCTCAATGTCAGTCACCCGAGCTGCTTCCTTTTTTAAAATTATTTAAAATAGAGATCCATTGCAAAAAAGTATTTAAAAACATAAAACAACAAGAAATGCTTGGTTACTGGAGGATGCGCATTTTCCCATTGTAGGTCATATCAATAGATGCCGCCGCGCTGAAATAACTCAAAACCACAGGATGGAGATGTATTTTAACATTGTTGCTTTATTAAAACATACCTTCATTCACGGTTGGCTCAAGAGTAACGGGAGAGGAACTTGGTAACTCGGGAGAGGAACTTGGAACATCGCAGCAATGACATACCCGTGGGAACTCGGTTACACACTTGATCATAAACTTGCAGTTTCGTGCACAGCCACGAGTCTGTCACTCGGGGTACCTCGTGGGTAAACTCGCACAGTGAGACAGGGCCATGACTCTCTCTTAAATCCATCAAGTGACTTGTCCTGCACTGTCCTCTGTGGCAGGGATTTCAACAAATTCACAACTCTCCGGGTGAAAAAGTTTTTTCTCACCTCAGTCTTAAATGACCTCCCCTTTATTCTATGACTGTGGCCCCTGGTTCTGGACTCACCCAACATTGGGAACATTTTTCCTGCATCTAGCTTGTCCAGTCCTTTTATAATTTTATATGTATCTATAAGATCCCCTTATCCTTCTAATCTCTAGTGAATACAAGCCTAGTCTTTTCAATATTTCCTCATATGACAGTCCAGCCATCCCAGGGATCAATCTCGTGAACCAGCTACACTGCCTCAATCACAAGGATGTCCTTCCTCAAATTAGGAGACCAAAACTGTACACAATACTGCAGATGTGGTCTTACCAGAGCCCTATGCAACTGCAGAAGAACCTCTCTACTCCTATACTGAAATCCTCTTGTTATGAAGGCCAACATTCCATTAGCTTTGTTCACTGCCTGCTGTACCTGCACGCCATCTGCCACGCATCTGCCCACTCACTCAACCTGTCCAGGTCACCCTGCAACCTCCTAACATCCTCTTCACAGTTCACACTGCCACCCAGCTTTGTATCATCCGCAAACTTGCTAGTGTTGTTCCTAATTCCCTCTTCCCAATGATTAATATATATGGTAAACAGTTGCAGCCCAACACCGAGCCTTGCGGCACTCCACTCGCCACTGCCTGCCATTCTGAAACTGTCCCGTTCACCCCTACTCTTTGCTTCCTGTCTGCCAACCAATTTTCTATCCACGCCAACACCCTGCCCCCAATACCATGTGCTCTAATTTTAGTCATCAGTCTCCCGTGCGGGACCTTATCAAAGGTTTTCTGAAAGTCTAGACACACTACAAGGCTCTCACTTAACTTTTTTTTCCTGTTGCCAGCCGGGTAACCGTGGCAGCTTTTTAAGTTGCCAAATGACAGTTTAGGCGGTCATTTAAGACGGTTAGCATGACGCATGCGATAATGTGCTCGGACGAAGTGCGTAGTTACCAGTCGGAATTATGCTCAATGAAGCATTCACATATTATTTCTGCTTCAAATAATGTCACAAACTAAACATATTCACCAATCAAGACATGATATATACCACAATGACATGCAGCAAAATTATACTACAGTATCTCAACTCTTTACACATTGCAATCAATGCAATTTCTATTAGTTCTTTCCACTTCCAAACAAAATTTGTTGGAATATTCAGCATATGATCAACCTGTGTAAATAAATCCTGGACCATGGTAACATATATGCTTAACCATGCACACTACATATTGATGCAGGCATGTTTTCTGTGAAGTACCGAAAATTACCATGACATGGCCATAGCATGGGTCGTTATTGCTATTGGTACAGAAACACGCTTGGCACATAATTTATCCATAACAAAATATACAGGTTGCAAGGAAATTTCTAAAGGCAATTTATGATAATAGCTGTTAAATCCGTCTATACCCATCTGACAGGTTAAACATTACACTAACTGACAAGAGATGGCCAAAGGATGAGATCAGTAAAAGATGAACGGGGATCAGTAAAAGATGAATGGGGTGTTCACCACAGGATGAATGGGGTGTTCGGTGCAGGGTAAATGGAGGGAGGGAGGGGTCAGTACTGGATGAATGGGGGGTGTGGTAGTGCAGGATGGATGGGGGAGCGGTGCAGGATGGATAGGGGGAGCAGTGCAGGATGGATGGGAAGGGGGGTCAGTACAGGATGAATTGGGGGCGTGGCAGGAGAATCAATGCGAGGTGGATAGGGAGATCAGTGCAGGATGAATAGATGGGGGGGGGTAGATGGTGAAGGAAGCACAGGGGATGTCAGTGAGGACTGAATAGAGGCGGGAATGGGGATCAGTGCGGGATGGAGAGGAGGGGTCTCAGGATAAGGGGGTTGGATGGGGGCGTACAAGAGAGAAAGAGAGAGAGGGGGAAAGGGGCAGAGGAGGTGGGGAGGAAGGAAGGTCAGCACTCATCGGACAACATCTGCCTTGGCTTTGGTGCAGCTGCTGGTACAGCTGCTTCAGACGCCGGAAGGAGGCTTCCCACTCCCTCCCCCCAGCCTCGGCGTGCGGGAGGGTTTGTTTTGAAAGCGGTTATCGCTGTTAGCGGATTTGCAAGCAGCGGCCGCTATCAGGGTGGGCGGGGAGCGGAGGAGGTGGTGGCGGAGCCGCTGCAACGGCCGCAGCTGCCGCTGTGCAGGGCAAGTCATTCGCTCCGACCCTTCTTCACCCCGCACCTGGTATTTTTGCCCCATAATACAGCCGTCGCCGGCACGAAACATCACATTACTTTTCTCCAGAGATGCTGCCTGACCCGCTGAGTTACTACAGTTTTTTGTGTCTATCTTCGGTATAAGCCAGTATCTGCAGTGCCAAGCCGTGCAAAATAACTCAGCGTTTAGGTTGCCCAGCAGCACTTTGGGTGGTCATTGACACCCTGGCAACAGTTAATTTCGAGCCCAGCACTACATCCACTGCCTCCCTTTCATCCATTTTACTAGTCACATCCGCAAAAAACTCCAGAAGATTAGTCAAGCATGATTTTCCTAACATAAATCCATGCTGACTTGGACTAATCCTTTTACTGCTATCCAAATGCCCCATTATTACCTCTTTACTAATTGACTCCAGCATCTTTCCCACCACCAAACTCAGGCTAACTGGTCTGTAATACCCCGTTTTCTCTCTCGCTCCTTTCTTGAAAAGTGGGATCCACAGGAACTGATCCTGAATCTATTGAACATTGGAAAATGATCACCAATGCGTCCACTATTTCTAGATCCACCTCCCTGAGGACCCTGGCATGCAGACCATCAGGCCCAGGGGATTTATCATCCTTCAGTCCCATTAGCCTACCCAATACATTTCTTTCAGTTCCTCTACCCCCTTAGATCCTCTGTCCTCCAGTACATCTGGGAGATTGTTTGTGTCTTCCTTAGTGAAGACATATCCGAAGTACCTATTCAACTCTTCTGCCATTTCCTTGTTGCCCATAATAATTTCACTCGTGTCTGCCTTCAAGGGACCCACATTTGACTTTGCTACTGTTTTACCCTTAACATATCTAAATATGCTTTTACTGTCCTCCTTTATATTCCTGGCCAGCTTCCCTTCATACTTCATCTTTTCAGCCCCTATTGCCCGCTTTGTTTCCTTCTGTTGTCCTACGAATGTTTCCCAATCCTCTGGCTTCCGACTACTCTTTGCTGTGTTATACATCTTTTCTTTTAATTTTATTCTATCCCTAACTTCTCTTGTCAGCCATGGTTGCCTCCTACTCCCCTTAGAATCTTTCTTCCTGTTTGGAATGAAATGATCTTGCGACTTCCGGATTATGCCCAGAAAGTCCTACCATTGCTGTTCCACTGTCATTCCTGCTTGTATCCCATTCCAGTCTACCTTGGCCAGCTCCTCTCTCATGCCTTCATAATCCCCTTTGTTCAACTGCATCACTGCCACTTCCGATTTAACGTTCTCCTTCTCAAATTGCAGATTAAAACTAACCATAATATGATCACTACCTCCAAGCGACTCCTTTTCCTCGAGTTCTCTTATCAAATTTGGTTCATTGGACAACACTAAATCCAGAATTGCCTTTTCTCTGGGCATCTAGGAAGCATTCTACAAACTCTCTTTCTTGGGGTTCTGAACCAACCTGATTTTCCCAGTCTACCTGCATATTGAAATCCTCCATCACCACAGTGGCATTACCTTTGTTACATGCCAGTTTTAACTCCTGCTATTACACCCTACATCCAGGCTACTATTTGGAGGTCTATAGATAACACCAATTAGTGTCTTCTTGCCTTTGCAATTCCTCAACTCGATCCACAGTGACTCTACCGCGTCAGCCCCTATGTCTTCCCTTGCAAGGGACCGAATTCCATCCCTAACCATAAGAGCTACCCCCCCTCCTCTGCCCACCTGCCTGTCCTTTCTATAGGGATGTATAGCCCTGAATATTAAGTTCCCAGACCCGATCCTCCTGCAGCCACGTCTCGGTAATCCCCACAATGTCGTATCTACCAACCTCTATCTGAGATTTGAGCTCAAGGAGACTTTAAACTAGAACGGTTGTGGGGAGGGACTCAAATAGAGAAAGCTAGTAGACAGTGTGTGAGGCAGGAGGCAGAGAAGGGAAGCACTCAGACTCAACATGTAGGGAAGAAAGAAGAAAAAAATAATAAAGAGAATAAGAGGTGGTGGATTTCTTAAATGTGTGAGTAGAGAGACAGAGGTGTGTAAAATGAGGGTAGAAGCAATAGGTAGCTAGGTGAAAAGTAAAAGTGGCAGGCAGACAAATTCAGGGGAAAAATCAAAATGGGCTACTTTTCCACATAATTGTATAAGGAGTAAGAGTGTTGTAAAAATAAGCCTGAAGGCTTTGTGTCTCAATGCAAGGAGCATTCATAATAAGGTGGATGAGTTGAATGTGCAGATAGCTATTAATGACAATGATATAGTTGGGATCATGGAGACATGGGTCCAGGGTAACCAAGGCTGAGAGCTGAACATCCAGGGATATTCAATATTCAGGATGGGTAGACAGAAAGGAAAAGGAGGTGGGGTAGCGATGCTGGTTAGAGAGGAGATTAACGCAATAGAAAGGAAGGACATTAGCTTGGAGGATGTGGAACCGATATGGGTAGAGCTGCGAAACTCTAAGGGGCAGAAAATGTTAGTAGGAGTTGTGTATAGGCCACCTAACAGGAGTTGGGGGATGGCATCAAACAAGAAATTAGAAATATGTGCAACAAAGGTAAAACAGTTATAATGGGTGACTTCAATCTACATATAGATTGGGTGAATCAAATTGGTAGGGGTGCTGAGGAAGAGGATTTCTTGGAATGTATGCGGGATAGTTTTCTAAACCAACATGTAGAGGGACCAACGAGAGAGCAGGCTATTCTTGACTGGGTATTGAGTAATGAGGAAGGGTTAGTTAGCACTCTTGTTGTGCGTGGCCCCTTGGGCAAGAGTGACCATAATATGGTTGAGTTCTTCATTAGGATGGAGTGAGACATAATTAATTCAGAAACAAGGGTTCTGAACTTAAAGAAAGGTAACTTTGAGGGCATGAGACATGAATTGGCCAAGATAGACTGGCAATTGATTCTTAAAGGGTTGATGGTGGATGTGCAATGGCATTTAAAGACTGCATGGATGAACTACAACAATTGTTCATCCCAGTTTGGCAAAAGAATACATCAAGGAAGGTAGTGCATCCGTGGATAACAAGGGAAATCAGGTATAGTATCAAAACAAAAGATGAAGCATACAAATTAGCCAGAAAAAGCAGCCTACCAGAGGACTGGGAGAAATTCAGAGTCCAGCAGAGGAGGACAAAGGGCTTAATTAGGAAATGGAAAATAGATTATGAAAACATAAAAACTGACTGCAAAAGTTTTTATAGATATGTGAAGAGAAAAAGATTAGTTAAAACAAATGTAGGTCCCTTGCAGTCAGAAACAGGTGAATTGATCATGGGGAACAAGGACATGGCAGACCAATTGAATAACTACTTTGGTGCTGTCTTCACTAAGAAAGACATAAATAATCTGCCGGAAATAGCAGGAGACCGGGGGTCAAATGAGATGGAGGAACTGAGTGAAATCCAGGTTAGCCGGGAAGTGGTGTTAGGTAAATTGAATGGATTAAAGGCTGATAAATCCCCAGGGCCAGATGGGCTGCATCCCAGAGTACTTAAGGAAGTAGCTCCAGAAATAGTAGATGCATTAGTGATAATTTTTCAAAACTCTTTAGATTCTGGAGTAGTTCCTGAGGATTGGAGGGTAGCTAATGTAACCCCACATTTTAAAAAGGGAGGGAGAGAAAACGGGGGAATTACAGACGTTAGTCTAACATCAGTAGTGGGGAAACTGCTAGAGTCAGTTATTAAATATGGGATAGCAACACATATAGCCAGTAGTGAAATCATTGGACAAAGTCAGCACGGATTTATGAAAGGTAAATCATGTCCGACGAAACTTATAGAATTTTTTGAGGATGTAACTAGTAGAGTGGATAAGTGAGAACCTGTGGATGTGTTATATCTGAACTTTCAGAAAGCTTTCGACAGGGTCCCAAATAAGAGATTAGTATACAAACTTAAAGCACACGGTATTGGGGGTTCAGTATTGATGTGGATAGAGAACTGGCTGGCAGACAGGAAGCAAAGAGTAGGAGTAAACGGGTCCTTTTCAGTATGGCAGGCAGTGACTAGTGGGGTACCGCAAGGCTCAGTGCTGGGACCCCAGATATTTACAATGTATATTAATGATTTGGACGAGGGAATTGAATGCAACATCTCCAAGTTTGCGGATGACACGAAGCTGGCGGGCAGTGATAGCTGTGAGGATGATGCTAGGAGGCTGCAAGGTGACTTGGATAGGCTGGGTGAGTGGGAAAATGCAGGGCAGATGCAGTATAATGTGGATAAATGTGAGGTTATCCACTTTGGTGTCAAAAGCAGGAAAGTACACTATTATCTGATGGTGGCCGATAAGGAAAAGGGGAGATGCAACGAGACCTGGGTGTCATGGTACACCAGTCATTGAAAGTAGGCATGCAGGTGCAGCAGGCAGTGAAGAAAGCTAATGGTATGTTAGCATTCATAGCAAAAGGATTTGAGTTTCGGAGCAGGGAGGTTCTACTGCAGTTGCACAGGGTCTTGGTGAGACCACATCTGGAGTATTGCGTACAGTTTTGGTCTCCAAATCTGAGGAAAGACATTCTTGCCATAGAGGGAGTACAGAGAAGGTTCGCCAGACTGATTCCTGGGATGTCAGGACTTTCATATTGAAGAAAGAACTGGATAGACTCGGCTTGTACTCGCTACAATTTAGAAGATTGAGGGGGGATCTTATAGAAACATACAAAATTCTTTACAGGTTGGACAGGCTAGATGCAGGAAGATTGTTCCCGATGTTGGGGAAGTCCAGAACAAGGTGTCACTGTTTAAGGATAAGGGGAAAATCTTTTAGGACCGAGATGAGAAATACATTTTTCACACAGAGAATGGTGAGTCTCTGAAATTCTCTGCCACAGAAGGTAGTTGAGGCCAGTTCATTGGCTATATTTAAGAGGGAGTTAGATGTGGCCCTTGTGGCTAGAGGGATTAGGGGGTATGGAGAGAAGGCAGGTACGGAATATTGAGTTTAATAATCAGCCTTGATCATATTGAATGGCGATGCAGGCTCAAAGGGCCGAATGGCCTACTGCACCTATTTTCTATGTTTCTATCTACTTTACTTCTTATACTTCGCGCATTCAAATACAGTACTTTTAATTCCTTACGCACCTCACCATTCACATCGATCCTTACTACACTTGGCCATACTCTCCTATCCATTTGTGAGCTTTCTTTCCCATTAATTCTGGGGTCATTAACTAACCCTTTACTCCCTTTCCCTTTAACTCCGACCTTGACTATCCAATTTGACACAATTTTCAAGGCCATTAAGTAGCCAAGATTGAAAAAAATAGCTGACGCTCCAGAGATACCGTTGACACATTATTACAGAATTCATTTTAACAGCAAATCAATGCTCTTAATATGGAGTATCAGTACTGTTATTTAATAAGCAACATTCACAACTATACGTTGGATTTATCCAGGTTTTACTTCTACAGTCGGTCATATACATCACAAATTTGGTCAGGAGATATTTCAGTTGAAACTTTAACTAATTCTGAAGTAGGAGTGATGGAAACAGCGTTTATCAATAATTTTGTTTTAATCTGGTACATACACTCTTGGTATCTTCATTGCTCTTCACATCACGTACATTTAATCTGAATAAGCAAATGTGTGGCGACCAGTTGGGTAGGACGCGGTGCGGCAACCATATTTGGTGAGACCCAGTCCGGCGGGGTTTCGGCCCGAAATGATGCCTATCTCTTTCGCTCCATAGATGCTGCTGCACCCGCTGAGTTTCTCCAGAACTTTTGTCTACATTTAATCTGAATGTCCGGTAACGTGGCGTTTTGACACCTTTAAACATATTACCAAAAGAACATTTGCTGCAGTTCCTTTGGCCATCTCTTGACAGTTAGTGTAATGTTTAACCTGACATATGGGTCAGGTTAACAGCTATTATCATAAAATGCCTTTAGAAATGTCCTTGCAACCTGTATATTTTGTTGTGGATAAATTATATGGGAAGCAAGAGTGTTTCTGTACCAGGCATGTGCCGTCAGGCTAAAAGTATAAAATGATAATAACTAAATATAAATAGTGAAGGCAAGGGAGAATACAATACAACACAATACAATTGATTTGTTGTCATTTGAACCTCATTGAAGTTCAAACAAAATTTGGTTTCTGCAGTCATACAAGAAAAAGAACCAAGACACAACACAATTTACACAAACATCCATCACAGTGAATCTCCTCCTCACTGTGATGGAAGGCAAAGTCTTATCTCTCCCTTGCACTCCCCATTCTCCTCCCGATGTCAAAGTCAAAGCCCCCAGTGGGCGAAGGTAAATAAGTCCCGTGGCCATTAATGCTGTGCCAGGCGATGCAAAGCCGCGCTCCGGGTCTTGCTGTTGTAGCCCCCGGCGAGAACTAGCAAGTCCCGCGGCCATTAAAGAGATCGATCTCTTAGGTAGGCATAATTCTCCGTGCCATTCAATCGCAGCACTTGTAACCCTTGAAGGTCTGTGCAGCCCACGTGCCGTCGGCGCTGCTTCAAGCTGTCAATTTCAAGTGGGGCTGAAGGCAGTTGAAATTCTGCCTTTGCAGCACTGTGCATGCACAGCGCTAGTTTCTTGGCGGGGTTTTCAAATATGGATTGTCATTATTTTAAGTGTATCTTAGAAAACAGAGAGAAGAATGGAGTTTGTGTACTGATAATGAGCTAAGTACATTTCTTGGTGCTTTTTATTTTTTAAATACCGTATGTCCCCAAGGTGTGGGGGTGGGGGGGAGAGCTACTTTCACATCGGTTGGGGAGTTTGGGTCGGGATCATGCCACTTGCGACGCTCCTTGCACGGACCCACCGCATTGCGGCCGGGGAGGGTAGCAGCTCAGGTGGCTGTGAGCGGCGGCCGGGCCGGACAGCGGAACAAGCCGCCACCTCAGCTCCTTCTGCCTGCCCCCGCTCACCTCTGGCAGCTCTCCGTCAAAAAACCCCTCTCCTGCCGCTCGCTGGCCTCACTCATGTCAGCCGCGTCCCGCAAATCTTTAAATTCCAACAGCGCAAATGAGATTACTCGGCTGTGGGAATTTAAGGATTTGCAGGAAGCAACTGACATGAGCGAAGTCGGTGAGCAGCAGGTGAGAAATGGAGAGCACTGCCAGAGGTAAACGAGCCGGCAGAAGGAGCTGAAGTGGCAGGTCTGTCGGGTCACTATTGGGTCCCGGAGGCCGTTCGCAGCTACCCAAGTTGCTTCTGTCCCCAGCCACAATGCGGTGGTTCCGTGCCCGGAACGCTGCAACAGTGGTGAGTGAGTTACTGGCATTATACCCGACCCCCTCCTTCTCAACACTCCGCGCAACTTTACCCCATGGCAGACTCCCCACACACTGTGAAAGGAACTCTCCCCCCAATTGGTCCCTTGAACAAGTGTTGTCATTCAATTAGATGACAACTGATTCAACTTTTCCCTGTACTCCCGTTTTTCCCACCATCTCTCCACCTGCCATCACCCTTCACCCCCCCACCCATTCAGTAATTAAGAATGAAGGGGACAAGGAGGCCATGGGCAAATTGAATCGTTACTGTTTTTGTTTTTAGTATTTATTTTTACGGAGGGAACAATCTACGCATGCGCGGTTTAATTTTTTTTTTTAAAGCCGATTGACTGCCTACCCTGAGTAATTACTCACGGCACGTGCCTATTCTGTACCATTAGCAATAACGACCCATGCTATGGCCTTGTCATGATAATTTTTGGTCCTTCACAGAAAACATGCTTGCATCAATCTGTAGAGTGCATGGCTAAGCATATATGTTACCAGGGCTCGAAATTAGCGGTTGCCTGGGTGCCAATGGCAACCTACAGCCCCTCCGGCAACCTTAAAGCCATACCATTTTTCCCGGCTTGTCAAGCACAGGGGACACCTATCGTATAATTCTGAGCGGGCCCCCTCTCTATCTCTCTCTCTCTGCCACTCTCCGTCTCCGCCCGCCATCCGTGTCCGGATCTCGGCTCTCCGCTCGGGTCTCGGCTCGGCACGGCCGGCCTATACATGTGCACTGCCATGGCCTGCACATCCTCCCTCTGCACATGCGCACATCATCGGCCGTGGTTGTGTGCATGTGCCGCTCTGCTCATGCGCACTGCCATGGCAACTGGTCGGCATCAGCCACTTTTTCCCTCCCTTTGCATTGTGGGAGATCTGGCCACCATTGCTGTCCAGTCGCTGCCTCACCGCGACCGCTGAAAAACAACGCAGAATCACTCCCTGGAGCTGGAGTAACTCTTGCTTCTTGGTTTCCTGGTCCTCCAAAAATATTCAAAATCAAATTTAAACTGGTGGACCCACCACCACCAAACTCTGAAAAATAACAGCCTATTGCATTTTTTCTGTTTATTTATTGTGTATATATAGTCTCTGGTATACAGACACACTGAACTTTTATCTCCTGTTCTGTATTATGTTTACATATTTTGTTGTGCTACAGCAAGCAAGACTTTCATTGTCCTATCTGGGACACATGACAATAAAACTCTCTTGACTTGGACTTAAGCAAAAAAGGGTTCTTGGGGAAAAAAGAGCTACCTTAAATTTGGTTGCGTCTGGTTGGGTACCTATGGTAGAGTGAAGACTATTCCATGCTTTAATTGTGCGGGGGAACTCCATGGAGCAGCCAGCATCTCTGGATAGAAGAAATTGGGTGACGTTTCGGGTAGAAACCCCTCTTTAGATTTCCTCTGGTTTTAGTGTTTTTAGTTTAAATTAAAGATACAGAGTGGAAACAGGCCCTTCGGCCCACCGAGTCCACGCCGACCACCCGTACTCTAGTTCTATCCCACACATCAGCGACGTACGTCAAGAGTCACGAGTGTTTTGGCACGGACTGGAAGGGCCGAGAGGGCCTGTTTCCGTGCTGTAATTGTTATATGGTTGTTATATGGTTATATGGTTTTATTCTGTCACTTCCCAGTTAGAACAATGAAATCCTTACTTGCAGCAGCACAACAGAATATGTAAACATAGTACTCTGAAAACAATGTTATAAACGAGAAAACAAAAATCCACACAGACAGCACCCATATTCAGGATCAATTACGGGTCTCTGACAATTTTAGGCAGCAACTTTATGGCCAATGTACTGCCCCATAGTCTTGAACCGAATTAAAACATACAGTAGCTGTAAAGGGGGACATAGCGTCACTTAGAGATTTAAGACTGAAAATGGATAGTTTATTTTTTTTTTTTAGTAACCAAAGTTATCAATGAATAATTTTTTGTGTGTTGGAAAATAAAATATAGTGGCACAGCTGGTGGACTTGCTGCCTCACACGCCAGAGATCTGTGTACGATCCTGTTCTCGGGCACTGTGTGTGTTGAATTTGCACATTCTCCCTGCAAGCATGTGGGTTTCCTCCAACATCCCAAAGACGCATTGGCTTTGTAGGTTAACTTGTCTCTGTAAAATTGCCCCTAATGTGCAGGGAGTGGGTGAGGAAAGTGGGATAACAGAACTTGTGTGAATGGGTAGACAAAAATGCTGGAGAAACTCAGGTGAGGCAGCATCAATGGAGCGAAGGAAATAGGCAAGACCCTTCAGACTGATGTGAGGGTGCGAGGGGGGGGGACGGGAAGAAGAAAGGAAGAGGCGGAGACAGTGAGCGAAGAAAGGAAGAGGCGGAGACCTGGGAAGCAGAGAAGAAAGCAGGGACTAACTGGCCAAGCCTATCGGCAGCGGACCGACTACAGTTCATCTGTCTTTTTTTTAATTTTGTCTTGTTAAATGTATGTCTTGAGTCTCGTTTTATTATTTTATTTTATTATTTTTCTTTGACTGTGTGTGTGTGCGGGGTGTGGGGGTGTGGGGGGGGGGGGACCTCTAGTCTCTTCCCTGTACGGGAACACGACTTTTTCCGTCGGGTATCCGATGTCGTTGGGCCTAACATCGTGGAGCAGGCGGCGGCGGCCTCCAGCCAGGACCAACCTGAGGGCTCCAGTCACGGAGCCTGCGGACCTGACATCAGCTCTTCCCGCTTTGGAACGGGAAGAGTTGTGGTGGCACGCGGCTGCAACCCGAATTCGGAGCCTCGGAGGTTCCGGCCGTAGGCCCGGTGGACAGGGACATCGGGAGCTCACAGGTCCCTGATGGGAGACCGCTTTTCGATGCTCCTGCAACGGCAACTTCCCCCGCTGGAATCGCAGGGTTTAAAGGACGCAGAGCGGGGCCTAACATCGCCTGGCACAGCTTAAACGGCCATGGGACTTACCATTGCCCGCTGGGGAATTTAACATCTGGAGCCCCAGTTCGCCTCGACGCTGGACGAAGAAGGACAAAGGGAAGAGAACAAAGGGAAGGGAAGAGAAAAGGGAAAAGGTAAGAGTGCCTTCCATCACAGTGAGGAATTGTTGGAGATTCACTGTGATGGATGTTTGTGTAAACTGTCTTAAGTGTGGGTCTAGGGTTTTTTTGTAATTTAAGACTGCACAAAATGCAATTTTGTTCAAACCAAGCTGTTTGAATGACAATAAAAGGTATTCTATTCTATTCTAAATTGGAGGTCAATGTTCATACTGCTGGGGGGGTAAACTGACCAAGCAAAATATGAGGTGTTGCTCCTCCAATTTACATTGGACCTCACTCTGGCCATGGAGGAGGCTTAGGACGGAAAGTTTGGATTCGGAATGAGAGCGGTAGTTGAAGTGCTGAGTCACCGGGAGATCAGGTTGGTTATTGCGAACCAAGTGGAGGTGTTGGGCGAAGCGATCGCCAAACCTACACTTGGTCTCACCGATGTAGGGCAGCTGACACCTAGAGCAGCAGATGCAATAGATGAGGTTGGAGGAGGTGCAGGTGAACCTCTCCCGCACCTGGAAAGACTGCTTGGGTCCTTGAATGGAGTCAAGCGGGAAGGTAAAGCGACAAGTGTAGCATTTCCTGCAATTGCAAGGAGAGGGTGTGGTTTGGGTGGGAAGGGACAAATTGACCAGGGAGTTACAGAGGGAGCGGTCTCTGCAGAAAGTGACAGGGGAGGGGATAGGAAGATGTGGCTAGTGGTGGAATCCCGTTGGTAGACAAAGCTGGAGAAAATCAGCGGGTGAGGCAGCATCTATGGAGCAAAGGAATAGGTGGCGTTTCGGGTCGAGTCCCTTCTTTAGACTGATGTCGGGAGGGATGGGGGGGGGGCGGGAAAAATAAAGGAAGAGACGGAGACTGTCGGCTGTGGGAGAGCTGGGAATAGGAGGGGAAGGAGGGAGAAAGAAGACTACCTGAAATTGGAAAAGCCAAGGTTCATACCGCTGGGGTGTAAACTACCCAAGCAAAATACGAAGTGCTGTTCCTCCAATTTGCGGTGGGCCTCACTCTGGCCATGGAGGAGGCCAAGGACAGAAAGGTCGGATTCAGAATGGGAGGGGGAGTTGAAGTGCTGAGTCACCGGGAGATCAGGTTGGTTATTGCGAACTGAGTGGAGGTGTTGTGCGAAGCAATCACCAAGCCTGCGCTTGGACCCACCGAGGTTGATCATACGCTGAATAATCCAACCAGGTTTTTGTTTGGAAGTGGAAAGAGATAATAGAAATTGCATTCATTGCAACGTGTAAAAAGAGATGAGATACTGAATTGTAATTTTGCTGCATGTCATTGTGGTATATATCATGTCTTGATTGGTAAATATGTTTAGTTTGCGACTTTATTTGAAGCAGAAATAATATGTGAATGCTTCATTGACCATAATTCCGACTGGTAACTACGCACTTCGTCCAAGCACATTATCGCACGTGTCATGCAAGCCGCCTTAAGTGACCACCTAAACTGTCATTTGGCAACCTAAAAAGCTGCCGAGGTTGCCCGGCTGGCAGCAGGGAAAAAAACTTAGAGCCCTGGTTACCATGGTCCAGGATTTATTGACAGGTTGATCATATGTTGAATAATCCAACCACATTTTTGTTGGGAAGTGGAAAGAAATAATAGAAATTGCATTAATTACAATGTGTTAAAAGGGTTGAGATACTGTATTGTAACTTTGCTGCATGTCGTTGTGGTATATATCACATCTTGATTGGTGAATATGTTTAGTTTGTGACTTTATTTGAAGCAGAAAAAATATGTGCATGCTTCATTGAGCATAATTCCGACTGGTAACTACGCACTTCGTTCGAGCACATTATTGCATGCGTCATGCAATCAGTCTTAAATTGGCCATCTAAACTGTCATTTGGCAACCTAAAAAGCTGCCCAAGTTGCCCGGTTCGTAACAGGGAAAAAAAGTTGGAGCCCTGTATAGGGAGAGGTTTTATAGGCTGGGTCTCTATTCCTTGGGGCACAGTAGGATGAGGGGTGATCAGAAAGAAGAACATAAAATCATGAGAGGAATAGATCTGGTAAATGCACAGAGTCTCTTGCCCAGAGTAGTTGAATCGAGAACCAGAGGACATAGGTTTTAAGATGAATGGGAAAAGATTTCATTAGGAATCCATGGGGTAACTTTTTCCACACGAAGGGTGTTGGGTGTAAGGAACGAGCTGCCAGAGGAGGTAGTTGAGGCAGAGACTATCGCAATGTTTAAGAAACAATTAGACAAGTAGAAAGGATAGGGTTGGAGGGATATGGGACAAATGCAGGCAGGTGGGACTCGTGTAGCAGGGACATGTTGGCTGGTGTGGCCAAGTTGGGCTGAAGGGCCAGTATCCATGCTGCATCATTCAATGACAATGAATCTACTCAACTATAACATGACCTCCCAATTTCTACATTCAATACTGATAAAGGCCAACGTAACAAAAACCTGCTTGAGCACCTTATCTATTTGTGATGCCACATTGAAGAAACTATGTACCCGCAATCCTAGATCCTTCTGCTCTACAACACTCCCCAGAGGCCTGCCATTCACTTTGTAGGTCCTGCTCTGGTTTAACTTCCCAAAATATAAGGACCTCGTACTTCACTGTACTTAATGCCATAAACCATTCCTCAACCCACCTGCCCTACCAGATTAGCTGCATTTTTTGACAACTATTCTCACCATCCACTTGTGTCATCCGCAAAGTTACTAATCATGCCTTGTACGTTCTCATCCAAATTATTGATATAGATGACAAACAGCAAACATCAACGAACCCAGAGGAAATCACTAGTCACAGGCTAGAAAACAAAGGTTTCGGCCTGAAACGTTGCCTATCTCCTTCGCTCCCTAGATGCTGCTGTACACGCTGAGTTTCTCCAGCCTTTTGTGTACCCTCGATTTTCCAGCATCTGCAGTTCCTTCTTTAAAACAACCTGGTTAAAGATGGACAAGGAGGATTGTCTGCCATTTGAAATTGGCCCGATTTTCCTAACCCCTACAAAATTGAATAAAAAGATCTATAGTGAAAATCCAATAATACATAGCGGTATTCGAATTTGGGAACAAATAAAGAAGAAATAAAGAAGACTAAATGAAATAACCCTTCATTTAAGCCTTCGGTATTGGATAAAGGCTTTACACAATGGAAAAACTATGGAATTAAAAAGATGGGACATCTTTATAGAAAAAGTGTGTTCCTCTCGTTTCTGGAGGTACAACAGAATTATGGATTACATTCAAATATTTTTTTTTAGATATTTACAATTGAAAGATTATGTTATATCACATACACAATAATACAGAATTAGAGAGCCAGAGATTCTAGATGAATGTTTGAATAAACATCCCAACACAGTCAAATTAATATCATATATTTATAATATTCTGTTAGATAGCGAGAATCCGTCAACGGAATCACATAGACAAGCATGGGGAAATGAATTAGTTCAACCCATAATGAAAGATATTTGGGATGAAAGTCTACAACATATACATCAATGTTCGTTAAATGCCAAACATTCTTTAATACAATTTAAAATAGTACACAGATTGCATTATTCTAAAACAAAATTAAATAGAATTTTTCCTAATATCTTTCCTATCTTCGATAAATGTCAATACTCTGAGGCTAATTTAACCTATACCTTTGTAAATTGCATAAAAATTAAAACATTTTGGGAGGATATTTTTTAATTATTTCCGTAGTGGTTAATATTCAACTGGATCCCGATCCTAAATTAATAATATTGGGCATATCTGAACAATACCTAAACTGATAATAAACCAAGGAAATTTCCTGGATTATAGTATAATAACTGGGAAAAAACTAATATTCAAATTTTGGAAAAACCCTGCATCCCCTACAATTAAAATGTGGATTATGGAGATGTCGGAGACCTTAAATCTGGAAAAAATTAGATTTGTCTTAATTGACAAACCAGAATTATTTATTAGAATATGGTCGCCGTTCATAGATTATTTGAAGGGGTAGAATGGGCCAGCGCTGAGGCTTGACAGAAGCTTGAACCCAGGACTAGACGAATAGTTTTGTTTTCTTACCTACGGACCTATCTCCTAAGTTGTATTATGGATAGTTTATTTTATGTTTCTAAGTTTTTTTTTCTTTGTCTTTATTTTTTCTATCTATTAAAAAAATAATAATTATAGTCAATGTTAATATGTAACCGATAAATGTAGACTCCTGCTACATTGGTAGTGGAGTCCTTGAAATCCTGAATATTTAATATGTAATCGTTTAACAAAGTTTGTAATGATTTGGACTAGGATATGTACATGCCTCTAATAAAAGTTAACTGTTAACATGTTTTTTTTTAAATAAATAAATAAACAACCTTCCACGATCACCCTCTGCTTCCTTCCATGAAGCCAATTTTCTATTCAATTAGCTAGCTCTATTTGGATCCCTTGCTGAGTTTAGACATACAGAGCAGAAACAGGCCCTTCAGCTCACCGGGTCCATGTCAATGAACGATCACCCCATATACTAGCACCATCCTACACACAAGGGACAAATTACAATTTTTACCAGAGCCTATTAACCTACAAAAATATACGCCTTTGGAGTGTGGGAGGAAACGGGAGCACCCGGAAGAAACCCATGCAGTCACAGGGAGAACGTGCAAACAGCACACCTAGTCAGGACTGAACCCAAGTCGCTGGTGCTGTAAGGCAGCAGCTCTTAGTGGCTTTCAGTAGCTCAAAGCCACCGTGCCGCCCAGATCAATGCCCTTTGAAATCCATATATACAATGGATAGAAAATTGGTTGGCAGACTGGAAGCAAAGAGTAGGAGTGAACGGGTCCTTTTCAGAATGGCAGACAGTGGCGAGTGGAGTGCTGCAAGGCTCGGTGTTGGGGCCGCAACTTTTTACCATATATATTAATGATTTGGAAGAGGGAATTAGGAGCAACACTAGCAAGTTTGCGGATGACACAAAGCTGGGTGGCAGTGTGAACTATGAAGAGGATGTTAGGAGGTTGCAGGGGAACCTGGACAGGTTGAGTGGGCAGATGCGTGGCAAATGCAGTATAATATAGATAAATGTGAGGTTATCCACTTTGGCGGCAAAAACAAGGAGGCAGATTATTATCTCAATGTGGTTAGGTTAGGTAAGGGGGAGGTACAACGAGACCTGGGTGTCCTTGTACACCAGTGACTGAAAGTTGCCGTGCAGGTACTGTAGGCAGTGAAGAAAGCTAATGGAATGTTGGCCTTCATAACAAGAGGATTTCAGTACAAGAGTAAAGAGGTTCTTCTGCAGTTGTATAGGGCACTAGTGAGACCACATCTGGAGTATTGTGTACAGTTTTAGTCTCCTAATTTGAGGAAGGACATCCTTGTGATTGAGGAAGTGCAGCGTAAGTTCACGATATTGATCCCTGGAATGACAGGGCTGTCATATGGGGAAAGATTGAAAAGACTAGGCTTGTATTCACTGGAGTTTAGAAGGATGAGGGGGAATCTTATAGAAACATAAAATTATAAAAGGACGGGACAAGCTAGATGCAGGAAAAAGGGTCCCAATGTTGGGTGAGTCGAGAACCAGGGGTCACAGTCTTAGAATAAAGGGGTCATTTAAGACTGAGGTGAGAAAAAACTTTTTTACCCAGAGAGTTGTGAATTTATGGAATTCCCTGCCACAGAGGGCAGTGGAAGCCAAATCACTGGATGGATTTAAGAGAGAGTTGGATAGAGCTCTAGGGGCTAGTGGAGTCAAGGGATATGGGGAGAAGGCAGGCACGGGTTATTGATAGTGGACGATCAGCCATGATCACAATGAATGGCGGTGCTGGCTCGAAGGGCCGAATAGCCTCCTCCAGCACCTATTTTCTATGTTTCTATGTTTCTATGTCTATTGCTCGGCCCTCAACAAGCTTTTTGGTTACATCATTTAAAAAAATGCAGATTTGAGAGACAATCTTCTATGTGCAAAACCATGTGGACTATCCCTAATCAGACTCTGTCCATCTATATTTTATCCCTCAGAATATGTTCTAGAACTTTCCGACCACAGATGTTAGACTCACTGGTCAAAATTTACCAGGCTTTTCCGTGCACCCCTTCTTGAACAGAGGCACAACATCTGCAGTCTTCCAGATGCTCGTCCATATTTAATGACAACTTAAATCTTAACTAGGGCACCTGCAGTTTCCTGTCTAGCTTCCCACAGAATCCTTGGAGATATCTGATTAGGCCTGGGAGATTTGTCTATCTTCATACACATTAGGACCTTCAATACTTCTTTGACCGTAATACTGACTACCCTCAAGACATTGACTGCCTGAAGTTCCCTGATCTTCATGTCTTTATCCACGGTAAAAACAGAGGAGAAATACTCATTATTCATGAAGAACCTTGCCCACCTCCGGTGACTCCACACAGAGTTGACCTGATCCCTGTGGTGCTACATTTTCTCTGGTATCCTTTTTCCCTTGACGTAATTATCTCTTGGGATCTCTTGGAATCCCCCTTAATATTATGTCAGAGCTATCTCCTGTCCCCTTTATGATCTCTTAATTTACTTTTTTAGCATGCTCCTCACTTTCCAAAACTCCTCCAGGATGTGCTTAATCCCAGCTGCCTATACCTGTCCCATGCCTCCTTTTTATTCTTGACCAGAGCCTCAATTTCTTATCATCTAAGTTTCCTTATGCCCACATGATTGCCCTTCACTCTAACAAGAACATGCAGGCCCTGGACTCTTTTCAAACATCCCACTTCCTAGACACTTCCTTTTTTCTTCAAAGAACCTGCTGCAATCTTTAGTGAATTCATGTCTAATACTGTTAAAGTTAGTGTTGCCCTAATTTAGAATGGCCCTATCCATAACTATCTTAAACCTTATAAAACAGTGGTTGCTGGTCCCAAAAGGCACATCCACAAACACTTCATCCACTTGTCCCTCCAAATTTCCTAAGACTAGATCAACCATTGCCCTCTCCCATGTACTGCCCGAGGAAACTTTCCTGAACACATTTGACAAATTCTATCCAGTCTAAACATTTTGCACTATGATATTACCAGACAATACCATAACCTTTTCTTAGTCATGCAGCTGACTGCAATCTCCTGGCATTTTTGCACTTCTAATTCCCGTCAACTATTTGGGGACTTGTAGGACACACCCAACGGTGATAATTCCTTTATTTATTTCTCAGCTCCACCCACAAGGCCTCACCGGACAAACCATCAGTAATGTCACCTCTGACCATGCCGTGACATCCCCCATAATCAATAAACCAACACCCCCTCCTCTTTTATCAGCACCTCTATATCTCTGTTGGCACTGTAACCTGGAACATTAAAGCTGTCAGCCCTGTCCCTTTCTTCACCAGGTTTCTTTAATGGCTACAAATCCCAGTCACCCGTAGCTATCCCCGAGTTCAACTGCCCTACCCGTCAGGCCTCTTGCATCAAAATAAGTGCAATTCAAACCAACAGTCCTTCCTCTTTTCCAGCCTTTCTCCTCCCTATTCTGTCTACTAAATTGCCTTTCATTACCATCCATACCACCTTCCACCTGCCTTGGTCCTGTATAGGATATCACCTCCTGCCAATTTAGTTTAAACCCATCCGTTGTAGCAGTAGCAAACCTGCCCGTTAGGATATTGTTTCCCCGACAGTTAAGGTGCAAAGCATCCCTCTTGTACAGGTCACTTGAAGAACATAAGGTTGCAAGGCCCCAGGGCCTGATGGGACCCATCTCAGGTTATTGAGGTAGGCAAGACAGGAGATTGCAAGGGCTTTGACAAGAATCTTTGCTTCTTCTCCAGCCACAGGCAAGACTCCATGGGACTGAATAGTGGCCAATATTGTTCCATTGTTTACGAAAGGAAGCAGGATCCTGGAAACTATAGGCCGGTGACTCTCAGGGAAAACAACTGAAGAGAATTCTTCAAGATTTACTCCCATTTGGAAGAGAATGGGCTAATTGGAGATGGCCAGCGCAGCTTAGTCTGTGGCAGGTAGTATCTCACTAGCTTAATTGAGTTTTTTGAAGAGGTGACAAAGGAGATTGATGAAGGTAGGCAATGGATATCGCAAACATGGATTTTAGTCAGGCTTTTGATAAGGTCCCTCATGGTAGGCTGATCCAGAAGATCAAGATGCAAGGGATTCATGATGACTGGATTCAGAATTCATATGGATTCAGAACTGGCTTATTCATTGAAGACAGAGGGCTGTGGTGGAAGGTAAATATTCTGGCCAGTGGAATTCTGCAGGGATCTGTGCTTGGTCCTCTGCTGTTTGTGATATGTATAATTATCCTAGACGTAAATGTAGATAGGTTCAGGAGTACGTTTACTGTCGACACCAAAATTGGAGTTGCAGACAGTGAGAAATGCGGTCAGAATGTAAACCGAATTATTTTGTCAATCTAAAGTCAACTTGACTCAAACACTTGTTGCTGTTGAAATCGATTCTTTATTCAGTTGAGACTAGTTTATGAACGTTCCAACACAGAGCTGATGCTCTGGGACGGGTCCAGAGAGGAGTAGCTTTGATACAAACTCATGGCATTTATATAGGTATTAGACATTTCAGATACAGAGGGTATGACAAGCTAGTCACCATATAACAATTACAGCACGGAGACAGGCCCTCTCGGCCCTTCCAGTCCGTGCCGACCATTTGTTTTCCCCTAGTCCCATCTACCTGCACTCAGACCATACCCCTCCATTCACTTCACGTCCATATACCTATCCACTTTACTTTTAAATGTTAAAATCGATCCTGCCTCCACCACCTCTGCTGGAAGCTCATTCCACACAGCCACCACCCTCTGAGTAAAGAAGTTCCCCCTCACGTTACCCCTAAACTTCTGTCCCTTAATTCTCATGTCATGCCCTCTTGTTTGAATCTTCCCTACCCTAGTAACCAATCATCTGAGACCTTCTGGTGATTTACAACATCAGTTACATGACCCCCCTTCCCTGGCCTCTTTACAACCTTCGTTTGCTTGTGGTATAACTTTTCTTATTTTATTTCAACACAGCAAAACCCCAGTAGGCCCAATTATCAAAGAACACTCCTCAAAATATAAGATACATGTGGAATACAATTATCACACGTCATACACACTTCCCATATCAAGAAGAAAGATATTTCTATAAATCTAAACAATTTCTATAAGTCTAACTTTTACATTCCTACTAAGACAATACATTTCATAATTGTTTCACTACAATTTTACTATTACATATGTATTTAAAACATTAATTATATAAGTTTGCTGAATTACAGTTCCTAACTTCAAAACACACATCTCCAAACCAAGCATGCATGGGTCGTAAATCCGTCAACTTACTTAATAAGTGTTTGGTACCAGGAGAAAGTTAATTCTTAACTTACAGCGTCCCCTTTTCCTACTATCTCTGGGAGATGGATTTCCAATCTCTCTACAAGGCCTTTTACAAATATTACAGAACAAAGCTTAAAATCACCCCAGAATTACATCAGTATCCATCAATCTAATTATTTTCTTCTCCAAGCGCTACTCCTCTTCCTAATTCAACATAGCCAAGGCTAACTACAGGCCCTCTTATCTCTCAGCCTTGATTTCTATCTCAAACTCAGCACAAACCTCATAACCTAAGAATGTACCCATAGAGAAAAGAGTTGACCTCTGGCCTAAGAAGAGGCCCCTATTCAGCTATCCATTCTTCAACACAAAGTCAGGTTCAGGTTAACCGTTTCTATGTCTTGACTCATCCTTCCCTGTGTGTGTATGCTTAATTGCACTTTATTCCGTCAGGAAAACCTTAAGCTTTTCTTTTGCAAATTACCTAGCTTATATAAAAGTCACTATTTATATAATACTTCCTCAAGAAGATTCTGGGGGATATAGATCAACTGCAGAAATGGACAGAGAAATGTAGATGGCGTTTAACCTGAGCAAGTGTGAGGTGTTGCATTTTGGGAGGTTGAATGCAAGAAGTATACAGTTAATTGCAAGACTCTTAACCAAAGATTATAGAGTGGTGCAAGATGTGCCACTCAGCGAAAAAAGCGTAGTATCACATGTGTAATTGTCCACGCCATTTTATTGGGCTGCCCCCACACTGTCATGGCGTCCACATCTACCTGTTCGGTATAGATTGCTCTAATTGAGATGTGGACGACTCAACCCGTCTTTCTTCAGGTTACTCAACAATAAAGAAAGGTGATGAAATATTATTGTTTTCTGTCGATCATATTTTGTCCTGAAAACATTATTTTCTGTTCCCCTATCAACACTCATTGGGAAACTAGGTTTGTCGGTACATTAGAAAGTTACTAGATTTTTTCTAATAGATCTAAACTTACCACAATTATAAAGTTATCCATTTTTGTTCTTCTGTACATTTTTGTTTTTGTTCTTGTAAGGCAGGAGTCTCTAAAATATGGTCCATAGGACACATCAGGCCCATCACAAGATTTTTCAAGCTCAGATTCGAGTCAGGGAGTGCAGCGGCCCAGGACTGCTCTCGGTGTTGTTACCGATTAGATCCCTCAAATTGACAGAGCCAAGACATCACTGGGCTGCCGTGAAGAAGAATGCAATAGTGGGGTGCGGGGTTCGATGGCTGTCAGAATGGGACGGCTGTGCTTTATAACGTGCTATCGCTCCTCTCTGTCCCCATCTCTCTCTCCCCCACCTCTCTCTGCCCCATCTCTCTCTCTCTCTGCCTTTCTCTTTCTCTATCTCTCTTTGTCTCTGCCTTTCTCTCTCTCCCTATGTCTGTCTCTGCCCTATATGTCTTTCTTTCTCTGCCTCAGAGTTGGCAGCCCTGATAGTGCTTTAGGTCCAAAAGAGGACAGAATTAAAATACTTAAATGGTCCATGTAAGAAGATTCTACATTGAAGGTAAATTGAAGCTATTCTACATTGATGGTAAATTGACATATTAGAGGCAAAATGCATCTTCAATATACAGGTCTCTCCCCACAATTGAAAACAATTGCACTTAAGTGATATATCATCCATTCTGCAGCTATGTAATTATAATCATTTTTTTTCTTAGTTAATCCTATAAGAGATTTTTTGTAATTTCAGATGTCGACAGCGGGTCCAGAATACTCGTCGACAAGATTTCCTACACCAAACTCCGGTATAGTTGTCAACCACTTGCCGTCTTTGTTCTGAACACTGAACTTGACCAGTTTTCCAACAGGCATGTATACACACACACACACACACACAAAACGAAGTCTGTTCCCCCATCGTGCGGTTGCGGGGGGGGGGGGTCAGCATATCGCGTCACACACACTAATCACCCACCCCGCACACACGTTAACTACCCCCCTTGATATTATATTATTATTAATTTACTCCTTTTACCCCATAACCGCCCTATCCACTGACACATAGCCCCCAACTCGCATGCATGGCTAGAGTGGGGGGGTGGGGTAGAGAGTGAGGGCAGAGAGAAAATGGGGAGAGACACAGAGAGAGGGGCAGAGAAAGGGCAAGAGACAGAGGGAGGGCGGGGGGAGGGGAGGAGGATTGTGTGGGTGAGGGGGGGAGTGTGGGTAGGAGGGGAGGGAGATGGAGATGGAGAGAGGGTGGGGAGGGGGAGATGGGGAGAGTGTGGGGGAGGGGGAGATGGGGAGAGAGTGGGAAGGGGAGATGGGGAGAGGGAAGGAGAGAGAGGAGGGGATGAGGATGGGGAAGGGAGGAGAGCGGGGAGGAGAAAGGAGGAGACAGGGGAGGGGGAAGGGGGTGGTGGAAGGGAGGGCGGAGGGGGGAGGGTGGGAGGGTGAGGGGGGTAGAGAGGGGTGGGGGAGGGGGAGGGTGGGAGGAGGGGAGAAGGAGAGATGGGAAGAGAAAGGGGAGGGGGGAGAGAGTGGGAGGAGGAAGGGAGAGAGGGGGATGAGGATGGGGCAGGAGAGCGGGGAGGGCAAGGAGGAGAGCGGTGTAGGGGAAGGGGGTGGTAGAGGGGGAGGGTGGGTGAGGGGGGTAGAGAGAGGGTGTGGGGAGGGAGAGGGGAAGAGGGGGAGGTGAGAGGAGAGGGGTGGGATAGAGAAGAGGAGAGAAAAGGGAGGGGGAGGAGAGAGAGAGTGGAGGGGGGAGAGAGAGAGAGGGAGTGAGTTGGAAGGGGAGAGTGGAAGGGGAGAGAGAGAAAGAGAGAAGGGGAGAGAGAGAGGGAGAGAGAGAGAAAGGGGATGGGAGGGTGAGGGGAGAGGGGAACAGTGGGGAGTGCGGGAGAGGTGTAGCAGGGGGGTGGTGCCAAGAGAGAGGGGGAAGGGGTGGGGGAGATGGGGTGAAGAGGGGTGGGAGGGGAGGAAGGAGATGGAGAGGGGGGAAGGGGAGGAGGAGAGGGGGTGGGGGTAGGGAGAGGGGTAGGGGAGAGAGGGGGAAGAGTGTGGAGGGAGGGGGAAAGTGGTAGGGGGAGGGGAAGAGTGGGGAGGGAGGGAGCGGAGAGAGTGGGGAGGGAGAGGGGAGGGGGAGCGAGATGGGTGTGGGGGAGAGAGAAGCTGGGGATGGGGTGAGAGAAGTGGAAGAGTGGGGAGGGATGAGGGTGGGAGGTGTAGAGAGTGGTGGAAGTGGGAGAGAGGGAGGGGGAGGGGGGAGTGGTGGAAGAGGGAGAAAGGGGCAGGGGGAAAGGGGTGAGGGAGATAGGGAGGGAGGGGGGAGGGAGAGATGTGGAAGAAGGGGGGAGGAGTGAGATGTGGAAGAATGGGGAGGGAGGGGAGAGGATGGGGGAAGTGGTGGAGGAGGGAGAGTGGGAGGGTGTTAGGGGGGAAGTGATGGAAGAGGAGAGAGGGGTAGGGAAAAAGGGGTGGGGGGGAGAGATGGAAGGGGGTGGGAGGAGTTGGGGAGAGGGAGAGGGATGAGGAGAGGGAGATGGCGAGGGGGGAGGGGAGAGGTGTGGGGAGGTGAGGAGAGAGGGGAGGGGGAGAGAGGTGCGGGGGAGGGGAGGAGGGAGGTAGGGAGGAGTAGGGGCAGTCCATCTATTCCCACTCCCTATCACCCCCAATCCTCTTTCCCTATTCCACACACGTGATCATGCGCTATCGACACAGGCTGCGGGGGGGGGGGGGGGGGGGGGAGGGGGGGGGGGGGAGGGGGTCTGGGGCAAAGGCATATGTAAATGAGCCATTCCGATTGGACATCTGTGAGGGATGGCATTGTGACATCACACAATGGAGCATGCTGCGACACAGGCGGGGGCTGGGGTTGGTGCAAATAAATCCATTCCGATTGGACATCTGTGAGCATTGGGCATTGTGACATCACACAATGGAACGTTCACCAACAATGTATGGGTGAGAGCAGTTTGATTTTTTTTAACATTTTGAAATATTCGGGGGGGGGGGGGGGGGGGAGGGGAAGGATTTTATTAAAAATCGTGTACATAAAAATGTCTAAATGTAATGAGTGCATTCGTGAATGTGAAAGCGTAATGTCTAGCAAAATGGAATAAATCGCGGCATTTGAGGGTCTGTTTTGGCGGACATGGAATCAGAGGTGGGTGGGCGGGGGGAGAGGTGGGCGGGGGGAGAGGTGGGCGGGGGGAGAGGTGGGTAGTATCTTGGAGTGGAGTATCTTGCACCGCTCTATGATCTTTGCTCTTAAGAGCATTGATGTGCAAAGGATCATGGGAGTCAACATTCATAGCTCATTAAAAGCTGGCAGCACAAGTAGTAAAGGGCAATAAAGAAAGCATATGACATGCTTGCACAAACATTGCAGGCCAAACTATCGTATACTGGTCTATGTTTTACGTTCTAAAGATATTTCTTGAAATGTTATTCAAGTGTAACCAATTTATTTGCATTGATTACAATGCTCCCACCAAAACATATATTACACAGAACTAATTACTGTTCCCCATGAACATGTAGAACACAAATGGAGGGATTATTAGTGTAAGGAAATTACTTCCCTCAAAATTAATTCAAAATGCTTGATAACTTTTTCAAATTAAAACTTGCAACTTTAAGGCAGCACAGTCAGTTTTAATATTCTGAACACAACCTTCCTGTTCAACTTCATTCTTTTTGCTGAAGTCAAAGCATTATGGGATAAAGTGGCAATTGTAAGAAATGCATTCCAGGTTACTTAGCAATAAACTGATTGCTTAGCAACTTAGCAATCAGAGCCAGAACACCAATTTGGAGTAGTTACAAGTACGTACGGATCAGCCACAAATTTAAGTAGCTCTTAATATTTTCTACATTAAGCTCTCAGGTTTTAGTCTCAAGGAACTGTAATTACGTAAGAGTAAATAGTAATCCAGGAATACACCTGGGCAATTGAAGTGGATTTTCAAAAGAAATTTAGTAATCACAGCAATAACTTTGAAACTTACAGAACATCATGAAAATATATTTAGTTCACCAAAGGTAGACACAAAATGCAGGAGTAACTCAGCGGGATAGTCAGCATCTCTGGAGAGAAGGAATGGGTGATGTTCCGGGTCGATGTTCCAGCACCGAACTAGATAGGTAGACTGATTCAAGTTGACCCCCAAAATCTTCCACCAAGACATCTCGGATCTTGCAACAAAATTGGGTGAACTGTCCCTTATAGGAGTGGAACATAATCACGGTATTATTGCTATCAGACATTATACCTTCCATCACCAATGACGGTTTCATTCCACTTGCATGGCAGGGGACGCAACACAACATATATTTAGAGGAATAAGTAATATATTTAATGTATTTAGAGGGGGTCCTTTTCAACACACAGTGGAAAATACCAGGAATACACAGGCCAGTGAAAGTAGAGTTGCTGAGAGCATTTAAGATGACGGCAAGCAGCATTTAGGATAATCTTCAGCCAAAAGCCATTCTGCCCTCATACAACTTTAGGATCAGAATTCAATCTTCAATCAATTATAGAGGCACAAGGCACTGCAGATGCTGGAATCGGTAGCGATAAAAGAGCTGCTTTTTGCAGGCTACTTGTTTCTTAAGAAATATGGAAATGTATGAGCGAATATGTATTATTTCTGCAAATGATAGCCACTGGCAAATTTTAAAAGTTTGACAGTAAAACAGTTGCTGCAAAAATCGGTAAACGGCTAATAAGATCAAAGAGTACAATGCATTTCTTAGGTGTGGAAGAAATCTTTGAAGGAATTGAGAATTGAGAGTACTTGGGGAAGAAGGAATTGTTTGATTGGGATGTGTTCACTTTAGACTGACCAGTGTCCAAAAGAAATGAATAAATAGGGCGATAGATGGGCTTTATAATTGATGGTAGTGATGACAATGAGACCCGGAGAGGCATCTGGCGAGTTGGAAGTCATGGAAAAGGGACTGTCAGGTCAGAAAGATAATGATGATAACCAGAGTGTCAGGAAGCAATAAAGCATATTAGTACTATTTAGTTTACAGGAGTTTAATGCAGAGAAGTACAACGTGTTGCATTTTGGGCAGTCTAACAAGGGTAGGACCAATACAGTGAATGGCAGGACTCTGGGGAGTGTTGTAGAGGAGAGGAATCTTGGAGTGCAGGTACATAGTTTCTTGAAAATGGCACCACAGGTAGATAGGGCAGTCAATAAGGCTTTCAGCACATCAGCTGAAGCCTGAGGGGTAACATTTTTACATAAAGGGTAGTGAGTATATGGAACAAGCTGCGGAGGAAGTAGTTGAGACAGGTCCTATCATAATGTTTAAGAGTCATATGGACAAGTACATGGATAGGATAGGTTTAGAGTGTTACGGGCCAAGCATAGGCAGGTGGGACTAGTGTAGATGGGGTATGTTGGTCGCAGTGGGCACATTGGGCTTAGGGGCCTTTTTCCATGCTGTACTATTGGACTGTACTATGATTCTATTGCACATCAGCAGATTTCAAGTATTAAGCAGATATACAGCATTATAATGTTTAACTTTAAACATATTCATGTTTTCAAACCATCAATAAAGAACCTTAAATGTTAAATAAATGCAAATTGTTAATTACTTAATTGAAACATCCGTGTAATATCTAAACGGCAACAATGCTGAATTTTGATGCCAGCCTTAAGTTTTTCAACATTGTGATTGAAGATTGAATTACTATCCCAAAGTTTGTATTAATGAATACAGATACTTATTTTAAGCAATCTCCAAATAAGACATAATTACGTCTTCATTCTTTGTTTCATCTGGTCAATCCCACAATGTTGCAAATACATTGTCCAAGAAGTCTGGACCCAATATGGAAGTTGAGGATAAAGTGAGGTCCAGATGTCCTTCCTTTTGTTAATATGTATGAGGGCTTTGCAGAAGAGCTGAGCAGGTTTGCAAATGCATGATTAGGATTGGTCATAAGACGGGGTGTTGTAAAGTATTGTGAATTATGGTGCAGAGTGTTTGTGCTGTTATCTTGTGATTGGTTAGAGTGGAGCCTTGTTCAAATTGTTTATACTACCTGGGCAAATGTTTCTTTACATTGGTTAATTGTCTTCCAACTAGAAGCTTCTGTGGAAACAATGTAATGGGGTACTTCGCAATGGGGTTAAGGAACTGTCAATAACTGTATAATATGATGAATATTCGTGATTTTCTTGTAGGGGCTGCCAGGGCTCAAAATTAGCGGTTGCCTGGGTGCCAATGACCACCCAAATGCAGAGTCATTTGCCCTGCTTGGCACTGCAGATACTGGTTCATACCGAAGATAGACACGAAAAACTGGAGTAACTCAGCAGGTCAGGCAGCACCTCTGGAGAAAAAGAATGTGATGTTTTGTGTCGGCGGCGACGACGTAGTGCAGAGCAAAGATACGGAATGTGGGGTGACGGATGGTCGGAGCGAGTGACGGGCCCGCACAGCAGCTCCTCCTCCTCCAGCACCCCGCCCGCCCTGATAGCGGCCGCTGCTTGCCAATCCGCTAACGGCAATAACGCTTTCAAAACAAACCCTCCCACACGCGAGGCCGGGAGGAGATAGGAGAGGCCCCCTTCCGCCGTGTGATGAAGCAAGCTGCCGCTTCACCACACCACGCCCTGCAACTTCTGTTGGCTGGCACTTTTGCAGGAGGGGAGACGGTGGCGAGGAGATCCCAACTGCCTCCCCCTTTGGCGGCGGGACTTGGCGGTGCACAGGGACGGCCAAGGCAGCAGGGCGATACCATCCCTGTCCGATGAGCGATGACCTTCCTTCCTCCACCTCTTCCCCCCCCCCTCTCTCGTTTGCCCCCTTATCCCAGGACCCCTCTCTACACTGATCCCATTCCGCCTCTATTCAGTCCTCTGACATCCCTGTGCTCCCTCCATTTACCCCCACCCCATCTAATTCATCCTGTACTGATGTCCCTATCCACCTGCATTGATTCTCCTGCTACCCCCACCCCATCCATCCTACACTGGTCCCCCAATTCATCCTGTTCCTTTTACCCACCTCCTTTCCCATCCATCGTGCACTGCCTTCTCGCCATTCATCCTGTGCTGGTCCCCTCATTCATCCTGTACTGATCCCCTCATTCATCCTGTGCTGATCACCACCCTGTACTCATCCGCCCATTAATCTTTTACTGTTCGCCCCATTCATCTGCAGTGACCCCCCCGCCTAGGAGACCCCTACCGAGCACTGACCCCGCCCTCCCCACTCACAATTTAACTCGGGGATTCTAGAGCGAGGTGGGGAAGGGAGGGGGGGGTGGGGGGAGGAGAGGGGGGGGGGGAGGAGGGGGGGGGGGGAGGAGGGGGGGGGGAGGAGGAGGGGGGGGGGAGGAGAGGGGGGGGGGAGAGAGGGCGGGGGGGAGGAGGGGGGGGGGGGAGGAGGGGGGGGGGGGGGGGGAGGAGAGGGGGGGGAGGAGAGGGGGAGGGAGGAGAGGGGGGGGGGGAGAGAGGGGGGGGGAGGAGAGGGGGGGGAGGGGAGGGGGTCGGAGGAGAGGGGGGGGGAGGGGGGGGGAGCGAGGGGGGGGAGGTGGTGAGGGGGGGGGGGGATGAGGGAGAGGGGGGGGAGGTCGAGGGGTTAGGGGGTGGGAGAAGGGGGGGGGAGGAGAGGGGTGGGGAGGAGAGTGGGGGGGGGGAGGAGGGGGGGGGGGAGGAAGGAGGGGGGGGAGGAGAGGGGGGAGGAGAGGGGAAAAAACGGGGGAGGAAAAAGAGGGGGGGGGGGGAATAGAGGAGAGGGGGGGCGGTGGGGGGAGGAGAGGGGGGGGGGGAGGGAGGGGGGGGAGGAGAGGGGGGGGAGGAGAGGGGAGAGGGCGGAGGGGGGGGGAAGAGGGGGGGGGGGGGGAGGAGCAGGGGGGGGAGGATGGGGGGGAGAGGGGGAGGGGGGGGAGGAGAAGGGGGGGGAGGTGGGTGGGGGGAGGAGGGGGGGGGAGGAGCGTGGGGGGGGAGGAGAGGGGGGGGAGGAGAGGGGGGGGGAGGGAGAGGGGGGGGAGGGAGGGGGGGGGAGGAGAGGGGGGGGGAGGAGAGGGGGGGGCGAGGAGAGGGGGGGGGGGAGGAGAGGGGGGGGGAGGATGAGGGGGGGGGAGAGAGGGGGGGGGAGGAGAGGGGGGGGAGGAGAGGGGGGGGAGGAGAGGGGGGGGAGGAGAGGGGGGGGAGGAGAGGGGGGGGGAGGAGAGGGGGGGGAGGAGAGGGGGGGAGGAGAGGGGGGGGGGGGAGGAGAGGGGGGGGAGGAGAGGGGGGGGGAGGAGGGGGGGGGGAGGAGAGGGGGGGGAGGAGAGGGGGGGGAGGGAGGGGGGGGAGGAGAGGGGGGGGGGAGAGGGGGGGGGAGGAGAGGGGGGGGAGGAGAGGGGGGGGAGGAGAGGGGGGGGGAGGAGGGGGGGGGGGGAGGGAGAGGGGGGGGGCGGGAGAGGGGGGGGGGAGGAGAGGGGGGGGAGGAGAGGGGGGGGGGGGTGGAGAGGGGGGGGGGGAGGAGAGGGGGGGGAGGATGAGGGGGGGGAGGAGAGGGGGGGGGAGGAGAGGGGGGGGAGGAGGAGGAGGGAGGTAGGGGGGGGGAGGAGAGGGGGGGGAGGAGAGGGGGAGGAGAGGGGGGGAGATCGAGGGGGGGGAGGAGAGGGGGGGAGGAGAGAGTAGGGGGGGGAGAGGGGGGGAGGAGAGGGGGGGGAGGAGAGGGGGGGGAGGAGAGGGGGGGGAGGAGAGGGGGGGGGGGGAGGAGAGGGGGGGGAGGAGAGGGGGGGAGGAGAGGGGGTGGAGGAGAGGGGGGGGGAGGAGAGGAGGAAGATGGGGGGGGAGAGGGGGGGGGAGGAGAGGGGGGGGAGGAGAGGGGGGGAGGAGAGGGGGGGGAGGAGAGGGGGGGGAGGAGGAGGGGGGGGGAGGGGGGGGGGGAGGAGAGGGGGGGGAGGAGAGGGGGGGGAGGAGAGGGGGGGGAGGAGAGGGGGGGGAGGAGAGGGGGGGGAGGAGAGGGGGGGGGAGAGGGGGGGAGGAGAGGGGGGGGGAGGAGAGGGGGGATAACCTGGGCAGGAGAGGGGGGGGAGGGGGGGGGGAGAGGGGGGGGAGGAGCGGGGGGGGAGGAGAGTGGGGAGGGGGGGGGGGGTGGAGAGGGGGGGGAGGAGAGGGGGGGGAGGAGAGGGGGTGGGGGAGGAGAGGGGGGGGAGGAGAGGGGGGGGAGGAGAGGGGGGGGAGGAGAGGGGGGGGGAGGAGAGGGGGGGGAGGAGAGGGGGGGGAGGAGAGGGGGGGGAGGAGAGGGGGGGTGAGGAGAGGGGGGGGAGGTGGGGGGGGGGGAGGGGGGGGGGAGGGGGGAGGAGGGGGGGGAGGGAGGGGGGGGAGGAGTAGGGGGGGGAGGAGAGGGGGGGGAGGAGAGGGGGGGAGGAGAGGGGGGGGAGGAGAGGGGGGGGAGGAGAGGGGGGGGGAGGAGAGGGGGGGGAGGAGAGGGGGGGGGAGCGGGGGGGGTGGAGAGGGGGGGGAGGAGAGGGGGGGGAGGAGAGGGGGGGGAGGGGGGGGAGGAGAGGAGGGGGGGGGGAGGAGGAGAGGGGGGGGGGAGGGCGGGGAGCGGGGGAGGAGGGGGGGGAGGAGAGGGGGGGGGAGAGGGGGGTGGAGTGAGACGGCCCCCCCGGGGGAGGAGAGGGGGGGGCCGGTGGGGAGCAGGGCGGGTGGGGAGATCTTATGGAGATATACAAAAACACGAGGGATCTGAACAATTGCAGATCCTCTTCTTATAAAGGCCAACATGCCATTCACTTTCTTCACTACCTGCATGCTTACTTTCATAGACTGATGTACAAGGACCCCCAAGTCCCATTGTACTTCCCGTTTTCCCAACTTGACACCATTTAGATAGTAATCTGCCTTCCTGCTTTTGCTACCAAAGTGGATAACCTCACAACTATCCGCTTCATCTGCCATGCATCTGCCCACTCCCCCGACCTGTCCAAGTCAGCCTGCATTCTCATAGCATCCTCCTCACAGTTCACACTGCTACCCAGCTTTGTGTCATCTGCAAATTTGCTAATGTTACTTTGAATCCCTTCATCCAAATCATTGATGTAAATTGTAAATAGCTGCGATCCCAGCACCGAGCCTTGCAGTACCCCACCAGTCACTGCCTGCCATTTTGAAAGGGACCCGTTAATCCCTACTCTTTATTTCCTGTCTGCCAGCCAATTCTCTATCCATGTCAGCATTCTACCCCCAATACCATGTGCCCTAATTTTCCCACTAATCTACAATGTGGGACCTTATCAAATGCTTTCTGAAAGTCCAGGTACACTACATCCACTGGCTCTCCCTTGTCCATTTTACATTTACATTATCAAAAAATTCCAGAAGACTAGTCAAGCATGATTTCCCCTGTGTAAATCCATGCTGACTCGGACCGATCCTGTTACTGCTATCCAAATGTGCGACTATCTCATCTTTTATAATTGACTCCAGCATCTTCCACACCACCGATGTCAGGCTAACTGGTCTATAATTCCCCGTTTTCTCTCTCCCGCCTTTCTTAAAAAGTGGGATAACATTAGCTATCCTCCAATCCACAGGAACTGATCCTGAGTCCGTAGAACATTGGAGAAATGATCCACCAATGCATCACGATTTCTAGAGCCACTTCCTTAAGAACCTGGGATCGCTGCAGACCATCAGGCTTGGGGATTTATCAGCACCCCATCAGTCCCATCGTCGGTATTCCAACACCATTTCCTGCCTAATGTGGATTTCCTTCGGTTCCTCTGTCACCCCAGATCCTCTGGCCACTACTATCAGGAAAATTGTTTGTGTCCTCCTTAGTGAAGACAGATCCAAAGTACCTGTTCAACTCATTTGCCATTTCCTTGTTCCCCATAATAAATTTACCTTTTTCGGTCTTCAAGGGTCCAACTTTGGTCTCAACTCAATTTTTCCTCTTCACATACCTAAAGAAGCTTTTACTGTCCTGCTTTATATTCTTGGCTAGCTTACCTTCGTACCTCATCTTTGCTCCCGTATTGTCTTTTTGGTTATCTTCTGGTGTTCTTTAAACATTACCCAAACCTCTTGCTTCCCGCTCATCTTTTGACAGATAGAAACATAGAAACATAGAAATTAGGTGCAGGAGTAGGCCATTCAGCCCTTCGAGCCTGCACCGCCATTCAATATGATCATGGCTGATCATCCAACTCAGTATCCCGTACCTGCCTTCTCTCCATACCCTCTGATCCCCTTAGCCACAAGGGCCACATCCAACTCACTCTTAAATATAGCCAATGAACTGGCCTCAACTACCCTCTGTGGCAGAGAGTTCCAGAGACTCACCACTCTCTGTGTGAAAAAAGTCTTTCTCATCTCGGTCTTAAAGGATTTCCCCTTATCCTTAAGCTGTGACCCCTTGTCTGGGGGGGGGGCGGGGGGACTTCCCCAACATCGGGAACAATCTTCCTGCATCTAGCCTGTCCAACCCCTTAAGAATTTTGTAAGTTTCTATATAAGATCCCCTCTCCCAATCTCCTAAATTCCAGAGAGTATAAAACGAGTCTATCCAGTCTTTCTTCATAAGACAGTCCTGACATCCCCAGGATCAGTCTGGTGAACCTTCTCTGCACTCCCTCTATGGCAATAAAGTCCTTCCTCAGATTTGGAGACCAAAACTGTACGCAATACTCCAGGTGTGGTCTCACAAGACCTGTACAAATGGAAGTAGACCTCCGTGCTCCTGTACTCAATTCCTTTTGCTATGTAAGCTAACATTACCCATTCGCTTTTTTTCACTGCCTGCTGCACTGCATGGCAGACTTTAACCTTCGACTGGTGTCCATGACACCCAGGTCGCGCTGCATTCCCTTTCCTAATCGGACCACCATTTTCAATAATAGTCTGCTTTCTGTTTTTGCCACAAGTGGATAACTCAACATTTATCCACATTTATACTGCATCTGCCAAAACATTTGCACTCACCAGCCTATCCCAAGTCACATTGCAGTCTCCTTAGCATTCACTCCTCACACGCGAACACTGCCCCCAGCTTAGTGTCATCCGCAAACTTGGAGATATTTGCCTTCAATTCCCTCATCCAGATCATTAATATATTTTGTAAATTTGCTGGAGTCCCAGCACTGAAAGCCTGCGAGGTACCCCACTAGTTACTGCCTGCCATTGTGAAAAGTCCCGTTTACTCCTACTCTTCCTGCCCTTCCTGTTTGCCAGCAAGTTCTCTATCCACATCAATATGAACCCCTAATACCGTATGCCTTTAACCCGCTTTGTTATACTAATCTCTTATGCCCTCCCCTGGGGACCTGGTCGAAAGCCTTCCCTCGGAAGCTCCTGATCATACCACATCCATCGTTTCCCTTATCCACGCTACTAGTTACACTCCTCAAAAATTGGATTCGTCAGACATGATTTACCTTTTGTAACATCCTTGTGACTTTGTCCAATGATTTCACCAACTTTCCAAATGTGATGCCTATCCCATCTTTCATAACTGACTCTAGCAGTTTCCCATACCGATGTTAGATAACTCTGTCTGTAATTCCCCCGCCTTTCTCTCTCTCCTCCCTTCTTAAATAAAGAGGAGGTTACATTTGCATACCCGCCAATCTCGGAAATACTCCAGAGAGGAATCTAAAGGTTTTTTTTTGAAAGATTATCACTAACTGCATCCAACTATTTCTGAGCTACTTCCTTTAGCTACTCTGGGATGCAGCCTTTTGGCCCTGGGTTTTATCGGCCTTTAATCTAATTCATATGTTACCTATCACCACTTCACCACGTATGACCTGGTCTTTCAACTCAATTCCTCACCTCTTGGACCACTGTACCCTGCTTTTCAGGCGATTATTATGTCCGTCCTTAGTGGAAGACGGAACCTCAACCAGTAGTTATTCAAATGGTACGCGCACATATCCTTGTTCCCCATGAGCAACTCTCCTGTTTCTGGACGCAAGGGACCTACATTTGTTCTAACTAACCTTCTTTCTATTCACATTTCGATAAACCAAACTTTTGCAGTCAGGTTTTTATGTTCCTGCCAGGTTTTTCTTTATATCTATTTTTCCTTTATAATTAAGCCTGGGTACTCCTCTGCTGGTCTCTCGAATTCTGCTCCTAGGGCCTCTGGTATGCTGACTTGTAGGGGGCTTATTTTCGTACGCATCATCCTTTGCTTTGATACTATCCCCTGATTTTCCCTTGTTATGCACCGGTCTGCAATACCTTCACCCGACCTTCTATTAGTTTGCCAAACTGCGATGAACTAATTCTTTGTAGTTTATCCATGAAGTCTTTAATTGTCTTCCTACGGGACTAATCGACTGGGCTGTGCGAGACTCATGATTGCTATACTTCTTTGGTCGGTGTGGGCTTAAGTGGGACGTCAGGGCCTGTTTCCACACAGGCAATAACGGTGTTTGACTAGCTGTACGCAACATTTTAAATTCTACCCTGAAGACAGGGTTTGACCCATAAAACACTACATGATCTCCCGGCCGTGTTTTCAGTGACAACCTACTGACTTTCTGCATTTACAGTCAGGGGTCTTTTAACAGCAATACTCAGACTGATGTAAGGCCAATGTGCCATATTTAGCCTCACCTCTATAATCATCATTCATACTTCGCTGATGCCACTCAAGGTAATATATGTACCTGTTATACCACTTGATGTGTCACAGCTTGGTGCGTCGGGTAAGCTTCATACATATGACCGCTAGAATATTCCAAGGAAATGGGATGCAGCCCACGACCATCACAAAGCCAACCACCCACTTCCCTTGACTCCATTTTTACTCAGCATGCACTCAGCGCAAGGCCAAGCTGCATAATCATGGATGAGTCCTGGCCTACTCCCCCTTCTCCCATCTCCCATCGGTTGCCTGCATATTCGATTGGTCTGTGTGATATCACCGCACACCTCAACCTGGATAGCGAACAGTTTTCCCTGCGCCCCGGCATTGTTCTCCTCTGTATCTCCCATCCATAATAGAGTGCAGTCTAAACTACTATCTACATTCATTGGTGACTGCAAAACTTTCTTTGATTTGTATCTTTGTCTCTGTACACTGTAAAGCACACGGTATTGGGGGTTCAGTTTTGATGTGATAGAGAAATGGTGGCAGAAAGGAATCAAAAGAGTAGGAATAATGGGCTCCTTTTCAGACTATGGAGGCTGTGACTAGTGGGGTACCGCAAGGCCCTCAGTGCTGGCGACCCCAGCTCTTTTACAATATATTAATGATTTGGACGAGGAATTGAATGCAACATCTCCAAGTTTACGGTTCGACACTAGCTGTGGGGGCAGTCGTTAGCTGTGAGGAGACTGCGAAGGTGACATTGGATAGGCTGGGTTCGACGTCGGGCAATTGCATGGCAGATGCAACCGCATAATGGCGGATAAATGTGAGGTTATCACCACTTTGCGTTGCTAAACAGGTTCGTTTGAACTATTATCTGAATGGTGGCCAATTAGGAAAAGGGAAGATGCATTACAAGGAATGCCTGGGTGTCTCTGGCTACACCTGTATGAAAGTAGGATGAGGTGCGCAGAGCAGTGAGAAAGCAAATGGTATATTTAGCTATTCATAGCAAAAAGGATCTTGAGTAATAGGGAGCAGGGAGGTTCTACTGGCGTTGATACAGGGTCTTGGTGACACCACACCTGCCAGTACGTACTTGGCTTCAAGATTTTGGTCTCAAATCTGAGGGGAGGAAACACAGTTTGCAATAGAGGGTAGTAAGAGAAGGTTCACCTGGACTGATGATGGGATG
>CM069162.1:1197706-1302469 GCA_035221665.1 Okamejei kenojei
TAAAAAGTGCGCGGCGATACGAGGGAGCGAAAAAGCGGCGCAATAATGCGGCGCCGCACTCCATGCGCCGGCGGCTCGACATATGCGGACCTCCCTCTGCAGTCGCCCCCCACACAACCTCTGAGGACACCAGGTAATGTCAGTGAACCACAGTAAAAGGAGATTAGGACAATGTACGTCAATTCGAACAGAGGAGCTTGAAATTGAGGTTTATCAATCGTTGCGAGCAAACGAAAAAAGGGAGGATTGTGAGGATAAAGTGATAACACCCCACTATGTAACGGTGATTTCAAGAGGATTCAAACCGATAGGGGCCCAGAGAGAGGGTTCTGACAACAGCTGAGTATAAAAGTTACCAGACCCATCCTTGATAAAAAGTAATTAGCATTGTAAGCGTAGAAGGGAGTGATATTAGCTCCCTATCAGTAGAAGGGATATAAGGGACCCTTTGTCACTAAGCTCAGCTTTAGTGCTCATATAGGAAGGACTGGAGAGAGTTCACTTGGAGGTGATAAAACAAGGATAAGGTCATGAACAACTGAGCATGCCTAATAAAAAAAATGAATATTACAACACACCCCTGGTCAAAAACTGCTCATTACCATGAACAGGTCTGGACATGCGATGTATGAGTGGGAGGTAACTGGGGGGGATGTACCTACAGATTGTGCACCTCAACCCTGATTGGAGAAGGGTCTAGAGGGGGAGGTTGGATGTAGAATTGTGTGTATAAAGGGGGATGCCTTTTTCTTACTTCGGTGTGCTCAACTTGGAGAGCACCCGACTCTGCAGACTCGTAAATATAATAAAGAATCTCTTGCTTCCAAGCCCAGATTTAGTCTTTGAGTTGTGATTGTGAGCACATTGCAATATCTCAGACAGGAGGGTGGAGGGGTGGAAAGGGAGGAAAAATAGGAGATGGAAGGGGGACAGGGGGAGATTGGAGGGCCGAGGGTGGGTAGGGAGAGGGGAGAGAGGATGATAGAGGTGTGGGGGAGAGGGGGGAGAGAGAGGTGATTGGAAGGGGAGAGATGGAGGGATTAGAGAAGAGGGGGGGAGATAGAGGGGGGAGAGGGAGGGGGAGAGAGAGGAGGGGGGAGATAAGGAGGGGGCAGATAGGGAGGGTGTAGAACAACTTGCTCTATTTGATTTTATTGATTGTTCACGCCAGGTTGGATTGGCTTTGTGGGACCAAGGTTGCTATCTCCCACTACTGTCCATTTTGATGTCATATCATTATTGTAAATGAGATGCATGGATTGACATCTGTGAGATGGCACTGGACTCATGCAGCAGTTTGATTTTAAAATGTTTTTGTGTTAATTTACTAAACACAGGGGAAATATACAAACCAATGTTCTAAAAGAGAGAAGGGGGAGAGAGAATCGGGGAGAGAAGGGGGGAGAGGAGAGAAGGAGAGAAGGGAGAGAGAGAGAAAGGGGAGAAGGGGGGGAGAGAGAATGGAAGAAGGGGGATAGAGAGACTGGGGGAGAGGGGGAGAGGGGAAGAGGCCGGAGGAAAGAAAGGAGGAGGGAGGAGGGGGGAGAGAGAGGTTAAGGAAGAGAGAATTATTTGAGGGGAGAGGGAGAGAAGAGTAGAGGGGAGAGAAAGAGTAGAGGGAGAGAGAGGAGGTGGGAGGGGGGAGGTGGAGAGTTGGAGGGGAAAGAAGAGGAGGGGGAGAGAAAAGTGAGGGTAGTGGAGGGGTAGAGAAGAGGAGGGGAGAGATGAGGGGGAGAAAAGGAGTGGTGGGTGAGAGGGGGGTGGAGAGGTGGGTTGGAAGGGGAGGAGAATGAGAGGTGGAGGGGGTTGAGTGAGGAGGAGCGGGGGAGGTCGAGAGTGATTTGAGGGGAAGAGAGTGATGGGGAGAAAGAGGAGGGGGAGAGAGGAGGGGGATAGAGGGGGGAGAGCGTGGGGAGGGAGCGAGGGGGGAGAGAGAAGGGGAGAGGGGACAGCAGGGGGGAGAAGGGAGGTGAGGTGAGGGGCGGGTAGGGAAGAGGGGGAGTCGAGAGATGCAGGAGGGGGAGAGAGTGGAGGGGGAGAGAAGGAGGGGGAGAGAGAGTAGGGGGGAGAAGAACGGGAGAGGGGGACAGGCAGGGGAGGAAGGAGGGAGAGGGAGGGCAGGAGGGGAGGTAGAGGGGAAGGTGTTGGGAGTGAAGGGGCCATAGTGGGGGACGGGGAGGGAGTGGGGAGAGGGGTAGGTGGGAGGGGGGGGTGAGCGTTGGAGGGGAGAGAAGAGAGGGGAGAGACAAAGGTGGAGGGGTAGAGTGGAGGGTAGAGAAAAGAGGAGGGGAGAGATGGAGGGGAGAAAAGAGGGTGGGTTGAAGGGGGTGAGAGGTGGGTTGGAAGGGTGAGGAGAATGTAGGTTGGCGGGGGGTTGAGGTGAGAGGAGATGGAGGTCGAGAGTGGATTGGAGGGGGAGAGAGTGGATGGGAGAAAGAGGAGGGGGAAGAGGAGGGGGAGAGAGGGGGAAGGGAAGAGGGGGGAGGGGAGAGAAGGGGGGAGAGAAAGGGGGAGAGGGGGACCGGCAGGGGGAGAGGGGAGGTGAGGTGAGGGGGAGAAGGAGGGAGGGAAGCGGGGGGAAGTCCGAGAGTGAGAGGATGGGGTGAAGAGTGGAGGGGGAGAGAGAGTGAGGGGGAGAGAGAGTAGTGGGGAGAGAGCACGGGAGAGGGGACAGGCCCGGGGGTGGAAGGAGGAAGAGGGAGGGCAGGAGGGGAGGAAGAGGGGAAGTTGTTGGTGGGGAGTGAAGGGAATAAAAGTTGGGGGGTGGGAGAGGGAGAGGGGAGAGGGGTATGGGGAGGGTGAGGAAGCAAAATAAGGAGGGAGGGGAGAGGCGCGGGCGCGCCATGTGGTACGGTGGCAGGGGAAGGGGGGCGGCGAGGTGACGACGGATGTTGCCGGCCGCGGTGATTCTAGCGGGAGGGGAGGACGGGATAGATTGGGAGGATGTAGAGGGGGAGGAATAGATAGGGAGGGGGGTATACGGGTGTAGCACAACTTGCTCTATTTGATCTTATTTTATTGTGCATGCCAGACCACGTGACGGTTGCAATCTACCTGTCCCATTGTGATGTCATATCATATGTAAATGAGATCCAATGTGATTGAACATCTGTGAGATGGCACTGTGACTCATGCAGCAGTTTCATTTTTAATTTTTTTAATGTTTTGTACAAAAAAAGCAGGGATATTAATAATGTGGATGAGGAAACACTCTACAGGAATATGTTAAAATGTCTCCGTTACGGCAAAGGGTGCAGGAGTGAATCCACCAACACTTTAAACGAATATTTGCGAAATAGAATCCGTACAAACCACCTAACCAATGAGAGATTTTATAGTTACTGGACCAAGTGCAGACCCGTTTGGGGGGGGGGGGCGACATGCAGAGTCACACACACTAACACGGGATGGCGAGGGAAGGGGGATGAGCAGATAGGGAGGATGGTAGAGGGGGGGGAATAGATAGGGAGGGGGTAGATGGGGTAGCACAACTTGCTCTATTTGATCTTATTTGATTGTGCATGCCAGACCACATGACAGTTACAATCTCCCACCTGTCCCATTGTGATGTCATATCATATGTAAATAAGATCCAATGTGATTGGACATCTGCGAGATGGCACTGTGACTCAAGCAGCAGTTTAATTTTTAAATGTTTTGATGTTTTTTACAAAAAAAGCGGGGAAATTAATAACCAAATGTTCTAATTTTCAAAACAAAATGTGGAGGAGGAAACACTCTACAGGAATATGTAAAAATGTCTCCATTACAGCAAAGGGTGGAGGAGTAAATCCATCCAACACTTTAAACAAATATTCACGAAATAGAATCCGTACAAACCAACTAATCAATGAGAGATGTTATAGTTACTAGACCAAGTGCAGACCCGTTGGGTCTGTTCACCCAACGTGCGGTTGCAGGGGGCGACATGCAGCGTCACTCACACTAACACGTGATGGCGAGTGGCTGAAGGAAGGGGGAGGGGTGGGAGGGGAGGGGTGTGGATGGGGGGTTTAGGGGAGGGAGGTGAGGGAGGAGAGGGAAAGGAGAGGAGAGAGAGAGAGAGGAGAGGAGGAGAGGGGGGTGAAGAGAGGGGAACACGGAGGGGGAGGGGGATTGAGCGTGGAGGGAGAGGTGGGGAGAGAGATGGGATAGAAGATGGGGGGGGGCGAGAGAGAGGGGGGAGTGAGGGGCAGAAGAGAGGGGGGGGAGGAAGAGCGAGGTGGGGGGGAAGAGAGAGGGGGTGGAGATTAATGCACCCCCGGGCCATGAGGAAAGGCGTGAAGTCAGCAGCTGGGCAGCCTTTATATTTTTTTTAAATGTCAGTTTGGTGATACATTTTAGTAAATATCTTGGGAAATAATTCACCATATTTATAGAGTGGATTTTTGAAATCATAAGGAAAATTTCTACCAGAGGTGTAACAATGTCACTGCTAACAATGTCAGCAGCTGTGCAGCGGTCAGATTTTTTAAAAAAGGTCAGATTGGTCAACAATCTATATACTTTTAAAACCCTGTGTGAGTGTGTGTGTGTGTCGGCGGTGTGTGTTTGTAGGTATATGTCACATTCCATTTATTTTCAGATAAGATTTTTGCCCTTTGATTCCATGGTCGACCGCTTTTACATTAACGGATTCACTCCTTGTGAGGGATAAAGTGATTAAACCCCACTATTGTAAGGGGCTTTAAAGAGGATTCAAACCGATAGGGGCCAGGGAGAGGGTTCTGACACAGCTGTGTATAAAAGTTACAAGACCCATACAAGAGTAAGAAGTGATAGCATTGTATAGCGGTAGAAGGGAGTGATGTAGATAGATCCCTATCAGTAGAATGGAGTGATAGATGGGACCCTTGTCACTATAGCTTAGCTTTAGTGCTGATATAGGAGAACTGAGAGAGTTCACTTGGAGGTGAGTAAAATTAGGGTAGGTCATGAACAACTGAGCATGCTTAATAAAATAAATGAATATTACAACACACCCCTAGTCAAGAAACTTCTCATTACCATGGACATGCGATGTATGATGTGGGAGGTACTGGGGGGACGTACCTACAGGTTGTCCACCTCAGTGTCTGATTGGAGCGGGTCAAAGGAGGGGAGGTTGGATGTAGAATTGTGTGTATAAAGGGGGTTTACCCTTCTGACTTCGGTGTGTCTCAACTTGGAGAGGCACCAAATACAATACAAACCACCCGGCTCTGCAGACACGAAAATAAAGAATCTCTTGCTTCCACGATTTAGTCTTTGAGTAGTGATTGTGAGCACATATCTCACACTCCTCATTACATTTAGACATTTTTATGTACACATCTTTTAATAAAATCCTCCCCCCCCACTCATTTTAATATCGAAACGGGACCTCACGAGCTGCTCACGTCACAATCCCACATGCCGACCAATGCCGAGCCGCTTCTCTCTGTTCATTTGGCAGCCCGGCTGTCCTTCACTTCTGCTCCCCACCCCGGGCCCGGATATTTTTCTTATTTCGCTGGCGATTTTACTTCCTCACCTCTTTCCCCCCCCCCCCCCCCCCCCCTGGGTCAGATCTATCACGCTGGCTCAAGCCAAATATCGGCTCTTACCCCTGCTGCTTTTCTCCATCTTCTGTCCGAGGACGGCAAAAAGCAGTCGCCACCTGTATGAGGTCGGACAGCTCCCTCACTAAAACCCTCAAAATGCCGCGAAACATCACACACGTCTCTTTATCACCCAGCTGCAACCACCTTTCCACAGCAGCTTGATTCGTTTTTGCCTTTCTTTTTTTTTCGTTCGAGTGGTTAAAAGAAAAAGCCGACGGAATAAACAAGAGAGCGGCGACAAAATAAAACCCACGCTTGATTTTTGAAATTAGCTCTATACTGTCATGGCAAGGGACTACCAGATTAACGTAGGAAGCGATTCTCGACGCCCCCTTCAAAAGCCCAGCAAACTGCTCTGTGTCCAGGTCTAACAAGTCTTAACTGGGTGATGTCTGAACCACACTATAATAATCTTTATATTTGTCTTTATTTAAACCAAATATCCGGTGTCAATGTCTACCTGCCTTTATTAGTGTGTGCAAATAAAATCTCGAAACCGATTTCAAAATGAAAGATTCCTAAATGCAAAAAGGTTTACTTCCATCAAGAGGATCATATTAAGGTTACTCCCCTGAAGGAGGATCATATTAAGGTCACTCCCCTGAAAGTGCGGAGGTCATGAAGAAGTTTAATTTCAGCAAAGGTGCTGGACGGTTGACAGCGGCATCCTCGCCGGCTCAGCCCGGTGGCGGTAGCGGCGGAATGGGACCGGGGACTGGCGGCGGGACCGCGGGAGGAGGCAGAGCAGGAGCCGGGGATGCAGAGATCTTCTCCAAGATAATGCAAAAATTCCATCCACCCCTCCACCACCCCCTCACTTAACACACCACCTCCCCCCAACGACCTCCCCTAACCCCCCCCACCCAAACCCGAACCCACCAAAAAACCCCCCAAAAATTCCACCCCCCCCCTCCACTCCGCACTACCCAAACAACCCCCTCCACCCTCCACACCCCCCCCAACACCCTCCAAACCCCTCACCCCACCCCCACTCCAACCTCCATTCCACACCCCACCCACAACCCAAAATCCACCCTCCACCACCCCCCACTCTCCACACATCCAACAACTCCACCCACCAAACCCACACCTCACCAAACCCACTTCCACCACCCACCACCACCAACCCACCACACACTCCAACCCCACCACTCATTTCCAGAATCCACCCCTCCACATCCCCACCACCACACCCCTCGCAAGCACCACCCAACCACCCAAACCACCAAAACATCCATCCACCTTCCACCAACCCCCCCCATCTCAACACCCATTCCACCAACCCCACCAACCACCCCAAACACATCCACTCCACCACACCACACAAACAACCAACACTCCACACTTCCACATCCACATCAAACTCCACCTCCACTCCACCCTCTCCACCCCACCACCCCATCACACCAAATCCACAACCCCCAACCAGCACCACAACCACCACCAAACCACCAACCCCCCACCTCCACCTTCCACACCCTCCATCCAAAAATTCCAACCACCCCCCCCCGCCCCACCACCCCCCCCTCCAAAATAATTTTATTCACAATAAATAAATAATGTGTCACACGTTAACTTTCCGTTTATAATGCAATACAAACTGTTAAGATCTAAATATTGTTGCACATATTGACCTTTGTTTTACATGCAATGCAAACTCTATTCCGATATTTTGCAAAGGTGAAGATCTGTATAATGTTCCAGACATTGCTATGCCTTTTACATTGCAAACTGTGTGATGACCCTCCCCACTCTTCCCCCTCTCTCCCCTACCCCATCCCCTCCCCAACCCTCCCTCCCCCCTCTCCAACCCTCCCTTCCCCCCACCACCCCCCTCCCTCCCCCCCCTCCTCAGCCCCCTCTCTCTCCTCCCATCTCTCTCTTCTCCTTCCCCACCCCTCACTCTCCTCCTCCCCCTTTCCCTCCGTATCTTGCCCTTCTGTCCTCTGCCCCTTTCTCTGTCTCTCCCCATTCAGTCTCTGCTCTCACCCTCTAACCCCCCTCTCTCTCCCCCCACTCTCTCTCCCCTTTCTCTCCCCCCTCTCTCTCCCTCCCCTCTCTCTCTCCCCCTCTCTCCTCGCTCTCTCTCCCCCCACTCTCTCTCTCCCTCCCCCTCTCTCCCTCCCTCCTCCCCTGTCTCTCTCGCCCCCTCCCGCTCTGTCCCCCCTCTCTCTCTTCTCTCTCCATTTTCTCCTCCCCCTCCCTCTCTCTCTCCCTTCCTCTCCCCCTGCCTTCCTCTCCCCTGCCTTCCCCCTCCGCTCCGCCTCCCCTCCCCTCCCCTACCCCCTTCCCTCCCCCCCACCTCCATTCCCCCCCACCTCTCCCCCCTCCCTTCCCCTCACCTCTCCACCGTCCCTTCTCCTCCCCTTCCCCCATCTCAGCTCCCCTCCCCCTCTCTCCTCCTCACATCTCTCTCTCTCCCCCCTCCCCCACCCTCCCTCTCCTACCTGTTTCTCTTCCACCCCCCCTCCTCCACCCCCCTCCCCCCCTGTCTCTTTCCCTTGTCTCTGCCTGTCTCACTGGCTCTCCCCATTCACTCTCTACCCCCCTCGCCCTCTCTAGACACGCCTGCGAGTTGGGGGCTATGCATCAGTGGCTAGGGCGGTTATGGGGTAAAAGGATCTAATTAATAATATGAATGTAATATCAAGGGGGTAGTTAGCGTGGGGGTGGTTAGTGTGTGTGACGCCGCAAACACACGATGGGGGAACAGACCCAACGGGTCTGTATTGGTCTAGTTTTAATTAAAAAGTCGGGAAAATAATGTACCAAATGTATAGAGTGGATTTCTAAAATCACAAGGCAAATCTCTACTGAAATATGTAAACATTTCAACATATAAAAAGGACAAGAATAGCAGTTTCAGGTGTACAATGAAACTTTAACCATTGGAATATCCAAAGGAAAGAATTGTGATATCATCTGACTTTCAATTCATTTAGCTTGGCATCTTGTGGGCCTCTGCTGTTGTGTTCTACGTTATATTTACATTTCTGTTACCAAACTGCAACATAACTATCACCCCAGAATCTATCAGAAATTTGCTTTTATTGTTTTCAATGTAAGTATACACAAGCAAGAGTAATATAACAGACCAATACAATAACATTAACATTCATAATGAACTGTTTTCTGAAATCAATCTTGCAAAGTTATTATGCAATTTAATCTATTTAAAACCTGGTGAAGGAAAACTCTAATTGCCATGTTGTCGCCCCTCCCCCATCCACTCATTGCTAAAAGCTAGTTCCATGGTCTACAAGTATGTTACTAATCTCGTATAATCTTGGGCAGTCTCCGAACCAACATCTTTTGGGCGGCATGGTAGAGTTGCAGCGCCGGAGACACGGGTTCGATCCCTACTATGGGTGCTGTCTGTACGGAGTTTGTACGTTCTCCCCGTAACCTCATGGGTTTTCCCCGAGATCTTCGGTTTCTTCCCACACTCAGAAAAACCTATAGGTTTGCAAGTTAATTGGCTTGGCACATGTGCAAATTATCCCTAGTGTGTGTAGGATAGCGTTAATGTGCAGGAATCGCTGGTCGGTGTGGACACGGTGGGCCAAAGGGCCTGTTTCCGTGCTGTATCTCTAAACTAAACAAAAACTAAAAACTTTGTCTTAGAGGCTGTCAATGAGACAGTTTGAGGTGCAAAGGAGACAAAAGGGTGTTACATAAGGTGAGATGGAAGGAGTGAAATGTAAAGCTGGAGGGAGGTATGTAGGAAGTGGACTGCAAGGGATTGAGGGGTTAAAGGGGAAATGGAGAGATGGGGCTGAGTGATAAGTGCACGAAGTAGGTGAAACAAGCTGGGGGACGGTGAGAGAAGTGGAAACCCAGCAGTGTGTGAGTGGGGGGATATGAGAAACAAAGGAGATAGGGTCGTATTACTTAAACTTGGTGATTTCAATGTTTCCCACCAGCTGTTTTTTTAGTTAGTTTGAAGGGCATCATTGATGTTACTAGTTTCCATTCAAAAATTGTTATATCAGTTGAATTGATATGAATTATTAAACTCTTGTCCTTCCCCCTGGATTGTGATCCAACGATTTGAACATTTATGGTGCTGCACCCATTGTGAAGCACATTTGAGAAATATGTAATCAGCACATTTATTACATCAGATCTGGCATATATATTTGCAACCTTGACTCCAAGATTTGAAACTAATCTCTTCAACAAAGAAAATCAGGAAGGTTTTTGTGTTTCTCCCAAATTACTTCCTTTTCTTCTGAAGCTGCATTCTCAGAAATTGTATGTTTTAAAGCAGTTTAATGTCTGTTCTGTTGGAAGTCAGTAACTGTACAAAATAGGGATTCTGTTCAATTTTTTTAAACTGAAAGCAGAAATGTAATTCTTCAGTTAATTTTGACAATTGGCAACCTTTGTCACCTGTTTATAGTCTCTTATCAAAGTTACCAACTGAATGACACAGTGGCATTTGATATTGTCTAATGCCGAGGGATCAAATGCCACTGCAGAAACGTACATAATTCCTAATGAAGAATTTTCTGCCAACTTTCTAATTAATTGGCAATCATGTCCCTTAATTCTGTAAACATTTTGAAAAAACCTTTTGAAGGATATTCTGGTTTTTGCTATGCTGAAATCATCATCACACTATTATTATGCTCTAATATGGACATCAACTTTTGAAATTCCATACATACATAGTTTAACAAAGAAAGCATAACATTGCGCTATAGCCTTCTCCACGAGAACAGGAATAATCAATTCCATTTACATAGTTTTATGGTACTTACACGTCAACCAACCCCACCCTTATACAACTGAAATTATTACACATGATCATGTGCTGTGTATAGGATTTTTAATAGCAAACACTACAATACAATTTTGAGTGGAGATTGTGGTTTTCTTACATACTGTATAAAATTGCGATGGGTCGATTTTTAAATGTATTCAATTACTTTAATTATAGTTGTATGTTTGAATCTTTATTTGGCACTGTAAAGCATTTATAAAACTTGAAGGAAACATTATAGTGTTTCCGTGTTTGCTGTCTGTGAAAAAACTTAGCTACATGAATGACTTTACAGCCGCTGGATCTCCCATAAGGCAACCCCAAAGATCAACCGAAGCCTCCTGACTCACCAGACATTGTCACTTCTTACAAAACAACAGCCAGGAATGTGATGGGATGCACCATTTCCTTAGAAGTGCAGAGCTCTAACAATGTTCAATAAGCTTGACCCCATTCAGGAGACTATCATTCAGCCTGTCTATCACAGATTGGCCCTCCGGCTTTAGAACTTTTTATCCAACTCCAACGTACCCCCTTCTCGTGGACCCCCCCGCCCCCCCACCCCCCCCCCCCCATGGCCCTCCGGCTTTAGAACTTTTTATCCAACCGGCCTTCCTCCGGCCCCAACCCCCATCCCTGCCGTGTATTCACCATCCCCCCTGCCCTCCCCCTCTCCGACACCGAACGGTCGGTCCTCAGCAGAGGTCTTACCGTTGTCCCCCTCCGTCCCCACCTCAATGAGTTCCGCGCCCACCACAACTTGGAGCTCTTCTACCGTCGCCTCCGCCTCACAGCGTTCTTCCACGGGAAGGAGTCCGCGCCCCCCCATTGATGATCCCTTTTACCGTCTCCAACGTACCCCCTCCTCGTGGACCCCTCCCTCATGGCCCTCCGGCTTTAGAACTTTTTATACAAAACTGCCGTCGTGACATCAACCGTCTCAACTTCTCCACTCCCGTCTCACTCCAATCTCTCCCCCCCCCCCCCCCCCCCCCCCCCCCGAACGTACTGCCATCGACTCACTCCCCAACAACCCAGACTAGGTTATCAAACCCACCGACAAGGGAGGTGCCGTGGTAGTCTGGCACGTCGATCTCTACAAAGCTGAGGCCCAGCACCAACTCTCGGACACCTCCTCCTTCTTACCCCTGGACCATGACCCCACTGACGAGCACCAGGCCACCATCTCTAGCACCATCACTGACTTCATCAACTCCAGCTTCCTGTACCCCCGAGCCTACAACCTCATCATTCCCCAGCCCCACACGGCCCAATTTTACCTTCTCCCCAAAATCCACAAACCTGACTGCCCCGGTAGACCCATTGTCTCTGCCTGTTCGTGCCCCACCGAACTCATTTCCACATACCGTGACTCCATCCTATTTCCCTTGGTTAAATCCCTCCCCGCCTATGTTCAAGACACCTCAGACACTCTCCGTGCATTCCATTCTCTAGGCCCCCATCCTCTCATCTTCACCATGGATGTCCAGTCACTCTACACCTCCATCCCCCACCAGGATGGTCTCAAAGCCCTCCGGTTCTTCCTCGACCGGAGGAGCAACCCATACCCGTCCACTGATACTCTCCTCCGCCTAGCGGAGTAGGTCCTTACCCTCAATAACTTCTCGTTTGAGTCCTCCCATTTCCTCCAAATACAAGGCGTAGCTATGGGCACGCGCATGGGCCCCAGCTACGCCTGCCTCTTTGTCGGCTACGTCGAACAATCCTTGTTCAAGGCATACCAGGGCCCCATCCCCGACCACTACCTCTGCTACATCGACGACTGCTTTGGTGTCACCTCCTGCACCCACACACAACTCACTGACTTCATCCGTTTCGCCACCAACTTCCATCTGGCACTCAAATATACCTGGACCATTTCCGACACTTCCCTACCATTCCTTGACCTTACTATCTCTATCGCAGGTGATGGACTCCTGACCGACATCCACTATAAACCCACTGACTCCCACAGCTATCTGGACTACTCTTCCTTCCACCCTGCTTCCTGTAAGGACTCCATCCCCTATTCCCAATTCATCCGTCTATGCCGCATCTGCTCCCAGGATGAGGTGTTCCACACCAGGGCATCACAAATGTCCTCATTCTTCAGGGAACGGGGATTCCCCTCCCTAGCACCAGGGTCTCCTCCATACCCCGTAACACTGCCCTCTCATCCCCCCCACTCGCAACAAGGGCTGTCCCCCTGGTCCTCACCTTTCACCCCACCAGCCGGCATATACAACACATAGTCCTCCGCCAGTTTCGCCACCTCCAACGTGACCCCACCACTCACCACATCTTCCCATCTCCCCCCATCTGCCTTCCACAAAGACCGCTCCCTCCGCAACTCCTTTGCCAATTCTTCCCCTCCCTCCCGCTCCACCCCTTCCCCAGGCACTTTCCCTTGCAATCGCAAGAGATGCTACACTTATCGCTTTACCTCCCCCCTCCACTCCATTCAAGGACCCAAGCAGTTGTTTCAGGTCAGACAGAGGTTCACCTGCACCTCCTCCAACCTCATCTATTGCATCCGCTGCTCTAGATGTCAGCTGATCTATATCGGTGAGGCTTGGCGATCATTTCGCCGAACACCTCCGAACCAACCCGACCTCCCGGTGGCTCAGCACTTCAACTCCCCCTCCCATTCCGTATCCAACCTCTCTGTCCTGGGCCTCCTCCACGGCCAGAGTGAGCAACACCGCAAATTGGAGGAACAGCATCTCATATTCCGCTTGGGGAGCCTGCATCCTCTTGGCATGAACATCGAATTCTCTCAATTCTGTTAACCCTTGCTGTCTCCTCCCCTTCCCACCTCTCCCTCAGCCTTCGGGCTCCTCCTCCTCCTTTTTCCTTTCTTCCCCCGCCTTCCCTCACCCCCCACAGAAGGGTTTCGGCCCGAAACGTCGCCTAGCTCCCATAGATGCTGCTGCACCCGCTGAGTTTCTCCAGCATTTTGTGCACCCTAAATTTTCACACCAGCCAAAGTTGTCACAATAGGGATTCTGTTCAATTTTTAAACTGAAAGCAGAAATGTTATTCTTTAGTTAATTTCAATAATTGGCAACCTGTGTAGTAAACAGTCCTCCTACTCAATAGGTGATTGTAATCTCCAGTGCAGAGAGCAGCCCGTTACACGAGTCCTCCCGGCCGGCGAGCGGCGTTGTAGCCGGACAGGTGCTTCCTGTGGCTGGGTTCACATCCGGGAGCGGGGTTGGGGCATTGATCCGCTTGTGGGGACGGACCGTGAGCTCTCGGTTGAGGCCCTGAGTTGGTGCTTTTTAAGTTGCTGGCGGCAGGGCAGCAGAAAGTTGGAGGTGGGATTGCGGCTGAGTAGTGAGACACACTGTTGGGGAGGTGCAGCGAAGGGAGACTAGGGGATAGATGAGAGGAGCTGCTGCAGCGAGAGAGGGAGGCTGAGCAGACAGTGAGACAGTTTGTGGCATTAGGGCAGGCTGTGAGAGGTAAAGGAAGCAGCGAGAGGGGAAGGTAGTGCAGGCAGTGAGAGGTAGAACAGGTAGCGTTAGGCAGCAAAAGACAGGTAGAGTAGGAGGTGTTAAAGGTAGAACAGGCAACAAGCGAGAGCGGTAGAGCAGCCAGCCATAGAGGGAGATAGGTAAAGCAGGCAGCGAGAAAGAGGAATAAAACAAAAGTGACAGAAAGCGGCAGGTTTTGGGGGAAGAAAGGGAACACATCGTCAGGCAAAGGAGATAAATTGGGCCTGAGATAGGTGACCAGAAACAGGTGAGAAAGAGGAAACCTTTGGAGAAAAGGACAGGGTAAAAGATGAAAAAAATATAGCGGGTAGAAATGGGACGGGGAAATATGGGCAAAGCTTTTTAAGGTAATCAAAGAAGGAATAAGAGGAGTGATATTCAAGGCAAGAAGTAAGATGTAAACAGGAGTAATACTGGAAGATGTAATTAAGGTAAGTGAGAGGGATTAGTGCGAAGTGAAAGCGACAAATTTCCAGGGACAGAAGGATTATAATAAACGTATCTGGGGGAAAGAGGAATCTTGTAGAAACAATTGAGAGGAGAAGGCGCTAGTGTAAATTGCAGGAGGGGAATGAGACTGATATAAGGTATCCTCTAATTTAGGTGCAGAAAGACACCTTATGAAAGAAAGATTGCCAACCTTGCAGGAAGAGGAACAAGGCTAGGAAAAATGCTGAGAGAGTGAACTAAACATTTCAGAAACAAGATTAAAGTTGGTAGAACTAGGGAGTAAAAGCACTCAATGATTATTGAGGGGCATGCTGCTCAATCAGCAGAAGTAATATATTAAGGGAATATAATATTTGAAAATAAAAAAGGATTTGAGATAATAGTGGACAAATGGAACATAATGTCGAACAGCTAACAAAGAGGGAATAAACATTTGGAATAAAGAGGTCACAATAGAGCAAGAAGAAACCTTAATGAAAATACTGTAAATAGGAAAAAGTGACTAGAACAGATATAAATAACAGAAAACATCCTGCCAAGGCTTAAAAAGATGTCATGTTTAGAATAACTGAGAGTTAGTTGCAGATTAAGGTTGGAGAGAAAGAATAGGGAAAATAACTTGACATTTGTAAAGAAGATTCCGACATGGGCAGGAAGAAAAAGTCACTGCATGATTATGCAGCTGAATTTTGCGACCTGTCTGTAAAAAGGCACATTGTGGAGCAAAAGGAAGGTGGGGTGAGAGATTTGGTGGAGATTTTGTACTGTAAATCCTGTGAGATTCCAATGAGCGCTCGGAGGGATCGCATTTTAGAGCATCTGGCGTCGGCCAGGCACTACCGCAACAAACGGTTGGAGAAGCATACTTCAGCCAGACTTCATGCTACCACGTTACTCATGTAAGTGAACCAAAGTTTTGAGAGCTGTTGCGCAGTACCGCAGGTGCCTGCGGGATGATTCAGTCGGGCTGATTTTAAAATGTGGGATTATTAAAACAGATTTAATAGACAAAGTACCTCAGTGTGAGTTGGAACTAGACAATGCTGGGTTTTATATCTTTGTTCAGTTTACTGATCTGAGCAGGATCCTGTTCTTAGGCGTGAGCTTCCAGTCTGACAGCAAATCCTTACCAGGAGTAAATGGAGTACAGAATGAAATTATACACAAGAATAGAAGCAACAGGAGTAGGCCAGATTAGCCCGCGAGCCTGCTCCTCCATTCAAAAACGTTATGGCAGATCCAGTCTTGGCTACAATGCCACTTTCCCACTCTCTGCCATTGTCTATTGACTCCCTTGAACTTTAAATGTCTGTCACTCAATGTCAAAAATATATGCAATCAATTTGCCCCATAGTTCTCTGGGAAGATAAATTCAAAGTTTAACTTTCTGAGGTAAATTATTCCTCATTTCAGTCTGAAATGCGCAATCCATTATTCTGATATCCCCCTAGTTTTAGATACCCAAACAAGAGGAAACATCTTCACAACATTTACCATGTCACTCCCTCTCAGACCACATCTGGAGTATTGTGCTACAGTTTTGGTCTCCTAATTTGAGGAAGGACATCCTTGTGATTGAGGTAGTGCAGCGTAGGTTCATGAGATTGATCCCTGGGATGGCGGGACTGTCATATGAGGAAAGCTTGAAAAGACTAGGCTTGTGTTCACTGAGTTTAGAATGATGAGGGGGGACTTATAGAAACATATAAAATTATAAAAAGACTGGACAATGTATGATGTATCGGGTCATTCTTAGACCACTACCCAGAGATGCTGCCTGTCCCGCTGAGTTACTCCAGCATTTCGTCTATCTATAAACCAGCATCTGGACTTCCTTCCCACATAATAACCAATGAGATTCCCCACTAAACTTCCGTGTCCTCATTGTTCCCCTCTCTGTCTTCCCCAGACCTGTGTATGTGTATATGTGTATATATACTTTGCGTGGTTCCTGGGTTGCCTACTGCTGGGTAACTCTGTGAAATATCATCCCCCTGCATTTCATATCTAAATCTCTAAAAAAATATATATATTTATATTTGTGTGTGTGTCTCTCTGTCTGTGTGTGTGTGTGTGTGTGTCTGCTGTCGGGTCCCAGCGGCCGCTCAAAGTCAGTCACCCGAGCTGCTTCCTTCCTCGGAAGTGGCGGCCAGTTCTGCTGTCCGTGCTAGGAGCGCTGCGGCAGCCACCCAAGCTAATTCACTCCCCGGCCACAAGAAAACCATATAGCTATGACAGCACGGAAACAGGCCATGTCTGCCCTTTTACTCCGTGCCGTTTACTGTCACCTAGTCCCATCTACCTGCACTCAGACTGGAGCGTGGCAAGTGGGTTACTGACCCCAATCCCCTCCTTCACAACGCCAGACTCCCCAAATACTATTAACGGAGCTCTCCCCCCACCCCGGGAAATACAGTATTTAAAAACATAAAGCACCAAGAAATGCACTTACCATGTTATTGGTTGCTGGAGGGTGCGCATTTTCCATTTGTAGGTCGTATCAATAGATGCAGCCGCGCTGAAATAAGCCACAGGATGGAGATGTCTTTTAACATTGTTGCTTTATTAAAACATACCTTAATTCACGGATGGCTCGAGTAACGGGAGAGGAACTTGGTAACTCGGAGGAGGAACTTGGAACATTGCAGAAATGACATACCCGTGGGAACTCAGTTAAACACTTGAACATAAACTTGAAGTCTCGTACACAACCACGAGTCTTTCACTCGGGGTACCTCGTGGGTCTACTCGCACCATGAGACAGGGCCATTAGAATAAATGGGAGGCCATTTAAGGTGAGAAAAACTTTTTCATCCAGAGAGTTGTGAATTTGTGGAATTCCCTGCCACAGAGGGCAGTGGAGGCCATGTCACTGGATTTGATTTAAGAGAAAGTTAGATAGAGCTCTAGGGGCTGGTGGAATCGAGGGATATGGGGAGAAGGCAGGCACGGGTTATTGATTGGGGACGATCAGCCGTGATCACAATGAATGGCAGTGCTGGCTCGAAGGGCTGAATGGCCTCCTCCTGCACCTATTTTCTATCTTTCTATATCTCCTGCGAGATCTTTTTTAAAGATGTGACCAAAAAGGTCGATGAGGGCAGAGCTGTAGAAGTTGTGTACATGGCTTTCAGTAAGGCATTCGACAAGGTTCCACATGGGAGGCTGCTCTGGAAGGTTTGATCACATGGGATCCAAGGGGAGATGGTTGAATTGATAGAAAATTGGCTTTATGGAAGGAAGCTGGAAGACTGTGACTAGTAGTAGGCCTCAGAGTTTGGTACTGGGCCTGTTACTGTTTGTCATCTATATCAATGATTTGGATGAGAACATACAGCAGCTTGCAAAAGTATTCATACCCCTTGAACTTTTCCACATTTTGTCACGTTACAACCACAAACATAAATGTATTTTATTGGGATTTTATGTGGTAGACCAACACAAAGTGGTGCATAATTGTGAAGTGGAAGGAAAATGATACATGGTTTCCAAATGTTATTACAAATAAAAAACTGAAAAATGTGGCATACAAAAGTATTCAGCCCCCCTGAGTCAATACTTTGTAGAACCACCTTTCGCAGCAATTACAGATGCAAGTCTTTTGGGGTATGTCTCCACCAGCTTTGCACATCTAGAGACTGAAATTTTTGCCCATTCTTCTTTGCAAAATAGCTCAAGCTCAGTCAGATTGGATGGAGACCGTCTGTGAACAGCAATTTTCAAGTCTTGCCAAAGATTCTCAATTGGATTTAGGTCTGGACTTTGACTGGGCCATTCTAACACATGAATATGCTTTGATCCAAACAATTCCATTGTAGCTCTGGCTGTATGTTTAGGGTCGTCGTCTTGCTGCAAGATGAACCTCCGCCCCAGTCTCAAGTCTTTTGCGGACTCTAACAGGTTTTCTTCCAAGATTACCCTGTATTTGGCTCCATCCATCTTCCCAACAACTCTGACTAGCTTCCCAGTCCCTGCTGAAGAAAAGCATCCCCACAGCATGATGCTGCCACCACCATGTTTCACAGTGGGGATGGTGTGTTCAGGGTGATGTGCAGTGTTAGTTTTCCACCACACATAGCGTTTTGCATTTAGGCCAAAAACTTCAATTTTGGTCTCATCAGACCAGAGCACCTTCCTCCACATGTTTGCTGTGTCCCCCCATGGCTTATGGCAAACTGCAAACGGGACTTCTTATCGCTTTGTTTCAACAATGGCTTTCATCTTGCCACTCTTCCATAAAGGCCCGATTTGTGGAGTGCACGACTAATAGCTGTCCTGTGGACAGATTCTCCCACCTGAGCTGTGGATCTCTGCAGCTCCTCCAGAGTTACCATGGGCCTCTTGGCTGCTTCTCTGATCAATGCTCTCCTTGCCCGGCCTGTCAGTTTAGGTGGACGGCCATGTCTTGGTAGGTTTGCAGTTGTGCCATACTCTTTCCATTTTCGGATGATGGATTGAACAGTGCTCTGTGAGATGTTCAAAGCTTGGGATCATTTTTTATAACCTAACCCTGCTTTAAACTTCTCCACAACTTTATCCCTGACCTGTCTGGTGTGTTCCTTGGGCTTCATGATGCTGTTTGTTCACTAGTGTTCTCTAACAAACCTCTGAGGCCTTCACAGAACAGCTGTATTTATACTGAGATTAGGTTACACACAAGTGGACTCTATTTACTAATTAGGTGACTTCTGAAGGCAATTGGTTGCACTGGATTTTATTTAGGGGTATTTTATTTAGGGGTAAAGGGGGCTGAATACTTTTGCACTCCACACCTTTCAGTTTTTTATTTGTAAAAAAAATTTGAAAACTGTGTATCATTTTCCTTCCACCTCACAATTATGCGCCACTTTGTGTTGGTCTATCACATAAAATCCCAATAAAATACATTTACGTTTGTGGTTGTAACATGACAAAATGTGGAAAAGTTCAAAGGGTATGAATACTTTTGCAAGCCACTGCAAGATTAGCAAATTTGCAGATAGTGAAAGGTTGTGAAAAATTGAACCAGGATCTTGACCGATTGGCCAGGTGGACTGAGGAATGGTTAATGGAATTTAACACAGAGAAATGTGGTGTTAATTTTGGGGCGTTTTAGGAGTGCAGGTGCATGGTTCCTTGAAGGTGGAGTTGCAGGTAGATGGTTAAAAAGTACATTGATCTTCATCAGTCAGAGTACTGAGTATAGAAGAAGTTGGGAAATCATGTTGCAGTGTACAAGACGTTGGTCAGGCCGCACTATTGTGTTCAGTTATGGGCACCATGTTATAGGAAAGATGTTGTCAAGCTAGAAAGGGTACAGAGAAGATTTGCGAGGATGTTGCCAGGACGAAGGGGTCTGAGCCAAAGGGAGAGGTTGAGAAGGCTGGGACCCAATTCCCTGGAGCGCAGGGGGATGCGAGGTGATCTTATAGAATAGTATAAAATCATGATTCCAGCAACTATGTTACAGAGAAAGGTTGAACAAGTTAGGTCTTTATTCTTTGGAGCGCAGAAGGTTAAGGGGGCACTTGATTGAGGTCTTTAAAATGATGAAAGGGATAGACAGAGTTGACGTGGATACATTTTTCCCAATGAGGGTAGGGAAGATTCAAACAAGAGGGCATGACATGAGAATTAAGGGACAGAGGTTTCGAGGTAACGTGAGGGGGAGGCAGGATCGATTTTAACATTTAAGAGTAAGGTGGATAGGTATATGGACGTGAAGGGAATGGAGGGGTATGGTCTGAGTGCAGGTAGATGGGACAAACAAATGGTCGGCACGGACTGGAAGGGCCGAGAGGGCCTGTTTCCATGCTGTAATTGTTATATGGTTATATGTTATATGATTATATGATGTGTTGCATTTTGGGACATCGAACTAGCAGATATTTTGAAATTTGTTGAAAAAAAATCTAAATCTCTATAGATCTATAAATGGCTTTCCGCAAGATAGTGGGGGTGAGACTGATGAACGAGGGTGCAGATTGGACGAGAGGAACATCGTACAGCAGGCAGTGGGGGGGGGGGGCGCGGGACATGTTGATTCAGCGCGATGATTGGAGGAGGGAGACGTCCGGGGGCTGGACAAGGCGAGGCCTGGTGGATCAGGGCCTGGGGGACAGCAGCAGAAGAGTGGGCACTGGGCTGGGAAAGGCTGAGGTGCGGCTGCAGGTGTCAATAAGTGTTTTCAAGCAAGTAGAGGAAGTGTTGTGCGCCCTGGTGGGCAGAAGGGGGAGTCTGTGAGTGTGAGTAAAGGTGAGGGGACATCCGTGTGAGCAGTGAGGGGGTCCCTGTGAGTGTGAGTAAAGGAAACGGGGGGGGGGGTCCTGTGAGTGTGTGCAGTGAGGAGTGTGAGTGGGGAAGACCCTGTGAGAAATTAAGGCTAAACAGGCAAGAAAACTGTGTCATTTCAAGGTACAATTATCAAAAAAAATCTGCATAAAGGGGGCGCTGCCCCTTTTTACCCCCGCCAGGGGCATTGCCCCCTGGACCCTCATATCTCTTTTTTCAGTTTTTTCATGTCACATGCCTGAACTAGGAAGGACCTACACAGGAAGTGGTAGGCCTCTGGGGAGTGTTGTAGAGCAGAGCGACCTAAGAATGCAGTAGCATAGTTCCTAGAAGGTCGAGTCGCAGATAGATCAGGTGGTTAAAAAGGCTATTGGCACATTGGGCTTCACCATTTACAGTATTGAGTATATAAGTTGGGAGGTCATGTTGCAGTTGTATAAGATGTTGTTGAGACCGCATTTAGAATATTGTGTTCAGTCTGGGCACCATGTCATAGGAAAAATATTGTCAAGCTTGAAAGGGTTCAGAAAAGATTTACGAGGATGTTGCCAGGACTTGAGGGTGTGAGCTATAGGGAGAGGTTGAGTAGGCTGGGTCTCTATTCCTTGGAGCACAGGAGGATTAGGGGTGATCTTATAGAGGTGTACAAAATCATGAGAGGAATAGATCAGGTAGAAACATAGTCTTTCCCAGAGAAAGGGAATCAAGGACCAGAGGACATGGGTTCAAGGTGAAGGGGAAAAGATTTAATAGGAATCTGAGGAGTAAAGTTTTCACACAAAGGTTGGTGGGTGTATAGCACAAGCTGCCAGAGGAGGGATTGAGGCTGGGACCATCCCATTGTTTAAGAAGCAGATGGACAGGTAAATGGATAGGACAGGTTTGGAGGAATATGGACCAGGCGCAGGAAGGTGGGACAAGTGTAGCTGGAACATGTTGGCCAGTGTGGGCAAGTTGGGCCGAAGGGCCTGTTTTCAAACTCTGTGACTCTAGGACATCCTAATAAGCTTGTTCTGCACCATTTCAAAGCCTCCACATCCTTCCTATATTGGGCAACCAGAACTGCACACAATGCTCTAAATATGATTAACACTCATACTTCGTATTTAAAGGTTTCAAACTCTGTGTACTTCAAACCTTTTTGTCCTTGGAAACAGTCAAGTGAACCTCCTCTGCACTGCCTCCAATGAAATTGTACATTTTTTTCCATTAATATGAAGACCAAAACTGTATGCAATACCGCAGGTGCAATCTCACCAGTGTCCTGTGAAGTTTGCATCAAAATCTCCTTGTTTTTACACTGCACACCTCATGCATTCTATTCCATCAGTCTAAAGAAGGGTACAGGCTCAAAATGCTGCCTGTCCATTTCAATCCGCAGATGCTGCCTGATCCAGCATTCCTGTTCTTCCAGCAGTATTTTGCACTGGTGGGAGTGCAGAAGAGCTGTTGTCAGGGAGGGGATATTTCAGCTACATATAGATCAACCTGTTCATATTTTCTTCAAGTTATGTAAGCTTTGGGGGCTGAGCCAGAATGTAATTGCGCATCCCCAGTTGTCCTTGAGAAGGTGGTGGTGAACTGCCCTCTTGAATTACAGCTCCTTGAATGAGGTCAACCCACGATGTGGAAGAGAGTTCCAGGGTTTTGACCCAGTGACACTGAAGGAATGGTGATATATTTCCAGGTCAAGATGATGTGTGACTTGGAGAGCAACTTTCAAGCTTTTGATGCTCTTGTCCGTTTGAAAGATGCTGTCCAAGGAGTCTTAGGAGACTTAAGTTGCTGCAGTGCATCCTATTCAAAATGCTGCTGCGCATCTGGTGGAGGGAGTGAATGGTTGCAAATGGTGTGCCCATGACGCAAGTTGCTCTGTCCTGTATGATGTCACCATTCTTGTGCGTTGTTAAAGATGGGACTCATCCTTTCATTCTCCTGACGAGCCTTGTTGATAGTGGAAAGGCTTTAAGGAGTTATTCGCCTCTGATCTGCTCTTGTCGCCACATTGTGTGAGTGGTTACTCCATTGCAGTTTCTGGATGATGGCAATCCCCAGTGTTATGGTATGTGCAATGTGCCTTTAATGACTTAATAAAGTCCACGCATGCGTGGGGATTCCGGGCATGCATCGGAGTTTTACTTACTGGTGGCAGATGTGTGGGACAGTGTTAATGTACGGAGATCGCTGGTCAGCGCGGACCCGGTGGGCCGAAGGGCCTGTTTCCACGCTGTATCTAAACTAAACTAAAGTAGGCCACAGGGAAATCAGAGGGGAATGGGGCTGATGGGAATCCATGAGAGCTGGAAATTGTTCTGGCCATCTCCCTAAAACATTATCATCATTCCACAGCTGATATTGATGTCCAGCTAGGACCATGTACAGTTTTGCAGAAACCTAATGTTTATTGTCAGTGTTGTCCACGAACTGTGAAAATACTCATAGGGGTGATTGACAGTGACAATGCTTGCTACAGTATATTTGTGATGAGAGATCTGACTTGCAAACAAATGACTAAAAATTAAAATGATTTGGATTAGATCATAGAATAGTACATGCCCTCAATGTTTGGGCGAACATGATGCTAATTTTAAACAGATCTCAGCTATTCCTTACACTTCCATGTGCCTAGCTTCTTAAATACCATTATTGTATCTGACTCCAACACCACACGAGGGAGGCAATGCATTCCACAAAGAAAAAAAGCTTACCCCGCATATCTCCATTTAAACCTTTCTCCTCTCACATTGCCATGCCCTTTTGTGTTGGACATTTCCACCCTGAGTAAAAGGTTCCACCTCTTCTATCTAGACCTCTCAATTTTACAGTGTAGACCTCTCTCGTCTCTCCCTAACTTCTGACGTTTCAGAGTAAACAGTCAAAGACCATCCAATCTCTTCCTGTTGCTGAAACCCTCTAATCCATGAAGCATTCTGGTAAACCTCCTCTGCACCCTGTCCAAAGCCTCCACATCTTGTAATGGGGCGACCAGATCTCCACGCTATACTCCAAATGCAGCCCAACCAAAGTCCTATAGCACTGCATCATGACTTCCTGACTTGTATTCATTGCTCCTAGCATTGAAGGCGAGCATACCATACGCCTTCTTTACCACCCTATTTATTTATACAGCCACCTTTAGTGAACTATGAACTTAGACTCCAAGATCCCTCTGCATATTCAGTGCTGTTAAGGGTCTTACCATTCACTGTAAACACTTACATTGAAAATGGTTTAATTTGTTTCGCAGATCAGTTTCTGGGGCTGCATTGATGAAATCTGTGCATGCGACTGTGGCTTTGGCCTTATCCAAGACATTCAATTTCTTTTTATTACATTTAATTGACTTTGTCTGGCATATACCTTGGTTTGTGATGTACAGTGTGTTCCTTTCAATGTATTCAATCACTCCGATATGTCTGGTTTCAAGCTTCACTTGACATAGAGGAGCTGTTTGATATTGGAGCCAGCTGGAGTTCTGGCAGCAGGAGTTGGCCATTTGCTCCCTTGATCTCACTCTGCCATTCACTTTCAATGCAGTTGATCAGAACCTCAGTTTGTTTCCTCTGTACTGTATTTTGATAGTCTCTATGGGGTAAATAAAAGGACATCCTTTTAGAAGATAAATCCATAATTAAGGAGCAATGACATCAGTTGGTAGAGGATTGGAGGGGAATTGAGAAATCGTTCCACTCGTTAATGATGGCTGTGCAATCTGGTAGTCCAGTTTGACTGAAATCTTTACATTGCTAAATGCTCAGATGCTAAATACCCATAAATTCTCATAACCTACAGGTCAGTGTACCAGGAGCTGGCAATGGGATTAATCTAAAATTCACTTTTGATGGGCATACATTAACTGGCCTTTTCTTCTGTAAATTAGAGAACCAGAATGGACTGCTATCTGCAGAGCCAAAAGAGATGGGGGAGATATTGAACAATTTCTTTTCTTCGGTATTCACCAAGGAGAAGGATATTGAACTCTGTGAGTTAAGGGGAAAAAGTAGAGTAGCTATGGAAACTATGAGATTCAAAGAGGAGGAAGTACTGACACTTTTGAAAAATATAAAAGTGGATAAGTCTCCAGGTCCTGACAGGATATTCCCTAGGACATTGAGGGAAGTTAGTGTAGAAATAGCAGGAGCTATGACAGAAATATTTCAAATGTCATCAGAAACGGGAATAGTGCCGGAGGATTGGCGTACTGCGCATGTTGTTCCATTGTTTAAAAAGGGTTCAAAGAATAAACCTAGCAATTATAGACCTATTAGTTTGACGTCAGTGGTGGGCAAATTAATGGAAAGAATACTTAGAGATAATATATATAAGCATCTGGATAAACAGGGTCTGATCAGGAACAGTCAACATGGATTTGTGCCTGGAAGGTCATGTTTGACAAACCTTCTTGAATTTTTTGAAGCGGTAACTAGGGAAATTGATGAGGATAAAGCAGTGGATGTTGTCTATATGGATTTCAGTAAGGCCTTTGACAAGGTTCCCCATGGAAGGTTGGTTAAGAAGGTTCAATCTTTGGGAGTTAATGGCGGAGTAGCAAGATGGATTCAACAGTGGCTGAATGGGAGATGTCAGAGAGTAATGGTGGATGGCTGTTTGTCAGGTTGGAAGCCGGTGACCAGTGGGGTGCCTCAGGGATCTGTGTTGGGTCCACTGTTGTTTGTCATGTACATCAATGATCTGGATGATGGGGTGGAAAATTGGATAAGTAAGTATGCAGATGGTACTAAGATAGGTGGTGTTGTGGATAATGAAGTAGATTTTCAAAGTCTACAGAGAGATTTGGGTCATTTGGAAAAGTGGGCTGAAAGATGGCAGATGGAGTTTAATGCTGTTAAGTGTGAAGTGCTACATCTTGGCAGGACAAATCAAAATAGGACGTTCATGGTAAATGGTAGGGAATTGAGGAATGCTGTGGAACAGAGGGATCTAGGAATAACTGTGCATAGTTCCCTTAAGGTGGAATCGCATGTAGATAGGGTGGTAAAGAAAGCCTTTGGTGTGCTGGCCTTTATAAATCAGAGCATTGAATATAGGAGTAGGGAAGTAATGTTAAAATTGTACAAGGCATTGGTAAGACCAATTCTGGACTATGGTGTACAATTTTGGTCGCCTAGTTATAGGAAGGATGTCAACAAAATAGAGAGAGTACAGAGGAGATTTACTAGAATGTTGCCAGGGTTCCAGCAACTATGTTACAGAGAAAGGTTGAACAAGTTAGGTCTTTATTCTTTGGAGCGCAGAAGGTTAAGGGGGGACTTGATTGAGGTCTTTAAAATGATGAAAGGGATAGACAGAGTTGACGTGGATACGTTTTTCCCATTGAGGGTAGGGAAGATTCAAACAAGAGGGCATGACATGAGAATTAAGGGACAGAAGTTTAGGGGTAACGTGAGGGGGAACTTCTTTACTCAGAGGGTGGTGGCTGTGTGGAATGAGCTTCCAGCAGAAGTGGTGGAGGCAGGATCGATTTTAACATTTAAAAGTAAAGAGGATAGGTATATGGACGTGAAGGGAATGGAGGGGTATGGTCTGAGTGCAGGTAGATGGGACTAGGGGAAAACAAATGGTCGGCACGGACTGGAAGGGCCGAGAGGGCCTGTTTCCGTGCTGTAATTGTTATATGGTTATATGGTTAAATCTCTAAATCTAAGATTATGCAGTTATTGGTTTAAACTTTTTATAAAACTAATTAATAAAATGTGATGGCCAATGATCAACTGTAATTGTGATTTTTTGAAGTTGCAGTTTATAAAGCTACCGGGTTGCTTGGAAGAACGAGCAGGATCTGAGGCTTTGATAAAGCGGGAATGCTGTGAATGATTAACTGGGCAAGGCCATGAAGTTCTGGATGGTTGCAATTTGGAATGAGGTGACAAAGTTAAAGGTAGCACTTGTTGATCTGCTCAACCTGAGCGGAGATCAAAAACATCACTTTTTGTTGGCTTAAAGGTCATAATGTTTTGGCTATCCTTTGTATGAGACAATGAATTACAAATGAAAGCAAGCGGGCGACTCGACTCAAACATTCCTGGTCCATGTGTTTACTCCACAAGTCACATCTCAGTTTGCAGCATCTCACCGTATCAGCATGCCGTTTTCCTTCCGGTAGTGATACGATTAGCACAGTGGCATGGCTGATGGGTGGCCTATTAATGATGCTGCCTCACAAACCTGGATTAGATCCTTATCTCAGATGCTGTATGTGTGGGCTTTACATGTTCTCCCTCTGTTCTAGCTTCTTCCCATATTCCAAAGACATGTTGGGAGGCTTACAGTTCCATCAGAGATAGCCATCACCAACTTGAGGCCTGATCTTGTGCTCTGGTCGAACTGTCAGCGCATGGTGTACTTTGTGGAGCTCTCAGTCCCTTGGGAGGATGCTGTGCAGGAAGTCTTCGAATGATAGAAACTGCGATATACAGAGCTTGCAGCGGAGGCAGAACAGCGGGGCTGGAGAGCTAAGATCTGCCCGGTACAAGTTGGATGTCGAGGATTTGTGGCAACATCTACTTTAATACTGATGAAGGACCTGGGGATCAGCGGACAAGCCCTATGCCAGGCCATCAAAGAAACATCACGGGTAGCAGAGCGGAGTAGCCAGTGGCTCTGGCTGAAGAGGAAAGACCCCATTTGGTCTCCCAAATAACCGACAAGACAGATGCAGAGGGGGGTGGTTCTGGGATGCCAGAATGCACCGCTGAGCCTACTGGAGACGTCGTGGGTTCAATCAGCAAAATGTTGATGAAAGTAGGTGCCCACTTGATAACCCCAATGACGTGTCTGCCTAGCCTTTCTCAACATCGGAGGAGCATAGGTGAGTGCAGAAGACTCCCATCACCATCGGGAGTAAATTGATATTTGGCACCTTGGATTTTAACATCTAGTCCTGTGTATTTGAAAACATATTCCAAAGACATGGGTAGTTGGGAGGATAATTGATTATTCTAAACTGTACTATAGATATGTGGTGGGATGAGGGTGGTTTGATCTGAAATTTGGGGTATTGAAAAATAGGGATTAATACAGGATTAGGGTAAATGAATGGTTGAAGGTTGCCGTGGATTCGGTGAACAGAAGAGCCTGTTTCTGTGCTCTATCCTCCAGTTTAAATGCACCAGTCAATACTATGAAAATCAGTAATTATATTTTTGTTTTAATCTCTATATAAAGCTTATTTCATCCATAACTTTATTTTAACAATAATTACATGATCCCAATGAGTTTTGCTTAAAATGTGCTTTGATTTATGAATATTTCCGAGTCCCTTTTCACTTAATGGTTTATTGTTTGTGTTCTTCGATATGATTGAAATTAACCATCCTGCAAAGCTATTTGTAAAGGGGAACAGCATGAAAAATTAAGGAAAATATTAAGTTATAGTTGGATACAAATTATAAGGTACCAATGCTTTTGTGGTGTATTTCTTAATAGCTCACAGGTGCCCTTTTTTGGTTGCTTATCAGTGTTTTTGCAATGTAAAACAATCCATGTCCAGTTTAATTAATACCCGTTAAGCTTGAGCATTTATTGTAAACTTGTGAAATGTGTTATTGTGTCATACCAAACCATATTGTTTAAAAAGTTGTCATATTTGATATTGGTTACTCTTGTCATGTAAACCGAGATACAGTGAAAAACTTTGTTTATGGGTTAATCAGGCAGATCGTGCCAATGAGTACAACAATTAATCATAAAGAGTAATTAAACAGGGTAGAATGTAGGGTCAAGTGCAGATTTTTTTAAAGTGGCAATGTGAGGGGGACTGCAAGGTCGGGAATACATCCTTAGCATCTGAGAGGTCCGTTCAAGAGTCTATTAACTGCAGGAAAGAAGCTACTTGTGAATTTTATAATTTGTGTGTACAAGCTTTTGTGGTGTTCCGCCTGATGAGAGAGAGAGGAGAAGAGAGAATAGTTGGAGTGTCTATAGTAGACATGAATGCTTTCTATGTTGCATCTGTAGAAATTGGTGAGAGTCATTGGGGACATGTCGAATTTCCTTAGTCTTTTGAGGAAGGAGAATTGTTGCTATGCTTTCTTGGCCGTGTCGTCCATATGTTTGGACGAGGTCAAATGTTTAGTGATATGTGCCTAGGAACTCAACTGTCAATCATCTCTCCATGAGCACCATTGCTGCAGATTGGACTGTGTACTCCACCTCACTTCTTGAAGCTGATGACCAGCTCCTTCATTTTGCTGATGACAATATAATGCATTACAGTGCAGAGTGTTCTTTAAAGTTTTGCCAAAGAAATGGGGAGAAGGCAGGCACGGGTTATTGATTGGGGACGATCAGCCATGATCCCAATGAATGGTGGTGCTGGCTCGAAGGGACTCGGGTCAATTGCTACAACGTTCTACAAATTTTTGCTATCTAATAACAATTTTCATTAACTGAGGAGAAATTACTGAGCAATTTAATAATACGTATATATTGTGAAACACTTGCAGGTTGATGTTTAAAACTAGAGCTATGATAGTCAAGAATCAAACTTGCATGGTAGCCTTCATGAGGACAGAATAAGGTTAAAATTGTTTAATTATTTTCGCTCTTAAAAGATTCTCAAGATATTTCAGATACAATTAATTATTTTGAAGAACAGTGACAGTTGCCATGAGGGCAAATGTATCAGCTATTTATCAAGAGTTCACATAGAATAATGCATTCACTAAAATATTACTAAGTTACACGTGAACATGCAGTACCACAGAGATTTTGATTTGGTCACTTCCCTACATCATAGTGACTACACTTCAAAATTTCGATTAATTTGATTTTAAGCACTTTGGAACATTCTTAGAACATTACTTTTTGGTTATTAAAAAGACAGTGCTGGAGTAACTCAGCGTGTCAGGCAGCACGTCTGCGGAACATGGATAGGTGAGGTTTTGGGTAAAATGAGCAGAACCAGGAAGATTTCTGCTGTTCTTGCAATAGATCAACCGGACATTTGACATGTGTGAACCAGTAGGATAAGTATGTAGGGTAGGAAGGAAAAGCATGTGCTGTCTATATCTTGCGTTTAACTTTCCCCTGACTCCCCTAACTTTCCCCTGACTCTCTGTCTGAAGAACGGTCTCAACCTGAAATGTCACCTATTCCCTTTTCTCCATTGATGCTGCCTGACCTGTGTTCCTCCAGCTTTTTGTGTCTTTCTTAAATATGTAGGGCCTTGTGTTGGGCCTTGTCATTTAAGCAGTTACATAATGTGATATGTGCTGACTGTAATGCCAATTTAAACTGTTTGCATGTTGTCCATATTCTTCATTCCCTGCCTGTTCATGTGTCTGTGTAAATCCTCTTAAGCATTGCTTTGTATCTGATTCCACTGCACCATCTGGCAGCACATTCAGGCACAACCACTCATTATGTTTTAAATAAACAACTTGCTTTATAAATCCCCTTTCAAATTTCCCTCTCGCCCCTTAAAGATATGCCCTCTAGTATTTGACACTGGGGCACCCTGGGTAAAAGACAGACTCAATCCTCCGGAAATATTTCTTTCATAATTTTATATCCTGCAGTCATTTTGCCCATTATCCTTTGGTCCAGAGAAAATAAACCATTTGTCCAATATCTCCTTCTAGCTAATACTCTAATGCAGGTAGCATCCCACTGGGCCAGTCTGAAGAAGGGTCTCGACCCGAAAAGTCACCCTTTCCTTGTCTCAGCCCGTCCCGCTGAATTACTCCAGCTTTTTGTGTCTATCTCCTGTTTAAACCAGCATCTGCAGTTCCTCCTTGCATATCCTAGTGGGCCCCTTCTGCACTCTCTCTGAAGCCTGTACATCCATCCCATAACTTGGAAACACAATAATAAGTCATGTAATAGGAGCAGAACATTAGGCCATTCAGCTCATCAGTCTGCTCCACCATTCAATCATGTCCGATTTATCTTTCCCTCTCAACCGCCTTCTCCCCATAAACTCTTAACACCATTACTAATCAAGAATCTGTCAATAACCACATTAAAAATACCGAATGACTTGGCCTCCACTGAATTCCACAGATTCACCACCCTCAGACAGAAAAGACTCCTCTTCATCTCCTTTTTAAAGATTCACCCTTTTATTCTGAAGCTGTGCAGTGTGGTCTTAAACCCTCCCACTAGTGGAAACTTCCTCTCCACATCCACATCCAGAAAGCATTCTGCCTTGATGTTTCTAAACTAATCATAGTGGCAGGATCAAAGTAACATTAGCAAATTTGCAGATGACACAAAGCTGGGTGGCAGTGTGAACTGTGAGGCTTTCGACAAGGTCCCACATAAGAGATTAGCATACATACTTAAAGCACATGGTATTGGGGGTTCAGTATTGATGTGGATAGAGAACTGGCTGGCAGACAGGAAGCAAAGAGTAGGAGTAAACTGGTCATTTTCAGAAAAGCAGGCAGTGACTAGTGGGGTACCACAAGGCACAGTGCTGTGACTCCAGCTATTTACAATATATATTAATGATCTGGATGAGGGAATTGAATGCAACATCTCCAAGTTTGCGGATGACACGAAGCTGGGGGGCAGTGTTAGCTATGAGGAGGATGCTAGGAGGCTGCAAAGTGACTTGGAGAGGTTGGGTGAGTGGGCAAATGCATGGCAGATGCAGTATAATGTGGATAAATGTGAGGTTATCCACTTTGGCAGCAAAAACAGGAGGGTAGATTATCTGAATGGTGGCCGATTAGGAAAAGGGGAGATGCAACGAGAACTGGGTGTCATGGTACACCAGTCATTGAAAGTAGGCATGCAGGTGCAGCAGGCTGTGAAGAAAGCGAATGGTATGTTGGCATTCATAGCAAAAGGATTTGAGTACAAGAGCAGGGAGGTTCTACTGCAGTTGTACAGGGTCTTGGTGAGGCCACACTTGGAGTATTGAGTACTGTTTTGGTCTCCTAATCTGGGAAAGACATTCTTGCCATAGAGGGAGTACAGAGAAGGTTCACCAGACTGATTCCTGGGATGTCAGGACTTCCATATGAAGAAAGACTGGATAGACTCGACTTGTACTCACTGGAATTTAGGAGATTGAGGGGGGATCTTATAGAGACTTACAAAATTCTTAAGGGGTTGGACAGGCTAGATGCAGGAAGATTGTTCCCGATGTTGGGGAACTCCAGAACAAGGGGTCACAGTTTAAGGATAAGGGGGAAGTCTTTTAGGACCGGGATGAGAAGATCTTTTTTCACACAGAGAGTGGTGAGTCTGTGGAATTCTCTGCCACAGAAGGTAGTTGAGGCCAGTTCATTGGCTATATTTAAGAGGGAGTTAGATGTGGCCCTTGTGGCTAAAGGGATCAAGGGGTATGGAGATAAGGCAGGTACAGCATACTGAGTTGGATGATCAGCCCTGATCATATTGAAGGGCCGAATAGCCTACTTCTGCACCTATTTTCTATGATTCTATGCGAGGAGGATGCTATGAGAATGCAGGGTGACTTGGGACAGTTTGGGGGAGTGGGCAGATGCATGACAAATGAAGTTTAATGTGGATAAATGTGAGGATATCCACTTTGGTATCAAAAACAGGAAGACAGATTACTATCTAAATGTTGTCAAGTTGGGAAAAGGGGGAGTACAACGGGATCTGGGGGTCCTTGTTCATCAGACTATGAAAGTAGACAGTGAACAGGCAGTGAAGAAAGTGAATGGCATGATGGCCTTTATAACAAGAGGTGTCGAGTATAGGAGCAAAGTGGTCTTTCTGCAAACTCTAGAGAGACCACACCTGGAGTATTGTGTGCAGTTTTGGTCCCCTAATTTGAGGAACGACATTCTTGCTATTATAGGAGTGCAGCGTAGGTTTACAAGTTTAATTCCCCGGATGGCGGGACTGTCATATGCTCAGAGAATGGAGTGGCTGAGCTTGTACACTCTGGAGTTTAGAAGGATGAGAGGGCATCTTTATTGAAACGTATAAGATTGTTAAGGGTTTGGACACACTAGAGGCAGGAAACATGATCCCTGATGTTGGGGAGTCCAGAACCAGGGGCCACAGTTTAAGAATAAGGGGTAAGCCATTTAGAACGGAGACGAGGAAACACTTTTTCTCACAAAGAGTTATGAGTCTGTGGAATTCTCTGCCTCAGAGGGCAGTGGAGGCCGGTTCTCTGGATACTTTCAAGAAAGAGCTGGATGGGGCTCTTAAAGATAGTGGAGTCAGGGGATGTGGGGAGAAGGCAGGGACGGGATACTGATTGGGGATGATCAACCATGATCACATTGAATGGTGCTGCTGGCTCGACGGGCCGAATGGCCTACTCCTGCACGTATTGTCTATTGATCCTTTGGAGCAATGATATATAGTGGGATGTGTCTCAGCCTGGTATGGCAACTATTCTGCTGCTGACACCCAGAACCTGCAGTGGTGAACGCATTCCAGTCCATCAAAGAGCTTCCTTCCATTCATTCCATCTTCATGGTACAATGCATCAGGAAGGCTGGATGTGTCATTAACGATGCCTGTCAGCTGCAATTCCCTATTTTTCTCTTCCACTTTTTAAGAGAAGAATCTGGCATTTGAAAGATAAGACATACAGACTTAAAATAGTGTGCATCATTCTGCTGTTTTGTAATTGTGTTTATTGTTATTTATTATTACTATATCCCATTTACCCTGAGCTTCATGTGAACAAGAAATTTCATTGCACCCTAGTAAATGTGAAATTAACTAATCTAATCCAATCTCTTGATGTTCTCAGTAATTCAGGCTATCATCCTGAATAGATCTCATTAGGTCCAGGGACGGACCTATCCTCCTCAATGTTATTAAAAAAAAAACCCTAAGGTAGTTCTGCCACAGAAGGTAGTTGAGGCCAGTTCATTGGCTATATTTAAGAGGGAGTTAGATGTGGTTCTTGTGGCTAAAGGGATCAGGGGGTACGGAGAGAAGGCAGGTAAAGGATACTGAATTGGATGATCAGCCATGATCACATTGAATGGCGGTGCAGGCTTGAAGGGCCGAATGACCTACTCTTGCACCTATTTTCTATGATTCTATGATTTGTATTATTGCTCATCATCCAAGTGTCCTGAACTTTGGCATTCTCATGTTTTTTTCCTCCCAAGAACATGCTGGTTCTGATTTCTGATCAGCTCCTTTGAACGACTCATGGAAGAATTCCATTTATAAAACTGGGGAATGACAGTGATTATGTGGTACCGCTTTATGTGGCTTTCTGCGCTTAAAAATCTGTTTCAGCTAGCTTGTATGTATCAAATTAACGAAGAAGCAAAGTTAATAGGGATCTTGTTTTTTTTTCCTCCACGCTTTATTTAATTATCTAATCTTGTTTTGATACTTGTTTTTTCCTAGGTCTCCCCCTACGGATCTTTCTGCTGGGATGTCTGTGCTGGATCAATCTGTTCTACCACAGTCGTCGTCATTTGTATTCCGACCTAACCCATGTCCCACCAGCTTCAACAATAATGTTTCTTCTGTGTGTCATAATCAGAACATGATCTCATTCAGAACAAGTGTACCCAACTCTATTTCCAACACAGTGACTATTCGCCATGACACGGCTACCTCAAACTCTTCCTCAGGTTCAACACCTCCATTCAATGGCCTTCAAGTCCTTGGTCATTCCCATTCTTCAAGATCCAGTGGCCGAAGGCACTTCATTCCAGAAGCCTCTAATAACATTGTTTCCAACATGACAATGGGACGATATGCGAACGGAGACTTGATGGGCAGTCGCATCGGATTGGCACTTTTTGGCATTTGCAGTGGCAACAGAGCTTTGTTTAAAAGTATTCAAGAGGAGAGTGGCTGCACCTTGCTTTACATTGTAGAGGACTGCATTCAGGATCTGGAAAATGCCTTCAGTGCGGATGTTCTTGCAAATACCAGGGTGTTACGTGGGCAGGATGCGGACATTGTGCTCAATGACCAATGGTATGGTTATATGCTGTCAGTTCAACAAAGACCTTCCAGAATTGGAGCCTTGTGTATTTCAGAAATTTACCAATTTGCTTTCTTTCACAGATATTCTGGACAGATCTACAGCTATCCAAAGGCGCAACATGCTATCTTAATCCTTTCCATGTTTGAGCTGCAGCAAATGGTCAAAATCATCATAAGAAGTAGAACCAGGAGTTGGTTGTATGGTCTCTCATGCTGCTCTGCCATTGTCAGACCATGGTTGAAACTTTACCTCAACCCCACTTTCCTGCACTATGATTCCCTTAATATCGAAATATAACTTGAATACACAAAGCTATCCAGGGTCGAAAATTCCAGAGATTTACTATCCTTCATGTGAAACCAATTTCCTATCATTGCTGTTCTGACAGATTCCCAGATCTTGATATCTAAGCTAAGGAAGCATGTGTACATCCATCTTGTCAAGCCTGTAAGAGTTTTGTATTTTTTAATCACATTGCCTCTCATTCTTCTACATTGAATTTATTTTCACCCAATAAACCTGCTGTACCACAAACCGATCTAATGCAACAATTCCCTCCTTGAGTCGGGAAACTCAACCGTCTTCCTGATGCAGTCCCATCATGTTCCTAAATTACTGCAGCTAGATATCCTGCCTCAAAATTACCTAAAAACTGTGTTAGCTTTCTGCTTCATGTTACCCACCAACATCTTTCAGTGGCTCGCTGCTTTAAAAATATCCTCCTTTTTCTATTTATTCTATCAAAATGGATTACCTATTTTTCCACATCATATTCCATCTGTCACACCTCTGCCAATTCACTTTGCCTGTATCTATTCTGAAGCCTTTATGTATTCTCCTTGAAAATATTTAGTCTTGGAGACTTTTGGATGGGCTCATTGGATATGGACTTTGTGCAGACAGTTTAGAGTTGGTCTTATGTGGACCGAAGGATCTGTTCTTGTGCTATGCCATGCATCCTCCTCACAGATCACAATGCAACCCAGCTTTGTATCAGTCGCATATGTGGATATGTTACACTTGATTCCTTCAAGTGTAACATTAACAAGATGGCGCCTACCTGCGGCGACATTTTGCGAACAGCACAAAGACGGCACAAAGAAAAACAGTAAAATACAGCTTTTATGAACTCACCTGCATCAGGAAATCCACTGGAATCAATGCCATAAGTAGCGAGCTGCTAACGCATTTAAATGCATTAGCTCTACAGAGGACACCCATTGTTAGCGCCGGTAAGGGAATCCCTGATGCTAGCGCCAGCAAGGGAAGCCCCGGTCAGAGGTGATTCCCCAAACTCGCTAAGGAGCGCAGGTACAGCAAGAACCTTACCTGCAAACACCGGGGAGGCCTTCAGGGAGTCCGGAATGGAGGCCGTCGGGCAGGATCCCCCAGCAGCAACGGAGCTGGAGGTGCAGACTGTATGGGAATTCACAATCTCAGGGGATTCCACGACCTCGCGGAGACCCGTAAGGACTGTACCTGTAAACAGCGAGGAGGTCTCCATGGAGTACGGAAACGTGGCTGTCGGACAGGACTACAGGTCAGGCTGAAGCGGAGGGGACTTTGGCCCCCTCTCCCTACTATCCTACTGGCCAACGTACACTATCCTACTGGCCAACGTACAGTCACTAGAAAATAAAGTGTAGGACCTAAGGGCAAGGCTGCTTTATCAAAGGGAGCTGAGGGAATGCTCTGTGTTCTGTTTCACAGAGATATGGCTCACCCCCAGGTCCCCAGACTCAGCGGTCCAGCCTGAAGGGTTCTCCATCCACTGTATGGACCGTACCCAGGCATCTGGGAAAGGAAGAGGTGGGGGCGTCTGCCTCGTGGTCAATTCTGCACAGTGCTCAGACGTGGCAGTCCTATCCAACTCCTGCTCTCCACACCTCGAACATCTGGCGGTGAAGTGCCGTCCCTTCTACCTTCCAAGGGAATGCACCTCCATTATCCTGACCGCGGTCTACATCCCACCCCAGGCAGACGTCCGTATGGCACTGGAGGAGCTGCACGCTGTGGTCAACAAACACCAGAAGTCTTACCCCGAGGCGTTTATCACCATAGCCGGGGACTTCAATAAAGCAAACCTCAAGAAATCGCTCCCTAACTTCCACCAAAATGTCTCCTGCTGCACCAGAAGATCAAACACCCTCGACCACTGCTACACCACCATCAAGGATGCCTATCGCTCTATCTCTCGCCCTCATTTCGGTAAATCCGAACACACCGCAGTGCTGCTTCTTCCTGCCTACAGGCAGCAATTAAAGAGCGCGCCCCCCGAGGTGAGGACTGTACAGAGCTGATCGGGGGGGGGGGGGGCGGGCGGGCAGAGGAACAACTCCAGGACTGTTTGGTGTATGTAGACTGAGCAATGTTCAGAGACCTGGCAACGGACCTGAACAAATACGCCACAGTCGTTACAGACTTCATAAAGAAATGTGTGGAGGACTGCATCCCTGTAAAAACGTTCCAGATATTCGGCAGCTGTGGCGGGGCTAGAATGCAATCACCTCCTTCCTATAAGGCGAAATCAGGAGGTATCTCGAATGTCGGCAAAACATCACTCCCTGACGAGCTCAATGCGTTTTATGCACGTTTTAATAGGGAGAACAGTGATGTGCCTTCTCGAGCCCCCATTCGCTGTGATGGTATTTCAGTCTCAGTCACAGAGGCCGACGTCAGAAAATCCTTCAGAGGGATGAACCCTTGAAAAGCCCCTGGACCTGACGGTATACCCGGTCGTGTTCTAAAAACCTGTGCAGACCAACTGGCTGGAGTATTTGCGGACATTTTCAACCTCTCACTTCTGAGGTCTGAGGTTCCCACCTGCTTTAAAAGGGCATCAATTTTACCGGTGCCCAAGAAGAGCAAGGTGACGTGCCTCAATGACTATCGACCAGTGGCACTAACGTCGGTGGTGAAGAAGTGCTTTGAAAGGTTGATCATGGTGCGAATCAACACCTACCTCGGCAAAAACCTGGGCCCACTGCAATTTGCCTACCGTGGCAACAGATCATCGGTGGATGCGATCACATTGGCTCTCCACTCCGCTCTGGACCACTTGGACAACAAAAACTCGTATGTCAGGCTGTTCTTCATTGATTACAGCTCAGCATTTAATACAATCATCCCCTCCAAGCTGGTTGTCAAGCTCTCAGATCTGGGTCTCTGCGCATCCCTCTGCAATTGGATCCTCGACTTCCTCATTCAAAGACCACAGACTGTTCGTATTGGTGGAAATGTGTCAGCCTCGATAACAATCAGCACGGGAGCACCTCAAGGCTGCGTGCTCAACCCCCTGCTGTACTCTATACTCATGACTGCGTAGCCGTTTGCAGTGCAAACTCCATCATCAAGTTCGCTGACGACCCCACTGTTGTTGGACGTATCACTGATGGGGACGAGTCAGAGTATATAAATGAGATCGACCGACTGACCAAATGGTGCCAGCACAATAACCTGGCCCTCAACACCAGCAAAACTAAGGAACTGATTGTGGACTAAGGAAGGGGTAGGATGGGGACCCACAGTTCCGTTTATATCAACGAGTCGATGGTGGAGAGCGTCAAGAGCTTCAAATTCCTGGGCGTGCATATTTCTGAAGATCTCTCCTGGTCCAAGAACACTGATGCAATTATTAAGAAAGCACATCAGCGTCTCTACTTCCTGAGAAGATTACGGAGAGTCGGTATGTCAAGGAGGACTCTCTCTAACTTCTACAAGTGCACAGTAGAGAGCATGCTGACTGGTTGCATCATGGCTTGGTTCGGCAACTTGAGAGCCTAGGAGCGGATAAGACTACAAAAAGTAGTGAACACTGCCCAGTCCATCATCGGCTCTGACCTTGAGGGGATTTATCACAGTCGCTGCCTCAAAGGCTGGCAGCATCATCATGGACCCACACCATCCTGGCCACACACTCATGTCCCCGCTACCTTCAGGTAGAAGGTACAGGAGCCTGAAGACTGCAACATCCAGGTTCAGAAAGAGCTCTTCCCCACAGCCATCAGGCTATTAAACTCAACTGAAACAAATCTCTGAACATTAATAGACCATTATCTGTTTATTTGCGCTTTATCTGCTTATTTACTGATGTGTGTATATATTTATATAATGGTATATGGACTCATTGATCTGTTCTGTATTCATGCCTACTATATTCTGTTGTCCTGAAGCAAAGCAAGAATTTCATTTTCCTATCTGGGACACATGACAATAAACTCTCTTAACTTCATCCAAACCACTGGTGTAGATTGTGACCAGCTGAGACTGTACCACCGATCCCTGTGGCACTCCACAAGTTATAGCCTTCCAATTTCCCTCCCCTTTCTTAATTTGCTAGCTCCTAATTTGTAGGAACTTTATAGAATATGTAGAATTTTGAAAGATAACCTCTGAATACATTATCTCCATACCCAGCATTCTGAAATGCCCTTCTTTAGATTCTGGGCAGATATTTATTTTCAAACCCATTAATTTCTCCAAACTAATTTCTTTACTGATGTTAATTCCCATGAGCTCTTTCAAGCCTGTAGTTCCTCTCAATTTTCAAAGAGGATTTTTTTGTGACATTTATTAAAATACTTGCTTAATTTCTCTTGCGTTTCTTTGTTGCCTGCAATTTTCCTCAACTCTGTGCGAAAGGGACACACATTAGCCGTAGTATTTTCTTTCTGACTTGGTTGCATCTGTAGAACATGCTGTCTCGTTTTACGCAAACAGAAGGAACTGCAGATGCTAGTTTTGAAAAAAAAAAGGCAGTGCTCAAATAATTCAGCGGTCAGGCAGCACCTCTGGATCACTGCATTTGGTTCTCCCGATGTGGCCTCCTTTACATTGGCGAGACCAAGCATAGATTAGGCGACTCTTTCACTGAACACCTGCATGTTCCACCAAGGTCTGCTGGATCTCCCAGTTGCTACCCATTTTAACTCCCTAACTCATTGCCATACCAAACTTTCTGTTCTGCAACTCTCCCACTGCCAGAGGGAGACCCAACACAAACTGGAGGAACAGCGCCTTATATTCTGCTTGGGCAGCTTACAACCCAATGGTATGAACATTGAATTCTCCAATTTTAGGTTACTAGCCAGAAACAACTCTTTCCCCTTCCCCTGACCCCTTCTACCTCAATCCCTTCCTTTGAATTCACCTTTCGTGCCTTTTTCCTTGTATCCTTATCTCAGAGCCTTTGTCGTCTTCTATCTCTGACAATTGTCCGCCCTGCCAATCAAAACCTCCCTCACCTGTATTCACCTACCACTTGCCTGGTATGTTCACTTCTTCTAGCTTCCTCCCAAAACTACAACCAGTCTGAAGAAAGGTCCAGACCTGAAGCATCCCTTTGAATTCGGAAATGTTCCCAATTCTCACCTTTGCTGTTTTGTTTTTTTATTTACAACAGAAAAAACTTCTTATTTTGAAGTAACAGTATCTTTGAGTTCTCTTGAAAGACACAGCTGGACCACATTTGCTGTTGAGTTTTTTGACTATGAGATATTACGTCAACAATGTATTAATTCTTTCAGTGTCAGCCATTGCTTATTACTGTCATAATGTTGATTAATATGCATCTGATTTTTATTGAACCAACTGTTAACTGGAACAGTTAAGCTAAATGCACCAAGTTTGCTTGATGGCTCTCAGGTGATATTCCACATTATTTCCCCTTAATAGCCCTGTCTCACGGTACAAGTTCATTCCAGGAGCTCTCCCGAGTTTGCCCTGATTCGAACTTGGAGATTTACGGTTATAACCATATAACCATATAACAATTACAGCACGGAAACAGGCCCTCTCGGCCCTTCCAGTCCGTGCCGACCATTTGTTTTCCCCTAGTCCCATCTACCTGCACTCAGACCATACCCCTCCATTCCCTTCACGTCCATATACCTATCCACTTTACTCTTAAATGTTAAAATCGATCCTGCCTCCACCACTTCTGCTGGAAGCTGATTCCACACAGCCACCACCCTCTGAGTAAAGAGGTTCCCCCTCACGTTACCCCCTCACGTATGCATTCAAGTCGCAGCATTGTTTTGAAAGAGGGACAGTGCCCATCCAGTAGAAATAAGGCTCAATGGAGGAAGTTCTGGATGGTTCATTAACCCTTTCACCTCGGAATGGAATAGTGACTGAAAATGGCGAGGGTGATAATGTTGCGAAGCATCAACCTGTCCCAGTGTTAACAGACTTGCAGCCATGTACACACAAGGGAGCCACTTTGCGGTCGGTGGATGTGGACAACGGTGGATGTGGACAAGCTGATTCCACACAGCCACCACCCTCTGAGTAAAGAAGTTCCCCCTCACGTTACCCCGAAACCTCTGTCCCTTAATTCTCATGTCATGCCCTCTTGTTTGAATCTTCCCTACCCTCAATGGGAAAAACGTATCCACGTCAACTCTGTCTATCCCTTTCATCATTTTAAAGACCTCAATCAAGTCCCCCCTTAACCTTCTGCGCTCCAAAGAATAAAGACCTAACTTGTTCAACCTTTCTCTGTAACATAGTTGCTGGAACCCTGGCAACATTCTAGTAAATCTCCTCTGTACTCTCTCTATTTTGTTGACATCCTTCCTATAACTAGGCGACCAAAATTGTACACCATACTCCAGAATTGGTCTTACCAATGCCTTGTACAATTTTAACATTACTTCCATACTCCTATATTCAATGCTCTGATTTATAAAGGCCAGCACACCAAAGGCTTTCTTTACCACCCTATCTACATGCGATTCCACCTTCAGGGAACTATGCACAGTTATTCCTAGATCCCTCTGTTCCACAGCATTCCTCAATTCCCTACTCGTTGGTACTCGGGGCCCCTCGTGGACATTTTTAAACATGTTTTGCATGGTTTGGTACTCCACCAGAAAAGAAGCATGGTCTATTGAAAAAGATGATAATACATAATCTTTGTTTATTTACATAGAAACAAAATAGGTGCAGCAGGAGGCCATTCGGCTCTTCGAGCCGGCACCGCCATTCATTGCTGATCATCCCCAATCAATAACCTGTGCCTGCCTTCTCCCCATATCTCTTGATTCCACCAGCCTCCAGAGCTCTATCTAACTTAAATCCATCCAGTGATTTGAGCTCCACTGCCCTCTGTGGTAGGGAATTCCACAAATTCACAACTCTTTGGGTGAAAACGTTTTTTCTCACCTCAGTCCTAAATGGCCTCCCCTTTATTCTAAGACTGTGGCCCTTGGTTCTGAACATGCCCAACATTGGGAACATTTTTCCTCCATCTAGCCTGTCCAGTCCTTTTATAATTTTATATGTTTCTATAAGATCCCCCTCATCCTTCTAAGCTCCAGTGAATACAGGCCTAGTTTTTTCAATCTTTCCTCATATGTCAATCTCGCCATCCCAGGGATCAATCTCGTGAACCTACGCTGCACTGCCTCAATCACAAGGATGTCCTTCCTCAAATTAGGAGACCAAAACTGTACACAATACTCCAGATGTGGTCTTACCAGAGCCCTATACAACTGCAGAAGAACCTCTCTACTCCTATACTGAAATCCTCTTGTTATGAAGGCCAATGTTCCGTTAGCTTTCTTCACTGCCTGCTGTACCTGCACGCCAACCTTCGGTGACCCTAACCCTGTTCAAGGACACCCAGGTCTCGCTGTACCTCCCCCTTACCTAACCTAACCCCATTGAGATAATAATCTGCCCCCTTGTTTTTGCCACCAAAGTGAATAGCCTCACATTTATCTATATTACACTGCATCTGCCATGCAGTGTAATATAGATCTGCCCATTCACTCAAACTGCCCAGGTCATCCTGCAACCTCCTAACATCCCCTTCACAGTTCATACTGCCACCCAGCTTTGTGTCATCCACAAACATGCTGGTGTTGCTCCTAATTCCCTCTTCCAAATCATTAAAATATATGGTAAACAGTTGCGTGCCCCAACACCGAGCCTTGCAGCACTCCACTCGCCACTGCCTGCCATTCTGAAAAGGACCCGTTCACTCCTACTCTATGCTTTCTGTCTGCCAACCAATTTTCTATCCATGTCAACACCCTATCCCCAATACCATGTGCTCTAATTTTTGTCACCAGTCTCCCGTGCAGGACGTTTTCAAAGGCTTTCTGAAAGTCCAGATACATTACATCCACTGGCTTCCCTTCATTCATTTTACTTGTCACATCCTCAAACAATTCCAGAAGATTAGTTGCGCATGATTTTTCATTCATAAATCCATGCTGCCTTGGACTAATCCTTTTACTGCTATCCAAATGCCCCATTATTACCTCTTTAATAATTGACTCCAGCATCTTTCCCACCACCGAAGTCAGGCTAACTGGTCTGTAATTCCCCGTTTTCTCTTTCGTTCCTTTCTTGAAAAGTGGGATAACATTAGCCATCCTCCAATCCACAGTAACTGATCCTGAATCTATTGAACATTTCTAGAGCCACCTCCCTGAGCACCCTGGGATGCAGACCATCAGGCCCAGGGGATTTATCATTCTTCAATCTAATTAGCCTACCCAATACTATTTCTCGCCTAATGAAAATTTATTTCAGTTCCTCGACCCCCTTAGATCCTCTGTCCTCCAGTACTTCTGGGAGATTGTGTCTTCCTCAGTGAAGACAAATCCGAAATACCTGTTCAACTCTTCTGCCATTTCTTTGTTCCCCATAATAATTTCACCCGTGTCTGCCTTCAAGGGACCCACATTTGACTGCTATTCTTTTTCCCTTCTAAAGATGCTTTTACTGTCCTTCTTTACATTCCTGGCCAGCTTCCCTTCATACTTCATCTTTTCAGCCCATATTGCCCGTTTTGTTTCTTTCTGTTGTCCTATAAATATTTTCCAATCCTCTGGCTTCTGGCTACTATTTGCTGTGTTATACATCTTTTCTTTTAGTTTTATTCTATCCCTAACTTCTCTTGTCAGCCACGGTTTGCCTCCTACTCTCCTTAGAATCTTTCTTCCTTTTTGGAATGAAATGATCCTGAGTCTTCCGGATTATGCCCAGAAATTCCTGCCATTGCTGTTCCACCGTCATTCCTGCTAGGATCCCTTTCCAGTCTACCTTGGCTGGCTCCTCTCTCATGCCTTCATTGTCCCCTTTGTTCAATTGCATTACTAAAGGGCCTGTCCCACCAGCATGCAATTGCATGCGTCTCGCGTTGACCAAACATGGTCGCTTGAGGCATACAGCCTCGCGGGGCCGGTCCCACTTCGATCGGCGGAGTCGATGTTGGGCTGGTCCCGACATCGCGCGGGGCTCCAAAAATCTTCCAAAAATCCCCCACGCGAACGGCCTGTTGGCCCGCAGGCGCATTGAGGGCGTACGCTGCTTCTTGACGGCGTACACAGTGTCTTGACGGTGTAGCCCAGCGCATGGCATTGCGCTATGGCGTCACCGCCCGGCGTGCCATTGCGTAATGACATCACCGCCCGACGCCGTGCGACATCCAAATTCAGTTTGCCCGCCTCCTGATTGGTGAGTATGATGTCGGGACCAGCCCCGTACAACTCCATATGCCTCCTGGGTTCGAATTGGGACCGGCCCCGCGAGGCCGTACCTCTCAAGCGACAACGTTTGATCCCGCTAGACGCATGCAATTGCATGCTGGTGGGACAGGCCCTTTACACTTCCGATTTAACCTTCTTCTCAAATTGCAGATTAAAACTAATCATATTATGATCACTAGCTCCAAGCGGTTCCTTTACCTCGAGTTTTCTTATCAAATCTGGTTACGTTTTGTACATTCATATGAACATTGTTGTCAATATTTTTTTTTTTCATGAACATCCCTGTAAGTGTGGAGGTCCTCAGCAAACCAGTGAGCCAGAGCCTTTGCCTAAGTGGCTGTTTGTCATCTACAAGTCCTGAATGTACGCACAGCCAGCTGCTGGTGATGTGGCTGTCTTTGCCATAGTACCTGAATTCCATACCCACATCCATCTATCAATGAAGCAAAAACTCAGGCATGTTCGCCATTTGTCTAACAAGAGTGATTTAAAAACTAACCAGAGAGTTCCATCTGATATTTTTCTCCTGGATACCATTGGGACCTTTCAGTGGACCTGATGAAGCTCTTCAGCAAAGTCTCTTAATGCTGCAAGTTGTATAATGGATCAATAACTGAAAATGATCCCATCAGGATTGGTTATTTTCTGTACTTCATTACCACTCTGCATTGAGATATTTTGTTTGAACATTAAAAGGTATTTTGAGAAGTCTTTATTTTATTTAAATTTCAAAACCCTAATTGTATTGGTTGCAATTGCACAATCCAGATGGTGAAAGCCATTGTGAATGTTCTCACCACCTGTATATCATTTCGTTTGTTATTTTACAACATTGTAATATAATTTCAGCAGTTGTGGATTTGTGACCATTTGTGCTAAAGTAGAATATCTGGAATGAATATCAAATGGGAATGCTAACTGAAGTCAATAAATTGGAATAAAAAGTTAACAACAATGAGGATGACAATGAAATACTGAACTGTCATCAAAACACATCCTTCCAATTTGCTAAATCATGTTGGGCTGGGAAATCTGCTGTTTACCTAGTCTGGTTCAGATGTGACTCCTGGCCCCACAACGATGTGATGGCTCTTAATGCCATTTTGTTATTGGTGTTCGGTTAATGTCACAAATGTAAATATAGAGTGAAACACGTTGTTTAGCGTGCAATTTGGGCAAAGCATACCATATCAGGTAGTGCAATAGAGAAATAAAGAGTGCAGAGTATAATGTTGCGGTACAGAAAAAGTGAAATAAAACAAGTGGGAGGGCCACAGAAGATTGGGTATTTGTCCCTAGCATACAGGAGGTCCATTGAAGAGTGGGCCTAACAGTGGGGAAAATCCTGTTCTTGAATCGGTTCATGATGGTGAATATCAGAGCCATTGGATGATGGACATTAAGGCACACTGACTTGTTTTACTTGACACTAAGATGATAACGGTCTTATAACAGGTTGGAACAGCAAATGGGAGTAGGGTGAGGTTAAGGATGTCCACAAATACTCCTGGCGGATGGTCTGTGCAGGTTTGAGGACATAGCCAAGGATTCTATCCTCTGGTTCACTCTCACGAAGGTCAGCCTTATCGTGGAAACAGATCAACTTGAGACTTTTATTCCAGTGACCTTCTGTTCAAAACAAGTAGAGAATGCATTTGGCTCATTGGAGAGTAATACATTGTTGCCAGCGATAATGCCTAACTTTATAGCCCGTTCCTATGCAGGCCTTGCCACAATCGAAGGTCTGTAGAGCCACTTAGTTCAAGGTCAAAAGGATAGATGGGAAAGACTCCCCGATATGTGAGGTGCATGGGTGTTAATCTTGTGGGTTAATTATAACTGTCCCTAAAACTAAATTTTACTGTTTTAAATGTTTTCTTATTTCTTGTACTAAGTCTAGGATGTTTATTTTTAATCTGATGGAACAAGTAAATATGCCATTGGTAATATAGTAGTTAATATGTATTGGGTTATTCTATTTCTTGGTGTTCATATTTAATGCAACAGATGATAGTGTTTTGCAACAACCTTCCTTTGTGCATTAGAATTGGAACATTTCAATTTTTTATCCAAAATTAGGAATGGTGATCTGGCTTTATGATAGTTACGTTTTTCAAGTTATCCTATAAAGATTACTGATTGTTTCTTTTCCATTTGTATAGTGTCTCAGGAGTCATTATTTGCTCGCTAGCAGAGGAAGGCTCGGATGTTGTTCTGGATGCTTTACGCGCAGGTACAGTATGTATTGGATAAATGTGGATGGGAAAAGAAAGGATGATGTTCAAGGACTAATGTTTGACAGTTTGTTGTAAAGATTCGGAAAGTATGGTTCTGCCATCCGAATTTGATATCATGCATTTTGCCAATTCTGTGCTATCTTTGTTTACCGTGACCAATAAAACACATTGAGTTCTGTAAACATCCTTGGACTAGGAAACTGTAAGTCAGACTTGCAAATGAATGGTTCCTGCTGGAAATGTCTTCCTTGTCTTTTAAGGATGAAGATTCTCAGTGTTGCTCTGGATAGTGAAGTGTTTGGCTTCATTGTAATGAGTGATCAATCAAATGGAGCCCTTGAACAGAGGCACAATATACGGCAGATTATGGAATTTTGCAGAGAGCACCAAGTGCTGGAGTAACGCAGCAGGTGGAGGACACGGATAAGTGACATTTTAAGTCGGGACTCTTCTTCATACTAAAACATCGCTTGTCCATCTCCTCCAGACATACTGAGTTTCACCGGCACTTTGACTTCTTGAATAATTGCTATCACTTGTGTAGCTGCAGCAAACTATCAATCGTGGTGGAAGGAGGAATCAGTGGAATGGCAAACAAGCTGATTTTGTATTTTAATCTTTATGTTGAGTTCCAGTCTTGTGTCATTCATAAAGTTGGAGCTAAATTGATGCATACATTGAGATTACTAAAGCAATCATCTCGACGTTAAAACATTATTTTATTAAAATAATGCTTTGTTCCTGTCTCTGCTACACATTGAATCAAGGAAAGTTATTTTCAAAATGCAGAAGCACTTAAATACCAAAGGCAGGTGGCTTAATTGATCCTATCACAAACAAACCAGTGTCTGCCAATGCCAGCTTGTATGATTCATACAAACATAGAAACATAGAAAATAGGTGCAAGAGGTGGCCATTCGGCCCTTTGAGCCAGTACCGCCATTCATTGCGATCATGGCTGATCGCCCCCAATCAATAATCCGTGCCTGCCTTCTCCCCATATCCCTTGATTCCACTAGCTTCTAGAGCTCTATCTAACTCTCTCTTAAATCCATCCAGTGATTTGGCCTCCACTGCCCTCTGTGGCAGGGAATTCCACAAATTCACAGCTCTCGACTTCCGGTGGCACCACGTTCTAGCAACAGACGCTGCACATAGTTCCGCTCCCAAAAATTTGTGACTTTGCGTTAAAATCGGGTCTACTGGTCGGGACCGATTTTAAAAACTTACCGGAGCCTCTGGACGTCGCGCTGCTGATGTCATCAGTAAGCGCTGTGAATTTAACGGTGGTTTAAAGCACTTTAAATGTAAAATCCGTTTACTGGTCACTCAGAGAGTAGTCACGAAACATCACTGGAGAAGCCTGACGAAGCCTGAAGAACCTACTTTTGAAGTGGCTCTTGAAGAAAAAGTGCTCTCCGAAATGGCTACAAGAGCTAAGGCAGATAAGGACAAAGAAATGGAGAATTGAAAGATGAAAAGTTGGATGAAAAGAAGATGGAAAAGTTGATGAGAGACTTGGTGGAACAGCTGATGGTGAATATGAATGCTGGCAATCAGAAAGTTATTGAGTCGGTGCAGGATTCAATTGGCACCATAAATAAACAAATTGATGATGTGAGAGAAACTATCGGAGAGAATGGATAAGGGGGAAGAAGACACAACAAAGAAGTTTAATGCAGTGCAGGAGACTGTCTCTTCATATGTGACAACAATGCGAGAGATGGAGGAAGAGATGGCACGAATGGCTGAGGAGATGAAGAAAACTTCAAGACCTCACTTCAAAACAGATGGCAACTCAGCTGGCAAAAGTTTTGGTTAATGCCTGGATTTGGAAGCTCGTTCGAGACGCCAAAATCTAAGAATAGTTGGAGTGCCAGAGGGAGCCGAGGGAGATAACCCTCGGGAGTTCGCTGCGGGCCTAATTAAAGAAGCTCTTAATCTTCCTAACCTAAAATTGAAGTGGCACACTGATTTCAGAGATTTAAAGAAAGATCTCAAACGGGTTCAGAATATACACGACAGATTATTGTGAAATTTCGGGACATTTCTGACTTGGAAGAGGTTATGAGTAACATCAAATATGGAGTGCCATTGAAGTTCGGTGAAGCAGCTTTCAAACTATTTAGGGACTATCCTTATGAAATTGTGCAAAAGCAAAATCAGTTCTCTAAGACAAAGCAGACTCTCCAAGGAATTAAAGATGTCAGATATGATGTTTACTACCCAGCTAAGATGAGGATTTCTTACAAGGAACAGCAAAAATCGTTCACAAATCCAGAGAGTGCATACAAATATGCTCTAATCATCGTGGAAGAGAACAAGTAGTTGGAAGGGTTGGACAAATCTTTCTTTTCACCGTCAATGGCTGAGTGCTTGCTAGAAGAAGAAACTCTCCCTGCGCTTTGTCTAGACTTCTTATCGGTGCAATGTTAACTCAAGGACATACTGTGTTCCAAGTGAAGTGACAAAAGATAAACACCAAAATGAAGTACTCAACAGCAGAATGCGGACAGAGCAATTGTTGTTTAAGAGATTAAATGAATAACCTAAATGGTATAGATCTAACATTTTTAACAATATTAACATAGAATATTAACATAGAAATAGTAATGAACGTTAATCAGAATTGTAGAAAGGGGATGATTTATAAACTAACATTTATAATTTAACAAGTTTCAATTAGATCTATAATTGGGGCGAGAGGTGGAGTAGCGGGCTCCTGGCTCGGATGCAGGAGCCTGTCTCAGGTTAACCCCTTCAACCAACGGTTGATTATTACCGAGGTAAAATTATACGTTTAACATTTAGTAGATAAAACTGTTAGTTATATTTGGGAATATATAATGAAATGGATACATATACTGTAAATGGGTACATTGATTTTTGAACTGGTCCTGTTCCATTATGTGATGAGTAACCGAGGGAGCGGAGCTAATTGTTTAATATCAACAACGGAAGTCGATCCAATGTATTCTCCCACGAACAGGTGGGTCACTTGTTACATTGCCGACAAGTTCGGACACTGTATTTTCACTTTTATAAGTTATTTTTATTATCACAATTAGTCACGTGTGTTTTTTATTTAAGGGCAATCGCAAAAGGAATCTACTAATTGAACTTTGTAGGGCAAATGCTCCCCCAATATCTAAAGACCTGAGGTACGGATGCACCATAAGATACACAGGTACTAAATCCATTCAAAATGCAAGACGATAAACAAAGGAAACTGGGAGGAATCTCATTCTGCAGTTGGAACATTAGGGGTGTATACAAACGCATTAAAAGGGGTAAGATCTTAGCTCAGCTGAAAGCATACAACACAGATATTATCTTCCTACAAGAAACGCATCTTAAATTCCAAGATCAAGCTAGATTGAGGGCGAACTGGATAGGCCAAACTTTTCACTCGTCATATACGTTGAAATCTAGAGGCACGTCTATTATTATTCACAAAGGCATACCATTTAAACCAAAAACTACCTTAACAGATAAGGACGGGAGATATTTGATAGTTACCGGTGCGATCCATGCTACCCCAATCACGTTGGTAAATATATATGCGCCCAACTTTGACAATCCGCATTTTTTCAATAAAATCTTGAACACAATCACAGAATATAATTACCAAAATGTCATAATCGGTGGAGACTTTAATTGTGTTTTAGACTCTTACTTAGACAAATCTAGCCAAAAACAGAGTGGTAATACGAAATACAAGGTTCTTTAGCTACTTGTCCAGAGGCCCACAGGAGCAGTTGGAAGAGGAGGAGGGGGAGGAGCGACACCCGACCGGTAAGCTATATAATCAAGCGCGGGGCTTGTTTTTTCAGAGGCCCACAGGAGCCGTTGGGAGGAGGGGGAGGAGCGACACCCGACCGGTAAGCTTCAAAATCTAGCGCGGGGCTTGTTTTTTCAGAGGCCCACAGGAGCCGTTGGAAGAGGAGGAGGGGGAGGAGCGACACCCGACCGGTAAGCTATAAAATCAAGCGCGGGGCTTGTTTTTTTCAGAGGCCCACAGGAGCCGTTGGAAGAGGAGGAGGGGGAGGAGCGACACCCGACCGGTAAGCTTCAAAATCTAGCGCGGGGCTTGTTTTCTTTCAGAGGCCCACAGGAGCCGTTGGAAGAGGAGGAGGGGGAGGAGCGACACCCGACCGGTAAGCTTCAAAATCTAGCGCGGGGCTTGTTTTTTCAGAGGCTTACCCAAATCCATAACATTCCATTTGGAGAAGTGGGTTTTTTTGAGGAAGCCGCTGATTGGTGGGAAGTGGACTAGGGAAAGCAGCTGATTGGTGGGAAGTGGACTAGGGAAAGCAGCTGATTTACAGTCAGATCCCAGCAGTTTGTAGTGATTTTATATTGTGTTGCTATTGTATCCTGTGTAAGGGGAGCAATATGAAGGCCGGGGCAGTGTACTGTTCTGGATGTCAGATGTGGGAGGTCAGGGAATCTGATAGCCCTCCAGACGTACACATCTGCGCCAGGTGTGTCGAGATGGGGCTCCTAAAGGATCGTGTTAGGAACCTGGAGCAGCAGCTCGACGACCTCCGTCTGGTCAGGGAGAGTGAGGAGGTCATAGAGAGGAGCTACAGGGAGGTAGTCATTCCCAGACCACAGGAGGCAGACAAGTGGGTCACGGTTAGGAAGGGCAAGGGGCAGAGGCAGGGGCTAGAGAGTACCCCTGTGACCGTACAACTGGAAAATAGGTACTCGGGTTTGAGTACGATTGGAGGGGACAGCCTAGCTGGGGGCAACAACAGCGGCCGGGCCTCCGGCACAGAGACCGGCCCTAATGCTCAGAAGGGTAGCAAAAAGAGGAGGGCAATTGTAATAGGGGACTCTATAGTTAGGGGGTCGGATAGGCGATTCTGTGGACGCAGTCGGGAGACCCGGATGGTAGTTTGCCTCCCTGGTGCCAGGGTCTCGCATGTGTCAGAACGTGTCCAAAAGATTCTGATAAGGGAGGGAGAGGAGCCTGATGTTGTGGTACACATAGGTACCAATGACATAGGCAGAAAAAGTGACGAGGTCCTGAAGGGAGAATTTAGGGAGTTGGGGGGAAAGTTAAAGAGAAGGACCAAAAGGGTAACGATTTCAGGATTACTGCCTGTGCCGCGTGACAGTGAGAGTAGGAATGAAATGAGGTGGAGGCTAAATGCGTGGCTGAGGGACTGGTGCAGTGGGCAGCGATTCAAGTTCCTTGATCACTGGGACCTCTTTTGGGGAAGGCATGATCTGTACGCAGAGGACGGGTTGCACTTGAACCCGAAGGGGACCAATATCCTGGCAGGGAGATTTGCAAAGGCTACTGGGGAGACTTTAAACTAGAAAGGCTGGGGGGAGGGACTCGGGTAGAGGGGGCTAGGGGAGAGGGTGTGGGGCAAGAGGCAGAGAAGGGAAGCACTCGGACCCAAAATGTAGGCGAGAAAGATGAAAAAGATAATAGACAGAGAATAAAGGATGGTGGGTTTATAAAATGTGCATATTTTAATGCTAGGAGCATTGTAAGTAAGGTGGATGAACTTAGAGCCTGGATTGACACCTGGAAATATGATGTTGTGGCAATCAGTGAAACATGGTTGCAGGAGGGCTGTGATTGGAAACTAAATATTCCAGGATTTCGTTGTTTCCGGGGTGATAGAATTGGAGGGACCAGAGGTGGAGGTGTTGCATTGCTTGTCAGAGAGGATATTACAGCAGTGCTTTGGCAGGATAGATTAGAGGGTTTGTCTAGGGAGGCTATTTGGGTGGAACTGAGAAGTGGGAACGGTGTAGCAACACTTTTAGGGGTGTACTATAGACCGCCAAATGGGGAGCGAGAATTGGAAGAGCAAATATGTAAGGAGATAGCAGATATTAGTAGTAAGCACAAGGTAGTGATTGTGGGAGATTTCAATTTCCCAAAAATAGACTGGGAAACACATTCTGTAAATGGGCTGGATGGTTTGGAGTTTTGTAAAATGTGTGCAGGATAGAAAAATTTTTTTTGCAGCAGTACATAGAGGTACCGACCAGAGAAGGGGCAGTGCTGGACCTCCTGTTAGGAAATGAGGCAGGACAGGTGACGGAGGTATGCGTTGGTGAGCACTTTGGGACCAGTGATCACAATACCATTAGTTTCAATATAATTATGGAGCGAGTCAGAACAGGACCTAGAGTGGAGATTTTTGATTGGAGAAAGGCTAACTTTGAGGGAATGCGTGAGGATTTTAAAGGAGTGAATTGGGACACTTTGTTTCATGGGAAGGATGTAGAAGAGAAATGGAGGACATTTAAAGGGGAAATTGTAAGAGTACAGAATCTTTATGTCCCTGTTAGGTTGAAAGGAAATAGTAAAAATTGGAAAGAGCCATGGTTTTCAAGGGAAATTAGACACTTGTTTCGAAAAAAGAGAGATATCTACAATAATTATAGGAGGCATGGAGTAAATGAGGTGCTAGAGGAGTATAAAGAATGTAAAAAGAATCTTAAGAAAGAAATTAGGAAGGCTAAAAGAAGATATGAGGTTGCTTTGGCAAGAAAGGTGAAAGTAAATCCAAAGGGTTTCTACAGCTATATTAATAGCAAAAGGATAACGAGGGATAAAATTGGACCATTAGAGAACCAGAATGGACAGCTATCTGCAGAGCCAAAAGAGATGGGGGAGATATTGAACAATTTCTTTTCTTCGGTATTCACCAAGGAGAATGTTCCATGTTCCATTGTTTAAAAAGGGTTCAAAGAATAAACCTAGCAATTATAGACCTATTAGTTTGACGTCAGTGGTGGGCAAATTAATGGAAAGGATACTTAGAGATAATATATATAAGCATCTGGATAAACAGGGTCTGATCAGGAACAGTCAACATGGATTTGTGCCTGGAAGGTCATGTTTGACAAACCTTCTTGAATTTTTTGAAGCGGTAACTAGGGAAATTGATGAGGGTAAAGCAGTGGATGTTGTCTATATGGATTTCAGTAAGGCCTTTGACAAGGTTCCCCATGGAAGGTTGGTTAAGAAGGTTCAATCTTTGGGTGTTAATGGTGGAGTAGCAAGATGGATTCAACAGTGGCTGAATGGGAGATGTCAGAGAGTAATGGTGGATGGCTGTTTGTCAGGTTGGATGCCGGTGACCAGTGGGGTGCCTCAGGGATCTGTGTTGGGTCCACTGTTGTTTGTCATGTACATCAATGATCTGGATGATGGGGTGGAAAATTGGATAAGTAAGTATGCAGATGATACTAAGATAGGTGGTATTGTGGATAATGAAGTAGATTCTCAAAGTCTACAGAGAGATTTGGGCCATTTGGAAAAGTGGGCTGAAAGATGGCAGATGGAGTTTTAATGCTGATAAGTGTGAAGTGCTACATCTTGGCAGGACAAATCAAAATAGGACGTACATGGTAAATGGTAGGGAATTGAGGAATGCTGTGGAACAGAGGGATCTAGGAATAACTGTGCATAGTTCCCTGAAGGTGGAATCGCATGTAGATAGGGTGGTAAAGAAAGCCTTTGGTGTGCTGGCCTTTATAAATCAGAGCATTGAATATAGGAGTAGGGAAGTAATGTTAAAATTGTACAAGGCATTGGTAAGACCAATTCTGGAGTATGGTGTACAATTTTGGTCGCCTAGTTATAGGAAGGATGTCAACAAAATAGAGAGAGTACAGAGGAGATTTACTAGAATGTTGCCAGGGTTTCCAGCAACTATGTTACAGAGAAAGGTTGAACAAGTTAGGTCTTTATTCTTTGGAGCGCAGAAGGTTAAGGGGGGACTTGATTGAGGTCTTTAAAATGATGAAAGGGATAGACAGAGTTGACGTGGATAAGCTTTTCCCATTGAGGGTAGGGAAGATTCAAACAAGAGGGCATGACATGAGAATTAAGGGACAGAAGTTTAGGGGTAACGTGAGGGGGAACTTTACTCAGAGGGTGGTGGCTGTGTGGAATGAGCTTCCAGCAGAGGTGGTGGAGGCAGGATCGATTTTAACATTTAAAAGTAAAGTGGATAGGTATATGGACGTGAAGGGAATGGAGGGGTATGGTCTGAGTGCAGGTAGATGGGACTAGGGGAAAACAAATGGTCGGCACGGACTGGAAGGGCCGAGAGGGCCTGTCTCCGTGCTGTAATTAATTGTTATATGGTTAAAAATGGCAATTGATTCTTGAGGTGGATATGCGATGGAAGGCATTCAAAGACTGCATGGATGAACTACAACAATTGTTCATCCCAGTATGGCAAAAGAATAAATCAGGGAAGGTGGCGCATCTGTGGATAACGAGGGAAATTAGGGAGAGTATCAAAGAAAAAGAGGAAGCGTGCAAATTAGCCAGAAAAAGCAGCCTACCAGAGGTCTGGCAGGAATTCAGAGACCAACAGAGGAGGACAAAGGGCTTAATTAGGAAAGGGAAAATGGAGTATGAAAGAAAACTGGCAGGAAACATAAAAACTGACTGCAAAAGTTTTTATCGATATGTGAAGCGCAAAAGATTAGTTAAAACAAATGTAGGTCCCTTGCAGTCAGAAACGGGTGAATTGATCATGGGGAACAAGGACATGGCAGACCAATTGAATAACTACTTTGGTTCTGTCTTCACTAAGGAAGACATAAATAATTTGCCGAAATAGCAGGGGATCGCGGGTCAAATGAGATGGAGGAAATGACTGAAATCCAGGTTAGCCGGAAAGTGGTGTTAGGTAAATTGAATGGATTAAAGGCTGATAAATCCCCAGGGCCAGATAGGCTGCATCCCAGGGTACTTAAGGATGCAGCCCAAGAAATAGCAGATGCCTTAGTGATAATTTTTCAAAACTCTTTAGATTCTGGAGTAGTTCCTGTGGATTGGAGGGTAGCTAATGTAACCCCACTTTTTAAAAAAGGAGGGAGAGAGAAAACGGGGAATTACAGACCAGTTAGTCTAACATCGGTAGTGGGGAAACTGCTAGAGTCAATTATTAAAGATGGGATAGCAGCGTATATTTGGAAAGTGGTGAAATCATTGGACAAAGTCAGTATGGATTTACGAAGGGTAAATCATGTCTGACGAATCTTATTGAATTTTTTGAGGATGTAACTAGTAGAGTGGATAAGGGAGAAGCAGTGGATGTGTTATATCTGGACTTTTAGAAGGGTTTCGACAAGGTCCCGCACAAGAGATTTGTATACAAACTTAAAGCACACGGTATTGGTGGTTCAGTATTGATGTGGATAGAGAACTGGCTGGCAGACAGGAAGCAAAGAGTAGGAGTGAACGGGTCCTTTTCAGGATGGCAGACAGTGACTAGTGGGGTGCCGCAAGGCTCAGTGCTGGGACCCCAGCTATTTACAATATACATTAATGATTTGGGAATTAAATGCAACATCTCGAAGTTTGCGGATGACACGAAGCTGGGGGGCAGTGTTAGCTGTGAGGAGGATGCTAGGAGGCTGCAGGATGACTTGGATCGACTGGGTGAGTGGGCAAATGCATGGCAGATGCAGTATAATGTGGATAAATGTGAGGTTATCCACTTTGGTGGCAGAAACAGGAAGGTAGACTATTATTTGAATGGTGACCGATTAGGAAAAGGGGAGATGCAGCGAGACCTGGGTGTCATGGTACACCAGTCATTGAAAGTAGGCATGCAGGTGCAGCAGGCTGTGAAGAAAGTGAATGGTATGTTGGCATTCATAGCAAAGGGATTTGAGTACAAGAGCAGGGTGGTTCTACTGCAGTTGTACAGGGTCTTGGTGAGGCCGCACCTGGAGTATTGTGTACAGTTTTGGTCTCCTAATCTGAGGAAAGACATTCTTGCCATAGAGGGAGTACAGAGAAGGTTCACCAGACTGATTCCTGGGATGGCACGACTTCCATATGAGGAAAGACTGGATAGACTCGGCTTGTACTCGCTGGAATTTAGAAGATTGAGGGCTGATCTCATAGAGACTTACAAAATTCTTAAGGGGTTGGACAGGCTAGATGCAGGAAGATTGTTCCCGATGTTGGGGAAGTCCAGGACAAGGGGTCACAGTTTAAGGATAAGGGGGAAGTCTTTTAGGACCAAGATGAGAAAATCGTTTTTCACACAGGGAGTGATGAATCTGTGGAATTCTCTGCCACAGAAGGTAGTTGAGGCCAGTTCGTTGGCCATATTTAAGAGGGAGTTGGATGTGGCCCTTGTGGCTGAAGGGATCAGGGGGTATGGAGAGAAGGCAGGTACAGGATATTGAGTTGGTTGATCAGCCATGATTGTATTGAATGGCGGTGCAGGCTCGAAGGGCCGAATGGCCTGCTCCTGCACCTAATTTCTATGTTTCTAAACCCTCATTATACAGACCATTGGGGGGAGGTATTGTGTCTGTTGTTGCCAATTATCCGTTATAACCCAGTAAGAGGTTATCATTGTAAGTAGTTGAATTGCAGATGATGATAAATACTCAAAAAGACACAGTGCTGGAATAACTCGGCAGGTCAGGCAACATCACTGTAGAGCACGGATAGGTCACGTTGCGACCCTTCAGACTGATTCAGTCTGCTGAGATAATCCAGCACTTTGTGTCTTTAAACCTTAAAACTATTGCTAATGCTGCTGATCTGCACTCGTGAGCCCTACATCCACCGCACGGTCCGGTGACATGGCTGTTGTTGCAGCTCTCGTTGTTCTTTGGGCCGCTGCCAAGAGGGTGCATTCAATCACACTGGGACTCCCTCCTCTCACCTACTGCTGATTCCATTGTGGAGTATGTCAGCAACTCTGGGGAAGGTGGGGGTGGGGGAAGAGACCGAGCTGACAGAGCGACTGGAGAAGGAAGAGGCGGCGGCAATGGATGAGCAGGGAGTGGACAAAGCAATGCTGAAAGGCAGCAGCAGGTGGGTGGGGAGGGAGCCCCATGGTGACCGAGCACATCCTGTCGGTGCTGGCGGCCCGAGGAAAGCACTATCCCCAGGGGCTGCAGTGTGAGCCACAACAGCAACTGCATAACCAGACCCCATGCAGTGCACCTTGCAAGTCGGGTGGCATTGGAAGCCGGGGCACTCGGCAGCCTGCAAGACAATGCGAGCCATGGGTGGCAGCACCAGGCTCTATAACCAAAATCCATTATAAAGGGGTCCGTTAACTGAAGGGTTACTATAATGTTTCTTGTTTTAGAAACAAAATCTGGGGAAACTCAGCGGTACAGACAGCGTCTCTGAAGACAAGCAATGTGTGATGTTTTGGATCGAGACCCATCTTCAGACTGTATTTCCGCCACTCATTTTGTCTTTAGTAGGAATCTGGAGGTTGGAAATGGGTGAAAAGCCTGGCTAAGAATGGATATTAATATTGATATTTAAATATCAGCAAAATCAATGTATAGCATCTGGTAATATGTAATGTTTCATCAACACAACACCTTTTATGATGGGTCATGATTTCTTCATTTCACCCATAAAACCTTCCACTGCATATCAATGTAGCTAGACCCTGCTTATTGCATTGATATGGAATGTACCTACGACTTGTTTATTTTGTTTGTCCAGGTATTTAACATGTTTTAATCGTTTCCTTCTCAAAAAGATAATTTCTGTGAACTAATGAAACTATGAAATGTTTCTGTATGGCTTAGGAAAGTTATCTTCTGTGATTTTTCAATGGGTCATTCACCTGGTGGACAAAAATGCATCATTTACATGTATTATTTTTAATGATACCAAGAAAAATCAATCAGATTTTCTTCCTAACAGTATGGTGAACTTTTGGGGGGAAAAAATGATTCTGCTTCATTATGTTCCTTTATTGTGTTAGTTAATTTAAGATTTTATGTTTGAGATTGTGTATTTTAGTAGAAGGTTGAAATGTTACCTAAGGAGTACAATGTCCTAATTGCTGTCTAAAGCAGCTACTCTGCTCCAATGCATTAACCTAGTATTTATCAAAATATAGGGGAAGAAAATCCTTGTATCTGATACTTTGAATCAATAATTCTCTTTATGTTTCAGGTAAAGGAGTATTATGTGAAAAGCTGCTGAGTTTGGACAAACAGATTGCTGAATCATGCTTTGATGAAGCTGCAAGAGTTGGAAAACCACTGGTCTGTGGACTGTATAAGTGAGTAGAATCGTTTGGGCGGAAGTTAGACCTGAATCTAGATTATTATATTATCAGAGTAAATGTAGTACATTATAGGAAGGTTTTCCGTTTGATCCTCTGCCTCTGTTGCTACTTGATCTCAGCTGGCTGAAAAAAGTCAGAAAGCAAAATCAGCTAAGAATCCAGAATGTGCCCTTAGCTGGGAATTGTTTGTAATGAACAGGTTCAATAAGCGAGTTTGGTATCTTGCGCGCACAATGAATTATAGGATTTTGTCAAAAGTCATCGGGATGAACAAAGAATGTATTGGATTCATACAAGCGATCAACCACCGAAAGCAAGTCACGTTATCTCCGACCGCCTTAATGTTGTAGTACAAATAGCGAGCTTTGCCCAAATACAGCAGTAGTCAGACCGACCTCCATGCCGCCTATTGACTTTCACCAAATCATGAGAGCAGTCAGCGTCAAGGAAGTATTGAAGGTAATGTCGTCTTTGATGGTAGCCTGATCAGATATATCCAAGGATATTGCAGGAAACTACAGAGGAAATTGCGGGAGCCCTGGTTGAAATTTATGATCCATCCTTAAATACAGGAGAGGTGCCAGAGGATTGGAGGGTGGCAAATGTTGTGCTTCTTTTCAAGAAGGGCTTCAGAAAAATGCTGGCAACTGTAGGCTGGTGAGCTTAACATCTGTGGTTGGTAAGTTACTGGAGAGTATTCTGAGGGATAGGATATACAGGCATTTGGATGGGCAAGGGCTGATTAGGGACAGTCAGCGTGGTTTTGCACGTGGGAGGTCGTGTCTCACAAATCTGATTGAATTTTTTGAAGATGTGAGCATAAAGGTTGATGAAGGCAGAGCTGTAGATGTTGTGTGAATGGACTTTAAGGTGTTCGACAAGGTGCCGCATGGTAGGCTGCTCTGATCTCATGGGATTCAAGGAGAGAAAGCTGAATGGATAGCAAATTGGCTGTATGGAAGGAAGCAGAGTGTGATGGTGGAAGGTTGCTTCTCAGAATGGAGGCCTGTAACTAGTGGTGTGCCACAGAGTTCAGTGCTGGGCCCGTTACGGTCTGTCATCTACATAAATGATTTGGATGAGAACATTCAGAGCAAGATTCGCAAGTTTGCTGATGATAAAAAAAGTTAGTGGTTTTGCAGATAGTGAAGATGGTTGTAAACGATTGCAGCAGGGTCTGGATCGATTGGCCAGGTGGGAGGAGGAATGGTTGATGGAATTTAATATAGAGAAGTGTGAGGTATTACATTTTGGGACGTCGAACAAGGGCAGGACCTACACAGCAAATGGTAGGCCTCTGGGTTGTATTGTAGAGCAGAGGGATCTAGGATTGCAAGTGCATTGTTCCTTGAAGGTCGAGTCGTAAGTAGATAAGGTGGTCAAAGAGGCTTTTGGCACTTTGGCTTTCATCAGTCAAAGTATTGAGTATAGAAGTTGGGAGGTCATGTTGCAGGTGTATAAGACGTTGGTGAGACTACATTTTGAATATTGTGTTCAGTTCTGGGCACCATGTTATAGTAAAGATATTGTCAAGCTTGAAAGGGTACAGAAAAGATTTACGAGGATGTTGCCAGGACTAGAGGGAGAGGTTGAGAGGCTGGGTCTCCATTCCATTGAGAGTAGGAGGATGAGGGGAGATCTTATAGAGATATACAAAATCATGAGCGGAATAGATCGGGTAGTCTTTTACCCAGAGTAAGGGAATCGAGGACCAAAGGACATTGGTTCAAGGTGAAGGCGGAAATATTTAATAGGAATCCGAGGGGTAACTTCTTCACACAGAGGGTAGTGGGTGTATGGAACAAACTGCCAGAGGAGGTAGTTGATGCTGGGACTTTCCCATCTTCTAAGAAACAGTTGGACATATACATGGATAGGACAGGTTTGATGGGATATGGACCAAACGCAGGCAAGTAGGGTAGCTGGAACATTATTGGCCAGTGTGGACGAGTTGGCTGAAGTTTTCACACTGTATCCCTCTATGACTCTTGACTATGGTAAACCTTACTGCTAATGCAATCATAACATGAACTGCGGGCTTAGGGTCCATTTCAAACTGAATAGTTCACTATGGAGACTGGACCACCTCCCTCAAGTCTCAGACAGTGGAGGTGTGAGGGCAAGAACACCATTCTCTACTGACTTGAGTAGCCCTAAGCTAATTGTAGCAAAGTCTGAACATTCAACATTGTTAGCTTGCCCTGCAATGAAGTAGACCTGAGCACTCACTCACTCACCGCGCTGCTGCTGTTGTTGTCCCCATCGGCCTGGTCTGGTCTCAAGACGATGGCCCAGGTGAAGGGAATTGGGTCAAGTCTGGCGTCACCTGCCAAATCACTGCAAGTGGTCACTGAGTAAGCACCTGGCTGCCTGGCTCCTGCAGCGACTATCCCCACCACGGCCGAAGTCAGGCAGCAACTATCCCCACCGGAGAGGCTGTGGATACCATCCCCCGCACCCATGTGCAAACGTGGTGAGGGAGGAATTCAGCACCCTATCTATCTCTGCATGCAGGTCGCTAGTTCCAAAGTCAATGAGGCAAATCGGGGAGACCTATGACTTGGATAAAACAGCAGCTATGCAGGACATTTTGATGCACCCACTGAGGTGGATTCCCCACAACACAAATCTTGCCTGTGCCAATTAAAATATACTCTTTATGGTAAAATATACTCTTTATGTGGGGTTCTAAGTGGCTCCCATGAGAGTGGAAAAGCAGAAGAAAATTGTAAGTTTATATAGCAGTTTAGTCTCTGGGAGCTGAGCCCTTTCTCCACCTCTGAGCACCTACTGATTGCTTGCCTTCATGGTTTAATATTTACTCTGCTGCAGCAGCCACCAGCCAGTAGATATTAATCAGAAGTTATAGAAATCATACATTTCATTTAATTCTCCCCCCCCCCCCCCCCCCCCCCCCTCATCCTCCCAAAAACAATACAAAATGCTTGTTATTCATCGTCACGATCTCGCTCACTCACCGAAGCGGGCCAGCATGCGACCGAGGAGAAGACAATAAAACCACCAAAATCATCGTAGTTTTGTACAAATGAACTATAAATACATGGAGTTTATAGTTTTGAAAGCAGTTTTTTACCTCGAAGAAGCAAAACTGGAAAATACATATGAAACGCAGGTCAAAACTATTATGGATCGTAATGTATACATACAATAGCTCAGCTGGTGAGAATGTTTATCCCGAATGACCCATGACCTGGGAAAACTCACGCATGCACAGTTGTAATACCGAACTCGCTTATCAAAACATTAAGTTCGCACTTGTTCAAAAGGGTGTTACAATGGCTTTTAAATAGTGAATCCTTGAGTCGAGATTGGAATGTCATCAATCTGGGAGTCTACACAGATAGCTTGTTTCCAGACTCCTATTGATTCCTTTCTACCAGGATAAATGTATTTTGGTATTGTTTTCTAATGCATTTCATAATCCAACATGACTGCTTGTTAATATAATTGACCATTTTCTATTTCCATACAGACGTTTTGATCCTGCTGTCCAGTTCTTGTACAAAAAGGTTCATAACAAGGCTCTGGGAAGGATTCAGCGAATTGTCAGTGTCAGTAAGACGTATCCTTCTCCGTCTTTAAGCTATATTAAAAAGACAGGTATGACATCGCAAAAGCAAATTGGATTTTCTGATTTAAAATTTAGGGTGATATGTGTAAGCAAAATAAGGACAACTTATTTACAGAGGTGGGGGTAAACTAGGAAGTGGAGTTGCTTTATTGATTAATGAGAATGTCAGCAGTTATCTAAGATGACATTAAGATAGACATAAAAAGCCGGAGTAACTCAGCGGGACAGTTTGAAGAAGGGTCTCGATGTGAAACGTCACCCATTCCTTCTCTCCAGAGATGCTGCCTTTCCTGCTGAGTTACTCCAGCATTTTGTGTCTACCTTAGCTTAGTAACATGCTGTTGAGTTGCATCACAGCTTGGTTTGGGAACAAGACCACAAGAAATTCAATAGTCGTAGATGTCGCCCAGTCCATCACACGGACCAGACTCCCCACCATTGTAGATGTATCCCAGTCCATCACACAGACCAGACACCGCACCATTGCAGATGTAGCCCAGTCCATCACACAGACCAGACTCCTCAGCAATGACTCCATCTACACCACGCTGCCTTGGAAAAGCAGCCAACATTATCAGACTTTTCCCAACTCGGTCATTCCTTCTCCCCACTTCCATCCAGCATAAGGTACGGAAGCTTGCAGTTATGTGTAGGAAAGAACTACAGATGCTGGTTTAAATCGAAGGTAGACACAAAATGCTGGAGTAACTCAGTGGGACAGGCAGCATCTCTGGAGAGAAGGATAGGGTGACGTTTCAGGTCGCGACCCTTCTTCAGTCTGTTCTTGATTGGTTGAAAGTTCAGTAGGTTTACTTGAAACTAGTTCAAGTTAACAGATGTCATATCGTGTGACAGTACCAATGTGTCCTCATTCTATCACAGGTAAAACCTTGTCCTTGGGCGCTAGCTGCCTGTGTCTGACATACAATGTTCATGGTTTCTCAGCTTTAGATAATGCCTACCAAACCTGCTCAATCCTTGGTAATCTAAGATTTACTGTAATCACAGGTATTTCTGTTCTTGACTGTATTATATAACTATTAGAATTACACATTCTGTAAATGGGCTGGATGGTTTGGAGTTTGTAAAATGTGTGCAGGATAGTTTTTTTGCAGCAGTACATAGAGGTACCGACCAGAGAAGGGGCAGTGCTGGACCTCCTGTTAGGAAATGAGGCAGGACAGGTGACGGAGGTATGCGTTGGTGAGCACTTCGGGACCAGTGATCACAATACCATTAGTTTCAATATAATTATGGAGCGAGTCAGAACAGGACCTAGAGTGGAGATTTTTGATTGGAGAAAGGCTAACTTTGAGGGAATGCGTGAGGATTTTAAAGGAGTGAATTGGGACACTTTGTTTCATGGGAAGGATGTAGAAGAGAAATGGAGGACATTTAAAGGGGAAATTGTAAGAGTACAGAATCTTTATGTCCCTGTTAGGTTGAAAGGAAATAGTAAAAATTGGAAAGAAGCCATGGTTTTCAAGGGAAATTAGACACTTGTTTCGAAAAAAGAGAGATATCTACAATAATTATAGGAGGCATGGAGTAAATGAGGTGCTAGAGGAGTATAAAGAATGTAAAAAGAATCTTAAGAAAGAAATTAGGAAGGCTAAAAGAAGATATGAGGTTGCTTTGGCAAGAAAGGTGAAAGTAAATCCAAAGGGTTTCTACAGCTATATTAATAGCAAAAGGATAACGAGGGATAAAATTGGACCATTGGAAAACCAGAATGGACAGCTATCTGCAGAGCCAAAAGAGATGGGGGAGATATTGAACAATTTCTTTTCGTCGGTATTCACCAAGGAGAAGGATATTGAACTCTGTGAGGTAAGGGAAAAAAGTAGAGTAGCTATGGAAACTATGAGATTCAAAGAGGAGGAAGTACTGACACTTTTGAAAAATATAAAGGTGCATAAGTCTCCAGGTCCTGACAGGATATTCCCTAGGACATTGAGGGAAGTTAGTGTAGAAATAGCAGGAGCTATGACAGAAATATTTCAAATGTCATTAGAAACGGGAATAGTGCCGGAGGATTGGCGTACTGCGCATGTTGTTCCATTGTTTAAAAAGGGTTCAAAGAATAAACCTAGCAATTATAGACCTATTAGTTTGACATCAGTGGTGGGCAAATTAATGGAAAGGATACTTAGAGATAATATATATAAGCATCTGGATAAACAGGGTCTGATCAGGAACAGTCAACATGGATTTGTGCCTGGAAGGTCATGTTTGACAAACCTTCTTGAATTTTTTGAAGCGGTAACTAGGGAAATTGATGAGGGTAAAGCAGTGGATGTTGTCTATATGGATTTCAGTAAGGCCTTTGACAAGGTTCCCCATGGAAGGTTGGTTCAGAAGGTTCAATCTTTGGGTGTTAATGGTGGAGTAGCAAGATGGATTCAACAGTGGCTGAATGGGAGATGTCAGAGAGTAATGGTGGATGGCTGTTTGTCAGGTTGGAAGCCGGTGACCAGTGGGGTGCCTCAGGGATCTGTGTTGGGTCCACTGTTGTTTGTCATGTACATCAATGATCTGGATGATGGGGTGGAAAAATTGGATAAGTAAGTATGCAGATGATACTAAGATAGGTGGTATTGTGGATAATGAAGTAGATTCTCAAAGTCTACAGAGAGATTTGGGCCATTTGGAAAAGTGGGCTGAAAGATGGCAGATGGAGTTTAATGCTGATAAGTGTGAAGTGCTACATCTTGGCAGGACAAATCAAAATAGGACGTACATGGTAAATGGTAGGGAATTGAGGAATGCTGTGGAACAGAGGGATCCAGGAATAACTGTGCATAGTTCCCTGAAGGTGGAATCGCATGTAGATAGGGTGGTAAAGAAAGCCTTTGGTGTGCTGGCCTTTATAAATCAGAGCATTGAATATAGGAGTAGGGAAGTAATGTTAAAATTGTACAAGGCATTGGTAAGACCAATTCTGGAGTATGGTGTACAATTTTGGTCGCCTAGTTATAGGAAGGATGTCAACAAAATAGGGAGAGTACAGAGGAGATTTACTAGAATGTTGCCAGGGTTCCAGCAACTATGTTACAGAGAAAGGTTGAACAAGTTAGGTCTTTATTCTTTGGAGCGCAGAAGGTTAAGGGGGGACTTGATTGAGGTCTTTAAAATGATGAAAGGGATAGACAGAGTTGACGTGGATAAGCTTTTCCCATTGAGGGTAGGGAAGATTCAAACAAGAGGGCATGACATGAGAATTAAGGGACAGAAGTTTAGGGGTAACGTGAGGGGGAACTTCTTTACTCAGAGGGTGGTGGCTGTGTGGAATGAGCTTCCAGCAGAGGTGGTGGAGGCAGGATCGATTTTAACATTTAAAAGTAAAGTGGATAGGTATATGGACGTGAAGGGAATGGAGGGGTATGGTCTGAGTGCAGGTAGATGGGACTAGGGGAAAACAAATGGTCGGCACGGACTGGAAGGGCCGAGAGGGCCTGTCTCCGTGCTGTAATTGTTATATGGTTATATGGTTATAACTGTTAACTTGCTGTTCAATGTGATTGTTGGTAAAATCATAATGAAAATGTACAAAATAGGATCCATGGTAGTTTGCTTTTTTATTTAAATTCCTTGCTAAAAACTGAATGTTCCTTCATTCATGGATAGGATACTTGCAGTCTACTTGGGGGGCAGTGTTCGCTGTGAGGAGGATGCTAGGAGACTGCAAGGTGACTTGGATAGGCTGGGTGAGTGGGCAAATGTTTGGCAGATGCAGTATAATGTGGATAAATGTGAGGTTATCCACTTTGGTGGCAAAAACAGGAAAGCAGACTTATTTAAATGGTGGCCGATTAGGAAAAGGGGAGATGCAGCGAGACCTGGGTGTCATGGTACACCAGTCATTGAAAGTAGGCATGCAGGTGCAGCAGGCAGTGAAAAAAGCGAATGGTATGTTAGCTTTCATAGCAAAAGGATTTGAGTACAGGAGCAGGGAGGTTCTACTTCAGTTGTACAGGGTCCTGGTGAGACCACACCTGGAGTATTGCGTACAGTTTTGGTCTCCAAATCTGAGGAAGGACATTATTGCCATAGAGGGAGTGCAGAGAAGGTTCACCAGACTGATTCCTGGGATGTCAGGACTGTCTTATGAAGAAAGACTGGATAGACTCGGTTTATACTCTCTGGAATTTAGGAGATTGAGAGGGGATCTTATAGAAACTTACAAAATTCTTAAGGGGTTGGACAGGCTAGATGCAGGAAGATTGTTCCCGATGTTGGGGAAGTCCAGGACAAGGGGTCACAGCTTAAGGATAAGGGGGAAATCCTTTAAGACCGAGATGAGAAAGACTTTTTTCACACAGAGAGTGGTGAGTCTCTGGAACTCTCTGCCACAGAGGGTAGTTGAGGCCAGTTCATTGGCTATATTTAAGAGTGAGTTGGATGTGGCCCTTGTGGCTAAGGGGATCAGAGGGTATGGAGAGAAGGCAGGTACGGGATACTGAGTTGGATGATCAGCCATGATCATATTGAATGGCGGTGCAGGCTCGAAGGGCTGAATGGCCTACTCCTGCACCTAATTTCTATGTTTCTATGTTTCTACTTGGACTTGCTGGTGGTTCAACATTCATCCCTAATAGCCCTGTCCCACGGTATGAGTTCATTCAAAGAGCTCACCCAAACTCATGATAAGCACGGAGAATGAACGTAGCGGGTACGTTGGAGCTCGGGGATGTCTCTTAGCGGCTCGTAAAATTAACGGCAGGTACTCGGGAAGACTCGCTAACGGCAGGTAAGCACAGGAAGACTCGTGAAGATTTTTCAACATGTTGAAAAATGTCCACGAGAGCTCCGAGTACGGACGAGTGGCCATTACCGTAAACCTCCGAGTTCGAATCAGTGCAAACTCGGGAGAGCTCTTGGAATGAACTCCGTGGGACAGGGCTTTAAGTGTGGTGCTTTCGAATAGTAACATAACCATATAACCATACAACAATTACAGCACGGAAACAGGCCCTCTCGGCCTTTCCAGTCCGTGCCGATCATTTGTTTTCCCCTAGTCCCATCTACCTGCACTCAGACCATACCCCTCCATTCCCTTCCCGTCCATATACCTATCCACTTTACTTTTAAATGTTAAAATCGATCCTGCCTCCACCACTTCTGCTGGAAGCTCATTCCACACAGCCACCACCCTCTGAGTAAAGAAGTTCCCACTCACGTTACCCCTGAACCTCCGTCCCTCAATTTGCATGTATTTGAATCTTCCCTACCCTTAATGGGAAAAGCTTATCCACGTACTTCAATAACTTTCAGAATAATGTACCCAGGTTTTGATAAGTGAGCCCTGTAAATGAATCTGCTAAATTCTGCTCATGTGGTACATTTAATGTGGTACATTACATTTCTGCTCATTTTTGCTTGTCAACAAATAAAATAAAATTGAATAGAGCAGGAATGAAAAGTGAGAGGTACTGCTTTACGTTTTGTGGAATGTTGTCTTGTCTTCAGAGTGAGCTGAAACCTGCTGGAGATAACATGGAATAATTTAAATGCATGAGCAGATTATGAACTATTCAAACAGGCATGATTAGTAAAGGTAGATAGACACAAAAAGCTGGAGCAACTCAGTGGATTAGACAGCATCTCTGGAGAAAAGGAATAGGTGATATTTTGGGTCGAGAGCCTTCTTTAGACTGTTAAGTCTGACAGTAAGAGTGTCAGGGGATATGGGGTTGAGAGTGAAAGATGGAGCAGCCATGCTTGAATGGTGGAGTAGACTTGATAGGCCAAATGGCCTAATTCTGCTCCTAGAATTCATGAACATGAATATTCACCTATGTAATCTCCTAGATGCTATTTCTGAGGAGTTCAAAATAAATGAAGTTTTAGATACATAGATACATAGACAATGCAGGAGTAGGCCATTCGGCCCTTCGAGCCAGCACCGCCATTCAATGTGATCATGGCTGATCATCCACAATTAGTACCCAGTTCCTGCCTTCTCCCCAGACCCCTTGATTCCGCTAGCCCAAGGAACGCTATCTAACTAATTTAAGTTTTCTCTATCTAATGTGGCCTCTGAAAGGAGACTGCGCTGTAAGAGCTGATGGAAGTGTTTAATCATGATGCATTCATAGTCATTAATGTAGAACAGGCTTAATGAGCCAGCCTTTGTTTCATGATAATTTATAAAAGTTAATGTGCATTGTGAGGTTCAGGATTTGCTTTGTCATTTTCAACCTCTGTCGAGGTTGTCCTCTGTTGCTGAAACAGTTCAGTGTCTAAAATCTTCTTGAGTGCAGTGCCCTGATGTTTTGTATACAATCTGTCTGAAATTTTCTCTTTTATACAGGTGGAATATTCTACGAAGGCGTGGTACATGACTTAGATACTGTCTGCTGGATACTTGGAGAAAATGCTCCAGATACCATATTCTCCTTGGGCCATGCATTCTGCCAAGGTAGAAACTAAATGAATATTTAGTTGGTGATTGTAACAAAGACCATATCCGCAGGTGACAAGGGTTAGTAGATCTTAGTAGAAAATTTCATTCCTCTGAATCAATAAATTTCTGATTTAACATAGGAAATAGAAATGGTGTGGTATAGGACTATGAAGAATAATATGAAAATCATAAAATTGCAGATGTTAAAAATCTGAACTAAATGTAAAAATGCTAGAGAAATGTAGCAGTGTGGGCGGCATCAGTGCAAAGAAACAGCCAATGTTCCAGGTCAAAGATGCTACCCCAACAGGCCTGTTTTTTATCGGCATTTTCTGTTTTTGTTAATGAAGAATAATTCTCTATTGTTGACGCATGCATTCCCCGTCTCCCTCAGCTCGGAGGTACATTTGTAGATTTATTTCCTTTCTATCTTTATCCTTCATCAAATTCCCATGTGTAAAGTTATGGAATGGATGGTCACAGCAAAAGAATAACTGGTCCAGAAATGTAAATGTTGAATTTAAATCATTTTATGAACAGTTTAATCAATGAGGCCTGGAGCCATTGGTTGGACATTAAAACTTCAGTTGGTTCACCAGTTTTTGTCAGGGGAATGAGCTCTGTCACCCCACTCCTGCCACATGTCAAGGTGGCTCAATCAGCTTTTTGTGATGTTGAATGAAAAATAAACCAGAGATAAATTACCTGCTCTTTGAAGTAATTCTGTAGAATCATTATATCTAAATACGGGACTTTGGTTCATTTTGTCCTAATGATGTCTGCTCTAGCATCCTAACATCACTTTGGCGCTGCGCTGGAGTCTTAGTACTAATTTTGTAGGCCTCCCCACCACCCATTCTTTTAAATCAGGATTTGAACCTGGTACAATCAATTTGCTTGTGCAAAAGTGTTATTACCTGAGCTGCGGCATAAGACATGGAAGCAGAATTCGGCGGCTCCGTCTATCAAGTCTGCTCCGTCATTTCATCATGGCTAATCTATTTTTCCCTCTCAACCCCATTCTCCTGGCTTCTTCCTGTAACCTTTGACATCCACAAACTAATCAAGAACCTATCAATCTCTGCTTTAAAAAATACTCAATACCTTGGCCTCCACTGCTGTCTGTGGCGACGAATTCCACAGATTCACCACCCTTTAGTTAAATACATTTCTTGCCATCTCCATTCTTTTGGTGTGTCCGTTTAAGGACCCTTCCACTTCTGTAAACATCCATTTTATCCAGGCCTTTTATTATTCAGTAGTTTTAAATGAGATTGGCCTTCATCCTTCTAAACTCCAGCAAGTAGAGGCCCAGTGATCAAATAACCCAATCATCCCTGGGATCATTCTCGGAAACTCCGTATGGAACCCGTCCAACATCAGCACATCTTTTCCCAGATATTGGCCCAAACCCGCTCACAATATTCCACATGTGGCCTTGCCAGCGCCTCACAAAACCTCAGCATTATATCCTTGTTTTTATATTCTAGTCCTCTCGACTAGAATATAAAAATCCCCCTGTTAACATTTCATTTGAGTTCTTACTACCGACTCAAGCTGCAAATTATCTTTTTAGTTATCCTGTAGCAGCAATCTCAAATCCCTTTGCACCTCCTGTTTCTGAATCTTCTCCCCATTTACAAAATAGTCTTCACCTTTATTCGTTCTACCAAACTGTATGATCATACACTTTGCTCTGCTGTATTCCATGATACTTTTCTCACTCTCCCAACCTGTCTAAGTCCTTCTGCGGACTCCCTGCTTCCTCTACACTACCTGCCCCTCCAACTATCTTTGTCTCATCTGCAAACTTAGCCACACCCATCATTCCCACATCCAGAACAGCACAATATCATGAAAATTGCAGACCTAACGGCGAACACTGGAACACCACTACTCATCGGCAACCAATCAGAAAAGGTCCCTTTATTCCTACCCTTTGCCTTCTGCCAGTCAGCCAACCTTGTATCCATGCTAGTACCTTGCCTCTAATACTATGAACTTATAGCACCTTATCAAAGGCCTTCAGAAAATCCAAGTAAACAACATCCACTGACTCCGATTTGTTAGTTTTCCAAAGAATTTCAACAGATTTGTCAGGCAAGAGATCCCCTTAACAAAGCCATGCTGACTTCAGCCAATTTTATTGTGTGTTTCCAAGTACCCTGTAACCTCATCCTTAATAATGTTAAAAATGTTACCATCCACTGAGGTCAGACTGACTGCCCTCTAATCTCCTTTCTTTTGCCTCACATCCTTAAACTGTGGAGTTACATTTGCGATGTTCCAGTCCTCTGGAACTATTCCTGACTCTATGATTCTTGAAAGATTACTGCTAATGCCTCAGCAATCTCTACAGCTACCTCTTTTAAAACCCTGGGATGTTGTCCATCTGCTCCAGCTGACATCCATCTTTCAGCTTCCCAAACACCTTCTGCTCAGTACTCAGAAGGTCAACTGTACTCACCACTGCCTCCTGACTCTCGAATTTCTGGCACATTGCTGGCATCTTGCAGTGTGAAGACTGAAGCAAAAACGTATTCATTTCTTTGTTCCCCTTTAACTACTTCTCCAATGTAATTTTCTAATGTTCACTTCTGCCTCTCCTTTACTCTTTATATATCTGAAATAACTTTAGGTTTCTTTTATATCATTGGCGAGCTTACTTTCATATTTCATCTTTTATGTCTTTATTGCTTTTTTATTTGCTTTCTGTTGGGTTTTAAAAGTTTCCCAAACCTCGATAATCTTTGCCATGTTATAGGCCTTCTCTTGCATTTATACTGTCTTTGACTTAGTTTGTCAGCCACGATGGCCTAATTAGTATGTTTCTTCCTCTTGGGCATGTAAATATCCTGCATCAAATGGGTATGTTGACATGTGATCCTGCAATCCTTGGATCTTGATTGTTTGGAGAGGATGCAAAAGTTCACCAGAATTATGCCTGGATTGGGGGGAGGGGGAGGGGGGGGGGGTGGGGGTGGGGGGTTGGGGGTTAACTGCCAGGAGAGGTTGGACACGCTTGGATTGTTTTTTCTGGAACACTGGAGGTTGAGGGGAGACCTGATAGATGAATATGCAATTATGAGAGGCGTAGATAGGGTAGACAGTCTGAATCATTTTCCCAGGCTGGAAATGTAACAGATAAGAAGGCATGGCTGTAAGGTGAGAGGGGCAAGTTTAAAGGAGATGTGCGGGCAAATTGTTTTACATAAAGTGGGTGCCTGAAACGTGCTGCCAACGGTGGTGGTGGAGACAGAAATTATAATGACATTTAAGCGGCTTTTGGATAGACATATGGGTATGCAGAGAATGGAGGGATATGGATTGTGTGCAAGCAGGTACGAGTTGGTCTTGGCATTATGTTTGGCACAGAATTTGCGGGATGAAGGGCTTGTTCCTGTGCTGTACTCTTCTATGTTCCATGTAGTGAGCATGAGTATTTTCAGGTGGGATAATGGGAATATTGCTGGTTGTGATTGAAGTGAAATTACTGCATATTGCTTTGGCATGAAACTTAGATCCCTTATTCCATGAAGTTGCATAATTTGCAGGATTTTCTGAAACTCCTCAGTGCTTGCATCTATTCATGAGTGCTGCATCTGCCACGATAACCTAGGAAAAGTCAAAGAAAAAATGAAAAAATAAATAATATGAAAAGCAAATAATCAAAGAAACCTCCTTACCAGTAAATATATCAAAGGGATTACAACTATTTAATCGAGGAGAAATTTGACTAATAGAATTTAGTATAAAGTGTGCCATCTCATCTATTTTCTACTTCTAACAGAAATTGCAGCCCTTAAGGATGCTGATGCTGTCTCCGTCAGTATGAAATTTGCCAGTGGGGCTATAGTGACGCTGGATGTCAGCCAGCACTGTACACTGAGCAGTGACCAGAGACTGGAGGTAACGTGCAATTCGTTTTATAGAAACATAGAAATTAGGTGCAGGAGCAGGCCATTCGGCCCTTCGAGCCTGCACCGCCATTCAACATGATCATGGCTGATCATCCAACTCAATATCGTGTACCTGCCTTCTCTTCATACCCCCTGATCCCTTCAGCCACAAGGGCCACATCCAACTCCCTCTTAAATATGGCCAACGAACTGGCCTCAACTACCTTCTGTGGCAGAGAATTCCACAGATTCACCACTCTCTGGGTGAAAAACAATTTTCTCATCTCGGTCCTAAAAGACTTCCCCCTTATCCTTAAACTATGACCCCTTGTCCTGGACTTCCCCAACATCGGGAACAATCTTCCTGCATCTAGCCTGTCCAACCCCTTAAGAATTTTGTAAGTCTCTATGAGATCACCCCTCAATCTTCTAAATTCCAGCGAGTACAAGCCAAGTCTATCCAGTCTTTCTTCATATGGAAGTCGTGCCATCCCAGGAATCAGTCTGGTGAACCTTCTCTGTACTCCCTCTATGGCAAGAATGTCTTTCCTCAGATTAGGAGACCAAAACTGTACGCAATACTCCAGGTGTGGCCTCACCAAGACCCTGTACAACTGCAGTAGAACCTCCCTGCTCTTGTACTCAAATCCTTTTGCTATGAATGCCAACATACCATTCGCTTTCTTCACAGCCTGCTTCACCTGCATGCCTACTTTCAATGACTGGTGTACCATGATACCCAGGTCTCTCTGCATCTCCCCTTTTCCTAATCGGTCACCATTCAAATAATAGTCTACCTTCCTGTTTTTGCCACCAAAGTGGATAACCTCACATTTATCCACATTATACTGCATCTGCCATTCATTTGTCCACTCACCCAATCTATCCAAGTCATCCTGCAGCCTCCTAGCATCCTCCTCACAGCTAACACTGCCCCCCAGCTCTGTGTCATCCGCAAACTTCGAGATGTTGCATTTAATTCCCTCGTCCAAATCATTTATGTTTTTCTCTTATTGTTTTCCTCTGTTCTCACTCTCTATCTCGTCACCCATTTTCATCCTCTCCTTTGGTCAACTTTAACTATTACCGCCATCCTATTTCTGAAGCCACTGCTCATCCTGGGTAACAATATCTGTAATGCCAGTGTATATTGACTGGGAGAATCCCACACCCGTTCTCTGCTACTCTGGTATTGAGAGCTGGATTGAAAGGGTTACATGCTTTAAATATTTAATTGATACATTATGGGATACTTGACTATTTTGTAGCTTTGTATTTCTTCTTAAGCAGGCTTTCTCTAGTGGGAAGGTACCAACTGATAAGAAAGACAAGCCCAAACTTGCCCTGGACTGCTGTAAATTGGCACCATGACTAATGCCTCAGGAATGTCTTGTCCTGAAGGTACCCCAGACTAGTCCCGTACTGATGTGTATTGACAATGACTAATGCCTTTGAAATGTCTTGTCCAGAAAGTACTACCTGATAAGAGATAGATGCCTTTGAAATGTCTTGTCCTGAAGGTGCCAACTGATAAGAGACAAGTCCTGGAGTGATGTATATTGGCTGCATCTTGTGACCAAGACTAATGTCTTTGGAATGTGTCCACATGGCATATACAGTATAAAAACAGCCTGTGAGTCTTTGTTCAGAGAAGCAGTGGCTCCGGGAAGTCAAGTACCTGTTGCTTACTTGACTGGTGTATCCCCGACACTTCCACCGGCTGATGATTCAGAAATGCTTGAGTTGGTTTACCTAACCCATTGTGTGTTGTCTGTTTTTAAGTAGGGAACTTTATCAGGGTTGTTGATTGCTAATTGAAATCATTTAAAGTTGCAAACCATCTCCTTTCAAAGTTTCAGAGGGTTTAGAATGGCTGATCTTTTTACCACTTTTGATTCTACATATACTGTCCAAAAATCAGTTTCTCCTTTCTTTGTTGGGGAAGGTGTAAGTACAACAAAGCAGGTTTGAGAAATGAACAAGTTTACATTTTATTTCCCGTATCATTCAAGGTTCATGGGTCAGAAGGAACGCTAAAGATGGAAAATCAGAATGCTTTGGGAATAACTGAACAGGGCACCGCCAGGCCAGTCTGCTCCCACTTGCATAGTGACCGCTACAGAGATGCACACAAAGAACTGCTGAAACACTTCCTCAAGACTCTGGAAGGTTAGTAAAAGGGAATCCATTTTGAATGTTTTTAAATCATTGCCTTGGAATATGATGAGATCATTAGTTATCTTCAGGTTAGGGGCCATGCTAGAGTTGGTGCTGGCTCCATTGCCATTTACAGAAACTTAAATGTCAATTTGATCTCAATTTGTCCCTGTTCAAGTCCGAAGGATGTGGGACAAGCCCCATAACAGGATATGTGCATATGATGAATGCAGGTAGACATTCAGGGGAAGTCACTTTCTTAGTGGCACCACCTTTGAGGTGTTAAACTAGTTCCATTGAAGATATATTGGCTGATTTCAAAAAAGACCACATATATGGCCCTGGGTGACAGTCATTACTAAATAAACTGGTTATTCATTCCACGTTAAAATTGTCTTTTTATGTTGCCAAAAAAAATTTGTGACTACAATATAGCATGGAATTGGCTTGAAGTTCTTGAGGTTTCCTTAGGATGTGAGAAAGGTGGAGTAATTTACATCTTAATTTTAAAATTCTTGCCATTTTGTCGTCATTCTCCCCAATTTCTGCCCTTGTAGCTGTCCTGTGAGATATAACACTAGGGGATGAGGAGTTTAAGTGCCAGGAAAGCATTAGAGCTGACTTCTATTTCCTACTCTCATCCAGCTTCCAGAGTTTCAAATTGATCATTAATGTTACCATACATGCATTACCAATATCCCAGATTGCCATAGCGTGCAAAAGCTTTAGCCAGTGAAGAACATTCTGAATCCGTTACCCAAGGTTGAAATAATTGCGTTTGGTTTAGTTTAGTGAGACAGCACGGAAATAGGCCCCGTTCAAGTCGGCATGATGGTACAGCTGTAAAGTTACTACTTTACAGCACCAGAGACACGGGTTCGATATTCAATCCCGACAACGGGTGCTGTCTGTAGGTAGTTTGCATCTCCCTGTGACCTGTGGATTTTCTCCGGATACTCTGGTTTCCTTCCACGCTCCAAAGATGTACAGGTTTGGTGGTTATTTGGCTTTGGTAAAATTGTAAATTGACCCTTGTGTGTGGAATAGTACTAGTGTACAAGGATCGCTGGTCAAAGGTTTCCGTTCAGGTTTCCTAAGTGGGACAGGGACTTTACCCAGGTCTGATTGTGAGGCACCTGCTCTACCTGCTGCGCTGCCCCTATAATTGTATAATTAATCCCACTACATCAGTGGTATATTCCTTTTTTGATACTATTTAAATGTTCACACTAAGAACAGGATCTGGTTTCACCCTTGGAGTTACGAGCATTAATCCTCAGTGCCGCTGGGAAAGAGATAAAATACAACCTTGCATTTCCATAAAACCCTTCACATCCTGTGGACAACGCACAGTTCCTCACAGCTGATTAAATATTTTTAAAATGTAAGCAGTACAACGTAGGATTGCCACATCAATTAGTTCAGAGCTGCCAAAAATGACAGGATTTTATGTGAGTGACTGTGTAAATGGGTAGTTGATTGTCAGTATAGACTCTGGGTTGAAGGACCTGTACATGACACTCTGTGACATCTGTTTTTCTGAACCTGAGAGGGATCCGTACTGGTTTATAAACCTGGGATAATTCCCTTGCTCAATGTTGAATTGATGTTCTCAGAACTTTTATTTCAACTTGAAAGGACAGACAGCTCCGTGACGTAACATAGCATTCCAAAGGCATCACTGCTGATGCAATGCAGCGCTCCCTCACTGACTAGTTTTAGTTTTTCAGTTGTTTAGAAATGCAACATGGAAAAGGGGCCTTTGGCCCACTGGGTGCTTGCCGACCATCAACTACCCGTTCACACTTGTTCTATGGTATGTTCTATGTTATGGGAGTATATAACCATATAAACCATATAACAATTACAGCACGGAAACAGGCCCTCTCGGCCCTTCCAGTCCGTGCCGACCATTTGTTTTCCCCTAGTCCCATCTACCTGCACTCAGACCATACCCCTCCATTCCCTTCACGTCCATATACCTATCCACTTTACTTTTAAATGTTAAAATCGATCCTGCCTCTACCACTTCTGCTGGAAGCTCATTCCACACAGCCACCACCCTCTGAGTAAAGAAGTTCCCCCTCACGTTACCCCTAAACTTCTGTCCCTTAATTCTCATGTCATGCCCTCTTGTTTGAATCATCCCTACCCTCAATGGGAAAAGCTTATCCACGTCAACTCTGTCAATCCCTTTCATCATTTTAAAGACCTCAATCGTCCCCCCTTAACCTTCTGCGCTCCAAAGAATAAAGACCTAACTTGTTCAACCTTTCTCTGTAACATAGTTGCTGGAACCCTGTCAACATTCTAGTAAATCTCCTCTGTACTCTCTCTATTTTGTTGACATCCTTCCTATAATTAGGCGACCATAAATGGCCCAAATCTCTCTGTAGACTTTGAAAATCTACTTCATTATCCATAACACCACCTATCTTAGTATCATCTGCATACTTACTTATCCAATTTTCCACCCCATCATCCAAATCATTGATGTACATGACAAACAACAGTGGACCCAACACAGATCCCTGAGGCACCCCACTGGTCACCGGCTTCCAACCTGACAAACGGCCATCCACCATTACTCTCTGACATCTCCCATTCAGCCACTGTTGAATCCATCTTGCTACTCCGCCATTAACACCCAAAGATTGAACCTTCTTAACCAACCTTCCATGGGGAACCTTGTCAAAGGCCTTACTGAAATCCATATAGACAACATCCACTGCTTTACCCTCATCAATTTCCCTAGTTACCGCTTCAAAAAATTCAAGAAGGTTTGTCAAACATGACTTTCCAGGCACAAATCCATGTTGACTGTTCCTGATCAGACCCTGTTTATCCAGATGCTTATATATCTTACCTAAATGTTTAATAATTGTTTCTTCCTTAAGGGACAGTGCTCTGTTCGTTTTGAGTAATTGTCTGATCTTCCTCACTCAGGGAAGGAACAGCCCTTTATCACGAAGGAGAACTTTCTGTGGACGATTCAGGTTGCTGCAGCCGCAGAACAGTCGTGGAGGAATGGGTCGGCAGTGGACCTGCGGAATGAACCACTCGACGGCACTGTTATTAAAACAGAAGTGCCCTGATAAAGACATGCATTGCCATGTTTAATCACATGTAACAGTAATGCACAGAGGGGAAATTAAGTGAGCTAAGCGCTGTTCTGCATACCATTTGTATTTTGACAGCAGAAAACAGATGCTTGTAAAGGAATAATTTTATTGAAAGTAGGATTAGAATGGAGTTCAGAGGGAGAAACAGGTTCCTGCACACAGAAATATTTGTAAGTATCTGGCATAAGAACCAGGAAAAACCTGCCTCGCTCCCTTCCTACTCCTCAAGTCATGCAGCACTGTCCATTTCATGTCCTGTGGCCTATAAAATTGTTGAACTCTTGAACCACATGGGTAAAGCATGAATTAAATTTGGTGTAGGTGAGACTCTCCCAATAGTGTATCAGGAGTCTGAAGGCTCAGGTTTAATGTCAGACCACTCCGAGGCGTGAGTTTTCTGTGTGTGAACTGAAAGAATATGTTCAACACATTTCATGGCTCATTGATTGTGGATCAGCACCAGCACATGTAACCAATGTGGGTCAGATTGCATATAGACATGGTCATTTTGTTGTTCTCTATGTAGCATACTTTGGTTTGATTCTTCGTTACAGTCATTTAATTTTATTGAATTAAGTCTAATGTGTGCTGTAGTTTCAAAGAAGTTATTTAGGAATATGTGCTTTTAAATTTGCAATAATTGGAGAATTTAGGATTGCTAGTATTATACTCGCTAGATCCATTTTGATAGTGAAGAAGCAACAATGTAGAGTTGGGGTGATGAACAATTTGAAAGCCACCCCTATTGTAATAGGTTAGTCAATTTTAATTTTTTCAATGTAAACATTTTAATGGATGTAATTATGTGCACTTATTTCTCTTGTTTTTTGACAGCCACATACTGAAATGCATATAATTTCACTGTTTTGTCAATGCATTGAGTATTAATTTCACCTGTCATATTAGATCACCATTCATATGGTTCATGCAGCAGAAGGGAGGGAAAAGAAAAGTCCCCATTTTCTGGCTAAGGTTTATTGCAACAACAACCAAGTTTTGTTCAAGTGGAGAAAAGCTGACCACACATCAGCATTTAACCCTGACAAAGGAAAACTGAAGGTTGCACAAACGGAAGTTGAGGAGTGTGCGTCTGCTCCACAACACGTCACAGATCTGCTTTGAGTTTTCAGTGTGTGTGAGTTAAATGAAACGAGGAAATAGTGGAGGCCTTGATTAGAATGTGTTATCCCTCTCCGGCTGCGGGGGTGATTGCTAAGGGACTGTTCTATAATAAGTAATTACAGCCAAGTTAGTGGTGTGAAAATCCATTCCAAGGAATGGTAACACTGACACATTATTTAGGGACATTTGACATGCAGTGTTTAGCGCAAGCTCATGTCTGACTAAAGTCATAGAAACATAGAAACATAGAAAATAGATGCAGGAGTAGGCCATTCCTTCGAGCCTGCACCGCCATTCAATATGATCATGGCTGATCATTCAACTCGGCATCCTGTACCTGCCTTCTCTCCATGCCCCCACAAGGGCCACATCTAACTCCCTCTTTAATATAGCCAATGAACTGGCCTCAACTACCTTCTGTGGCAGAGAATTCCAGAGACGCACCACTCTCTGTGTGTGAAAAATGTTTTCCTCATCTCGGTCCTAAAGGAATTCCCCCTTATCCTTAAACTGTGACCCCTTGTTCTGGACCTCCCCAACATCGGGAACAATCTTCCTGCATCTAGCCTGTCCAACCACTTAAGAATGTTGTAAGTTTCTGTAAGGTCCCCCCTCAATCTTCTAAATTCTAGCGAGTACAAGCCAAGTCTATCCAGTCTTTCCTCGTATGAAAGTCCTGACATTCCAGGAATCAGTCTGAACCCTATCTGTGGCAAGAATGTCTTACCTCAGATTTGGAGACCAAAACTGTACGCAATACTCCAGGTGTGGTCTCACCAAAACCCTGTACAACTGCAGTAGAACCTCCCTGCTCCTATACTCAAACCCTTTTGCTATGAATGCTAACATACTAATGGCATCCTTTGAAGGGGTAACAAGGTGGGTTGATGAGGAAGGTGAGCTCCATGGGGATTTTGGAAATGCTTTTAACAAGGTCAACTATGACAATGAAGTCAAAAAGGTAAAAGCCTGGCAAAGGCAAGTTGGATCCACATTGGTTTGGCAGGAAGCAGAGTATTATAATTGATCGATGGTTTTGAGAATAGGGGCTGCTATCAATGGGATTCCACACCATTCATTACCAGGTCCTTTTGTAAGATAGTAATGATATGGACAGTAAGAGAGTTTGATTTTTTTTTCAAAGTTCGCAGATTGTTTAGAAATTAGCCTTGTGGCTGACTGAGAGATGGAGAAGGTGCTGGAAAAATAGAATTTAATCCAGAAAAGTGAGAGGTAATGTGTTTGAGGAGGTGCAAGGGTTAGAAGTGGGAGGATATTCAGAGCTATGAAGGAACTATTATCTTCGAGTGATGTTGGAGAGGGTGCAGAACTTTACTAGAATGATGCCTGGATCCAGGGGTATTAGCTACAGGGAAAGATTGAACAGACTTGGATTATTTTCCCTGGATTGGTAGAGGCTGAAGGGAGACCTGATAAGTATATACAATGATGAGGCATTGATAGGGTAGACAGTCAGCACCTTTTTCCTAGAATGGAAATATCAAAGATAAAGTTTGAAGCAGATATGCAGGGCAAGGTTTTTACAGAGGGCGATGAATGCCTGGAACACGCTGCTGGGGGTGGAGTTGGAGGGAAATAAGTGGCATTTGGATAGGCATAGGGATTTGCTGGGAATGGAGGGATATGGATTATGTGCAGGAAGGTAAAAGTTGGTCTTGGCATTATGTTCAGAACAGACATTGTGGGCTGAAACTCTATAGTTTAATGTTCTATGCATGTGCACAGATTCTTAAAAATAACAGGACCGGTCATTAAGATGGTTATAGAGGAAAATGGGATTTGATCATTTATTAGTCAAGGAATACAATATAGGAATGGGAGATTGCTGAAATTTTGAATATAATAATTGATCAACCACAGCATTAGTAACATATTCATTTTCAGTCACCATGTTATGTCAGTATGATTGTACTGAAGTGGATGCAGAGGAGAATTAAAAGAATGTCGCTGGGAGTACAAAATTCCCTCTGCACATCAATGCTGTTAAGGGCCTTGCCATTAGCTGTATACTCACTCCTGCATTCAACCTCCCAAAATGCATTTCCTCACACTTCTCTCTGATATTTCTATGCTCATTTCTGCAGCTTGTCCGTTTCCTGCTGTATCTACCAATCTATCTACATTTGCCATAATATCTGACAGATCTATCTCCTGTTCCTTTTTTGCGCTCCTGATTTTCTTAAGTATGTTCCCAAAACTCCTCCAGGGATACTTGATCCCAGTTGCCTATACCTGTCCCACGCCTCCTTTTTCCTGACCCGAGCCTCAATTTTTCTCGTCATCCAAATTTCCTTACGCCTACATGCCTTGCCCTTCATTCTTGTCATCACACTTTTAAAAGCAACCTTCTCTGCAGACATGCCTTGGCCCGCAAACTACCTGCTCCAATAAACTTGAACGAGTTCCTGTCAAGAAAGCATCAAAGTTCGCATGCCCCAATGCAGAATTTTAACTCGTGGGCCTGCCCTGTCTTTAGTCGTAATTATTTGTAAACTAAGAGAACAGTGGTCACTGGTACTAAATGGCTCACCCACGGGCACTTTAGGCACTTGCCCTTCCCAATTTCCTAAGAGTAGATCAAGTGTTGCCCTCTCCTGTGTAGGGCCCTCTACATATTGCTGGAGGTAACTTTCCTGGACATATTTGACAAAATCCACCCCTTCTCACCCCTTGAGTTATAGATGCAGTGTAGAAATAGGCCCTTCGGCCCAACTTGCCCACACCTGCCATATCCTTGGCCCATGTCCCTCCAAACTTGTCCTATCCATGTACCCGTCTAACTGTGTCTTAAACCTTGGGATAGTCCCAGCCTCAACTACTTCCTCTGGCAGCTTGTTCCATACACCCACCACCCTTTGTGTGAAAAAGTTACCCCTCAGATTCCTATTAAATCTTTTCCGCTTCACCTTGAAACTCTGTCCTCTGGTCCTTGATTCCCCTACTCTGGGTAAGTGATTCTGGGCATCTACCTGATCTATTCCTCTCATGATTTTATGCAGCTCTATAAGATCACCCCCTCATCCTCCTGTGCTCCAAGGAGTAGAGACCCAGCCCACTCAACCTCTCCCTATAGCTCAGACCCTGTAATCCTGGCAACATCCTCGTTCATCTTCTCTGAACTCTTTCAAGCTATAACATGGTTCCCAGAACTGAACACAATACTCTAATGCCGGTCTCACCAACGTCTTATACATCAGTGTAGAAAATGCTAATGCCTAATTCAGCTGGAAGCCTAAAGGTGATCAGGGACCAGCTGATTGTCAAGTATGTGTATGTCTGGATTAAGTTGTGAGTAAATTCAGAACACGTGCATCGCTAGGATATTTAGCTTATTTAAACTACAGACATGCTATATGATTTCAGAAAGTGCCATCAAAGGTAAATACCTATTTTAGGTGAGGCACAGTCTTGTGTCACAATGCAGGTCCATTGATTGTGGAAAAGATTCAAGCAATGGCAAATTGGGATTATCCAATATCAGACTTGAGTCTGGAGATTAGAGGAGGAAGCGAGAACTGAACGTTGTGTAAAGCTCCAGTGTCCAGGAGCTCTACACACCAGTCACCTGCGTCTGTTTTCACTGTTGATGTTTTGTGACAGGTTTCATCAATGGTGGAAGCATTTTGGATTTTGCAAAGTTAGTCTGAGGTCATTTAAAAAAAAAAACATGCATAATAGGGTAGATGGAGTCTTTTACCCCAGAGGGCCAAAAATGGTGGCGGGCATACGTTTAAGGTGAGGGGGTAAGTTTAAAGGAGATTTATGTACTAAGTTTTTACATAGAGAGTGGTGGTTGACTGGACCATCTGCCAGGGAAAATGGGGAAAACGGATAGTCGTTAGGAAGCATTTAGAAAGGTGGGGGATAAACATAACTTGCGCAATTTAAGTTGGCATGTTCAGCACAGACACCAGGGGGCATAGGATCTGTTCCTGTGCTGTAATATTCTATGTTCGAACTTTCAACAAAAGAATTGTAAAAAAAGATATGCCCAAAGAATATTTAATATCAAAAGAAATGTTATGAGCATAGTGGTCTCCAAAATGCTCCATGAGGTTGAGGTATCTGTTGAGCTTGGTCCATTGGTGATTTTGTAAACCAGCATCTGCAGTTCCTTGCTGAGCAAATTTGTGCATTGGTTCTATACCTGTTTATATTTTTTGTAAATATGTCATTTGTCATCAGATATATTTCATAAATTTAGTAAATTATATAAATAATATAAATTCTGCGAAACTTCAATCAGTTACACACAGCTTTTTGAAACAATTGATTACTCCAGACAAAGAAGCACATTGCCTGCAATTCAGGATGCCTTACTCTGAGAATGCTCTTTGTTTATATAAAATTATAAAAGGACTGGACAAGCTAGATGCAGGAAATGTTTTCCCAATGTTGGGGGAGTCCAGAACCATGGCCAGTCTAAGAATAATGGGGATGCCATTTAAAACAGAGATGAGAAGAAAACCTTTTCACCCAGAGAGTTATGAATCTGTGGCATTCTCTACCCCAGTAGAGGCCAATTCACCGGATGAATTTAAAAGAGAGTTAGAGCTCCAGGGGCAAGCGGGATCAAGTGATATCGGGAGAAGGCAGTCACGGGTTACTGATTGTGGATGATCAGCCATGATCACAATGAATGGCGGTGCTGGCTCAAAGGGCCAAATGGCCTCCTGCAACTATTTTCTATGTTATAGTATTACCAGGTTATCATAACCATTTACACTACACCACCTTACTCTGGTACTTTATCATCTGCTCTTCCATAAGTCCCGATCTGAAGGTAGACGCAAAATGCTGGAGTTACTCAGCGTGACAGGTAGCATTTCTGGAGAGAAGGAACGGGTGATGTTTCGGGTCGAGACCCTTTTTCAGACAACAAATACTTCACAATGTCCCAATCTGAAATTTTACACCAATTTGAACCAAAAATTATGCAAGCTTTATAAATGAGTCCATTTTGCATAAGAGATGGCACTAAACCCATGTGACTTCACCTGTTAAAAGCTACCCAAGAGGGTTAATGAAGAAGGGTAAAGAAAAAAAAGTGGAATTGTAAAAGCAGTGAAATGCAGAGCTGTAGGGAATGGAGGAAGATAAACTGAGTTAATATTACAGATGAATGACTTGGAGCAGTACTGGGTAGTGCTGATAGAGGAAAAAGTGAGTTAGCTGAAGTTGAATATAACAAGTCCAGTAAGTGCCCAGATCGAAACTGGGAGCGGTTTACCTCAACTTTTTTCATTGGGACTTGTTACACCAGTGTGGGATTCTGACCACTAACCTGGGAGACTTCACTGATATTGGTGGATTTTGTGGAGGCAGTGTTGATGGTGCATCCAATACTTTATATCGCTAACCTAACCCTAGCCCTAACTAATTGTTAATTGATCATAAATTGCATCAGGTTCTTGGTCAATTGGGCTGGAGAATGATACATGGAGTTTAATACAGATAACTGAGGCGTTGCATTTTGGGAAGTCAAACCAGGGCTGGTCTTTCACAGTGAAATGCAGGACTCTGGGAAGTGTAGACCAAAGGGATCTAATAGTGCAGGTACATAGCCGATTGCAAGTGGCGTCACAGGTAGATAGGGTGGTCAAGAAGGCTTTCGGCACATTGGCCATCATCAGTCGAACTATTGAGAATAGAAGTAGTTATGTTACAGTTGTACAAGATGTTGGTGAGGTCTCATTTGGAATATTGTGTTCAGTTTTGGTCACCCTGTTATAGGAAAGATGTTGTTAAGTGGAAAGAGCGCAGAGAAGATTTATTTAAATGTTGCTAGGACTTCAGTGCCTGAGCTACAGGGAGAGGTTGAGCATGTTAGACCTTATTCCTTGGAGTGCAGGTAGATGAGAGGCAGTCTTATAGAGATTATTAATATTAATATATTATATTATTAAGATCATATGGGGAATAGACAAATTAAATGCACAGAGTCTCAGAGTAAGGGAAGCAAGAGTCAGAGGCCATAGGTTTAAGGTGAGAGGAGAAAGATTTAATTGGAACCCGAGGGGGAAACATTTTCACACATAGGTTGGTGAGTGTATGGAACAAGCTGCAACAATGGAACAATGGTAGTTGTCATAAATATGGAACAATGGTAGTTGAAGCAGATACTATTACAATGTTCAAAATACATTTGGACAAGTACATGGATAGAAAAGGTTTAGAAGGTTATGGGCCAAATGCAGGCAGGTGGGACTAGTGTAGAAGGGGCATCTTGGTCAAGTGGGCAAGTTGGACTGAAGGGCCTGTTTCCTTTGCTGTATAACTCCACAGTGCATTCAGAAAATATTCAGACCCCTTCACATTTTATGACATTACAGCCTTATTTTAAAATGGATTAAATTCTTTTTTTTTTAATCTTCAATCTACACACAATACCCCAGAATCAAGATCAAGTGAGTTTATTGTCATGTGTCCCTGATAGGACAATAAAATTCTTGCTTTGCTTCAGCACAACAGGACATAGAAGGTATTGACTACAAAAACAGATCAGTATGTCCATATAACATTATATAAATATATACACACATGAATAAATAAACTGATAAAGTGCAAATAACAGATAATGTTTATTAATGTTCAGAGTTTGTCCGAGCTAGGTTTAATTGCTTGATGGCTGTGGGGAAGTAGCTATTCCTGAACCTGGTCGTTGCAGTCTTCAGGCTCCTGTACCTTCTACCTGAAGGTAGCAGGGAAATGAGTGTATGGCCATGATGGTGTGGGTCTTTGATGATACAGCCAGCCTTTTTGAGGCAGCGACTGTGATAAATCCCCTCGATGGAATGGAGGTCAGAGCCGATGATGGACTGGGCAGTGAACTGAAATATCACATTTGCATAAGTATTCATACCCTTTGCTATGACACTCAAAATTGAGCTTGGGTTCATCCTGTTTCCATTGATTATCCTTTAGATGTTTCTCCAATTAGATTGGAGTCCACCAGTGGTAAATTGAATTGATTGGACATGATTTGGAAAGGCACACACCTGTCTATATAAGGTCCCACAGATGACAGTACATGTCAGAGCAAAAACCAAGCCATGAAGCTGAAGGAATTGTCTGTCGACCTTCGAGACAGGATTGTGTCGAGACACAGATTTGGGGAAGGGTATAAAACAATTTCTGCAGCATTGCAGGTCCGGAAGAGCACAGTGGGCTCCGTCATTTTTAAAGGAAGAACTTTGTAACCACCAGGACTCTTCATAGAGCTGGCCGCCCGGCCAAACTGAGCAATCGGGGGAGAAGGCCCTTGGTCAGGGAGATGACCAAGAACCTGATGGTAAATCTGACAGCGCTCCAGAGTTCCTCTGTGGAGATGGGAGAACCTTCCGGAAGGACAACTATAATTGCAGCACTCCACCAATCAGGCCTTTATGGTAGAGTGGCTGGACGGAAGCTACTCCTCAGTAAAAGGCACGTGACAGCCCACTTGGAGTTTGCCAAAAGGGTTGTTTTCTCTGGTGCTCTGATCTGATGAAACCAAGATTGAACTCTGGCCTGAATGCCAAGCGTCCCATCTGGAGGAAACCAGGCTCATGACCTGGCCAATACCATACCTATGGTGAAGCATGGTGGTGGCGGCATCATACTGTGGGGATGTTTTTCAGCGGCAGGAACTGGGAAACTAGTCAGGATCGAGGGAAAGATGAATGGAGCAAAGTACAGAGAGATCCTTGATGAAAACCTGCTCCAGAGCATTCTGGACCTCAGACTGGGGCGGGGTTTCACCTTCCAACAGAACAACGACCCTAAGCATACAGCCATGACAATGCAGGAGTGGCTTTGTGACAAGTCTGTGAGTGGCCCAGCCAGAGCCCGGACTTCAACCTGATCAAACATCTCTGGAGGGACCTGTAAATAGCTGTGCGTCAACACTCCCCGTCCAACTTGACAGCACTTGAGAGGATTTGCAAAGAAGAATGGGAGAAATTACCCAAATACAGGGCTGCCAAGCTTGTAGCCTCACACCCAAGAAGACTTGAGGCTGTAATCGCTACCAATGGTGCCTCACAAAGTACTGACTAAAAAGATACAAGATACATTTATTTGTCACATGTTACCAGTTGGTACAGTGAAATGTAGTCACCATACAGCCATACAAATAACATAAAGAACACAACACACAATAGAGTCCAACATAAAACATCCCCACACAGCAGAATCAAAGTTTCCCACTGTGAGGGAAGGCACCAAAGTCAATCATCTTCCTCTGATGCTCTTGATGTTCACCCGTGGTCGGGGCCTTCCGAGCCCTCCACGGATGACCCGATGTTAAGGCCCGCTCGCCGGGTGATGAAACTCCAACTCGGAACAGGAGGACAACGTCCGCGAATCACAACTCCACGATGTTGATGCTGCAGGCCCAATGCTCTGGAGCTTCAAACGGCGATCTAGGTGGGCATCGCCTCTCCGCAGTGAATCCAACGCTGCACCTTCGTGGCTGACACGCTGCTCTGGTCCGGTCCCGAGTCCCCGGCAGGAAAGGCCGCTTCAATCCAGATGGTAGGCCACGAGGAGGGGGACGAGGACGCAACTCGGAAACTAGTCGCATCCTAGCCAGGAAGTGACTGGGAAGCGGTTTTCCCCCTTGACCTACCCCCCCTCCCCCACCTTGAAAAGCTAAAGAATCCTTAAAACAAACTTAAGAACAAACTTAAAATTAAAAAAATATAGAAAAAACGGACAGACTGTAGGAAGAGGCTGCCTTCAATGCGGTGCCCTAGTGACACTAAAGGATCTGAATTCTTATGTAAATGGAATATTTCAGTTATTTCTTTTTAATTACTTCGCAAAAATTTCTAAACATCTGTTTTTGCTTTTTTATTATGGAGTATTGTGTGTAGATTGATGATAAAAAAATAATTTAATCCATTTTAGAATAAGGCTGTAACGTGACAAAATGAAAAAAAAATAATACTTGACTGAATACTTTCTGAATGCACAGTCTAATGGTAGCATTCAGCATTGTCAGAATGAACGGGTAGGAGTTATGAAAGTTATTAAAATAGTAAGATTAAACGAGAACTCACCTGTTCGAAGTTTGATCGTTATTTTACGAGGAGTTACGATGAGGGATTACGTGAAGAGCCCGCCTCACGCTGGTAACGGCATACTTCAAAGCAGCGGCATGAAAAACACAGAACACCAAAGCCGGAGTAACATAGTAAGGCTCATAAAAAGACTTAGAACTACCATTTGATCATTTATTTTACGAGGGTGGGAGTGGAGGGCACGTAATCCCTCATCGTAACTCCTCGTAAAATAACGATCAAACTTCGAACAGGTGAGTTCTCGTTTAATCTTACTATTTTACTTCGGAGTCACGTGAGTGACTACGTGAAGATTTTTAAAGCTTTCTGTGTTTTTCATGTCGTAGAATTAATCCGTACGACAGTCCGGCTAAGTAAAACACATACATGAGAAACCAGACAAATGTTAGATCTTTTCACAATTAACTTTTTTAATGGTTGAAAGACCATATAATACCCTCCTTATATTTGAGGGAAAATGATTACAAGTGACAAAAGATATCAGTGACTACACAACTGATTATAGCAATTAATAGCAATTAATAGCAAACAAAGCAGGTGATTATAGTGCTCCCAACACCGCGTGTCCAAAGCTTGTCATAGTGTGAACAGGTTTGTTGTAGAACTTTGAAAAAGTTTCTTCTTTACTCCACCCTGCGATTTTTAAAATATGCTCGAGAGGTACGTCCCGCCCCTTCGCCGCGGACGTAGCTGCCGCCCTGGTGGAGTGAGATTTGAAGACATCAGTGTCTACTCCCGCTAAAACCAAACACCTGTTTCAACCATTTTGAGATAGTTTGAACTGAAGCTTTTGTGTGTGGCTTTTTGTGCGTAAGCAGTAATGTCTTTTCGTTTTCCTCGAAAAGTGTCCGTAACTTTAATATATTGGTTCAAATGTCTAACACACACAAAGCAGGCTCAATATGAAAAGCTTGAAAGGTTACCTTTGTTCCAGATCTCCCTGGTCTACTTTGTTTGATCAGATCGTAAACATAGAAGACAACGTTATCTGTAGTCACATGCATACAGTCTAAACGCAACATTTGTAAAGTTTGCACTCTTTGAGCTGAGACCAGTGACATTAACATGACCAATTTCAATGTTAACCTATCCAATGGCAACCCTTCAATTGGAGTCCTTCTCTAAGTAGAGCAAGTACAATGCTCACATCCCAAATTTCTGTATATCTAGGTTTTGGCGGATTCATGTGAAAAATTCCTTTCATGAATCGTGATATCAATGGATGCGACCCAATTGATTTCTCATCAGTCATAAGTCCTAAATAGGACGACAAGGCACTGCGTGCAGTGTTAATGGCACTGTAACTTAAATGTTGCCCAAAGTGCAAATTGGCAAGGAATTCCAAAACATGAGTAACATTCACAGAATCATCAGAAATATTTGACTGTGTGCAAAATTCTTCCCATTTCTTAATATGTGTCATATATTGTTTTTGTGTGCTATCTCGCCATGATGCGCCAATAACTTCCAAAGTTTGGTCCGACAATCCCAGTTCCTGTAGTGGTCTGGTCAAAACCTGCAGATTAACAAATTCATATATGCATATAATGGGTAACCTTCATTTGTTACTGGATTAGTCAAGATATCACTACAGTTAGGAATCTGCATATACGGTTCTTTAATCATATTCAGCATAACTGGGAACCAAGGTTGAGTTGGCCAATTTGGCACTACCAACAATCCGGAAGCTGAATCTTGCTCTATTTTCTTCAAGCATCTCTGAATCAGAGCAAATGGTGGAAAAGCATAAAAGAACATCTTTCCCCAGTGTAATGAAAACGCAATCTACTGCGACTGCGTCTGGATCGTGTTCCCAAGACACATAATGAGGCAATTGATGATTAAGCCTGGATGCAAACAAATCAATTTCTGGCAACCCAAATCGGCTAACAATATTCTTAAATATTGCTGGCTTAAGCATCCATTCCGTATTATCTTTAAAAATCCTGGACCTTTCATCTGCTACCACATTGTCCTTACCTGGAATATAGCTTGCTGAAATCCATATCTGCCGACCAATACACCATTGCCATATCTCATTGACCAGACAATCACATGATACTGATCTAACTCCCCCCATGTGATTAATGTAAACCACAGCCGTTTTATTGTCTAACTGTATTAACACATGCAGACCTTGTTTTAGCACAACAATATGCTTTAAGCCCATAAAAGGCCCCCAATAATTCCAAATAGTTAATACCATACTCTTGAAGAAACACTTGTTCTTCAGTTTTCCATCTACCTCCACAACTGGAGGATAAATCTGTAGCCCCCCATCCGAGAGCACTAGCATCTGTTTGTAAAACCATTTCAGGCTGTTTATCATGATATTCTTAGCAGCTTGTGGGACATTTTCAACCCACCATTGCAATTCCAATACTGCTTTCCTTGTTAATTGCATAGGCCTGTCAAAGTGACCTGCCTTATCTTTAAGAGCCCTTACTTTGTCCCTTTGAAGATTTTGATAATGTAATGGCCCAAATTCCACTGCCGGAAATGCTGCCACCAGTGTACCAATGACTTTTGCCACTTCTCGGATGGAGGGATAAGGTTTGTGAATGAGGTAATTACACATTTGCGAAATATCATTTGCCTTCTTTGCTGGCAAAGTAACTAACATAGTCACTGAGTTAATTACAAACCCCAAAAAATTAATTGATTGAAACTGGCTGCAGCTGGGACTTAATTGGATGAATTTAAGAATCCAAGCTCTTTAAACAAAGCTTTAGTAACTGAAATTGAGTTGCTCAGCTGACTGTTGACTATCGTTAATAATCAGAATATCATCCAGATAAGCCATTACAATGTGTTTCTGTGCTCTTAATTGGGCTAAAACTGGTTTCAAACAGTTTTGTAAAGAGTCTAGGAGCCGAACTCAATCCATTTGGTAAAGCTTTGAACTGCCATAATTGCCCCTGCCAATAAAACTTTAAGTATCTCCGAAAAAGATGATGAATTGCTACAGAATAATAGGCGTCTTTCAAATCAATCTTAGCCATATAACAACCTGCTGAAATCAGATATTTGCAGTACTGAATGTCTCCATCTTAAAATGTTTGTATTCTACAAAACTTATTTAGATCTGTAAGGTCTAGAATAATTCTACAACCACCATCTTTCTTATCTCTGCGAAATATATTAGAGGACAAATTGATGCTTATGTTCACAAGTTTTTTCAATTACCCCTTTTCCGGATAATTTGTCAATTTCCACATTAATCTCCATTCTTTCTTCTGCAGAAAACACATAAGCATAAGCAGGTTTATTCTGTACAGGAGGATTGACCCCTTTTTTAAAAATAATAATAGCTCCCGAAACTGCTTGTAATATAAATCGATCAGAAGTAATATTAAGCCAGGCATTATAAAACTTTTGCAATCTCCCTCCAACTGGAGATTCATCCACAGTTTCCTTAAGGATAGAAGTCTTTAATACCTCTCCATAAGAGCGTGATGGTCTCCTCTTTCCCGAATGCAGGGAAGCACTGGCCTGCGCAGCACGATAATATTTTCGTGACAAATTTCTGCCTCTATAACGAAAATCAAAACCCCTTCGGGCCGAAAAACCCTCTTCTTTGTCCAAAGACAAAAGGCTTAATAGTGCTAAAATATTTAGCTTCTTCATCCAACTGTTTCAGCTGTTTCGGCAGATTTTCTCCAAACAAATACCCAGGAGCTTGAACTCACTTTCTTGACACAGGCTTGCAAATCTAGGGTGAAATATGGGCCGAATCGCCATTTTTCTCATGCAATTGATCTCATAAAACGAATTGCACAATAAGCCCAAAGTATCTTTTTGAATCTTTTCCATTTCCAGATTCTCCATTTGCCTGCCATATGCCGTAATGGCAGCAGAAAAATAATTTTAGCACCTTTTGAAATTTCACTTCTTGGGCTCTCATACTTGGAGTCATAGACGCCCATACCATCGGATTCACCGTAGGCACTTCCAATGAGGCACAATTGCCTGGTGCTTTTATATAATTCTGATAATTCATTCATCACAGTATTATGAAGCTGGTGAGATACCATATAATTTATATTGGCAGCTAGGTTTTCTTCCATAGCCTCACCACTTCCTTCGGGTATAGCAAAATTCTTGTGCTATCCCAGGCACATCAAGCCTTTTCTTTTTACTTTGTGGCGTGCTTTCAAAAGCCATTTTCAACTTCAGCAGGGTCTGCCTTCTGCAGCCCTAATTCCATCGGGATATCATCCCATGAGACTTCTTCCAGCCCAAATCGTGGGTCTGGAGTATCATATTCCCAACTTGGCCCACAGCCATATTCATCATATTCAAACCCCTCAGGGATTTTTTGGGATTCATGGGGTACTGTGACCCTTGTCTCATAATAGTTTGGAGAACTTTCTCCATATGCTCCATTTTTAGCCACATAATTTTATTGTCTGGAGGTCTTTCAGAATCAGAATCATCAGAAACCACGGGCCTCACAGCTTTCTTTTTGCTTTTCTTAGGAGCATTTTCCTCCGTGGTTATAATTTCCGGAGAATCTGGAAATTCTATATCGGGTTAAATCAGTGGCCAGCGGTATCGGAACCGGGTCCACTCTAGCTTCGCGTCCCGTATATTTACTTTCACCCCGGGAGGCTCTCTTCACCCGCGAAACCTTCTTTCCCGATTTCTCCATTTTTGTTAAATTATCTGTGCTCAATCAGCACGCTAACGTCTAATTTTTTACTTTTACTTTCGATGCTGGAGCCACCCAGCGTAACTTGAAAACCGCCCCGATGTAACTTCACTTACCTGCGGGCCGTTCCGACCGCTGCGAGGAGCTGCTCCTTACCGCAGCTCCTCCTTTCGCCGTCAGCGTTGACGTCATGCCGTTACCAGCGTGAGGCGGGCTCTTCACAGTAGTCACTCACGTGACTCCGAAGTAAAATTAGAGCATAGAAATTGCTGATAATGGAAATTGTGAGGATGGAAATGCTGGGGGCATCAGCAGGCCAGGTTGCTCTCACAGGGAGAGAGAAACAGAATCAGTGCTTCAGCTCAGTTATCTTTCTGAACTGGCAAAGCGATAAAGCAAGTTGCATTGGAAGTTGTAGAGACGGGGATGGGGGTAGGCAGAATATGTTAGGATGCAGTCCAAATTTGTTGAGCCATCATTACTTTAAAAACTTGCTATTAGTTTCTAGAGGAATAAAGAACCAAATTGAAACAAAGGTGCAGCTATATGGTTATATAACCATATAACCATATAACCATATAACCATATAACAATTACAGCACGGAAACAGGCCCTCTCGGCCCTTCCAGTCCGTGCCGACCATTTGTTTTCCCCTAGTCCCATCTACCTGCACTCAGACCATACCCCTCCATTCCCTTCACGTCCATATACCTATCCACTTTACTTTTAAATGTTTAAAATCGATCCTGCCTCCACCACCTCTGCTGGAAGCTCATTCCACACAGCCACCACCCTCTGAGTAAAGAAGTTCCCCCTCACGTTACCCCTAAACTTCTGTCCCTTAATTCTCATGTCATGCCCTCTTGTTTGAATCTTCCCTACCCTCAATGGGAAAAACGTATCCACGTCAACTCTGTCTATCCCTTTCATCATTTTAAAGACCTCAATCAAGTCCCCCCTTAACCTTCTGCGCTCCAAAGAATAAAGACCTAACTTGTTCAACCTTTCTCTGTAACATAGTTGCTGGAACCCTGGCAACATTCTAGTAAATCTCCTCTGTACTCTCTCTATTTTGTTGACATCCTTCCTATAACTAGGCGACCAAAATTGTACACCATACTCCAGAATTGGTCTTACCAATGCCTTGTACAATTTTAACATTACTTCCCTACTCCTATATTCATTGCTTTGATTTATAAAGGCCAGCACACAAAAGGCTTTCTTTACCACCCTATCTACATGCGATTCCACCTTCAGGGAACTATGCACAGTTATTCCTAGATCCCTCTGTTCCACAGCATTCGTCAATTCCCTACCATTTACCATGTACGTCCTATTTTGATTTGTCCTGCCAAGATGTAGCACTTCACACTTATCAGCATTAAACTCCATCTGCCATCTTTCAGCCCACTTTTCCAAATGGGCCCAAATCTCTCTGTAGACTTTGCGAATCTACTTCATTATCCACAACACCACCTATCTTAGTATCAACTGCATACTTACTTATCCAATTTTTCCACCCCATCATCCAGATCATTGATGTACATGACGAACAACAGGGGACCCAACACAGATCCCTGAGGCACCCCACTGGTCACCGGCTTCCAACCTGACAAACAGCCATCCACCATTACTCTCTGACATCTCCCATTCAGCCACTGTTGAATCCATCTTGCTACTCCGCCATTAACACCCAAAGATTGAACCTTCTTAACCAACCTTCCATGGGGAACCTTGTCAAAGGCCTTACTGAAATCCATATAGACAACATCCACTGCTTTACCCTCATCAATTTCCCTAGTTACCGCTTCAAAAAATTCAAGAAGGTTTGTCAAACATGACCTTCCAGGCACAAATCCATGTTGACTGTTCCTGATCAGACCCTGTTTATCCAGATGCTTATATATATTATCTCTAAGTATCATTTCCATTAATCTGCCCACCACTGACGTCAAACTAATAGGTCTATATAATTGCTAGGTTTATTCTTTGAACCCTTTTTAAACAATGGAACAACATGCGCAGTACGCCAATCCTCTGGCACTATTTCCCGTTTCTAATGACATTTGAAATATTTCTGTCATAGCTCCTGCTATTTCTACACTAAACTTCCCTCAATGTCCTAGGGAATATCCTGTCAGGACCTGGAGACTTATCCACTTTTATATTTTTTCAAAAGTGTCAGTACTTCCTCCTCTTTGAATCTCATAGTTTCCATAGCTACTCTACTTTTTCCCCTTAACTCACCGAGTTCAATATCCTTTCTCCTTGGTGAATACCGAAGAAAAGAAATTGTTTCAATATCTCCCCCATCTCTTTTGGCTCTGCAGATAGCTGTCCATTCTGGTTCTCTAATGGTCCCTCGTTATCCTCGTTATCCTTTTGCTATTAATATAGCTGTAGAAACCCTTTGGTTTACTTTCACCTTTCTTGCCAAAGCAACCTCATATCTTCTTTTAGCCTTCCTAATTTCTTTCTTAAGATTCTTTTACATTCTTTATACTCCTCTAGCACCTCATTTACTCCATGCCTCCTATAATTATTGTAGATATCTCTCTTTTTTCGAAACAAGTGTCCAATTTCCCTTGTGAAAACCATGGCTCTTTCCAATTTTTACTATCACTGGTCCCGAAAGTGCTCATACCTCCGTCACCTGACCTGCCTCATTTCCTAACAGAGGTCCAGCACTGCCCCTTCTCTGGTCGATACCTCTATGTACTGCTGCAAAAAACTATCCTGCACCCATTTTACAAACTCCAAACCATCCAGCCCATTTACAGAATGTGTTTCCCAGTCTATTTTTGGAAAATTGAAATCTCCCACAATCACTACTTGTGCTTACTACTAATATCTGCTATCTCCTTACATATTTGCTCTTCCAATTCATGCTCCCCATTTGGCGGTCTATAATACACCCCTAAAAATGTTGCTACACCGTTCCCACTTCTCAGTTCCACCCAAATAGCCTCCCTAGACGAGCCCTCTAATCTATTCTGCCAAAGCACTGCTGTAATATCTTCTCTGACAAGCAATGCAACACCTCCCCCTCTGGTCCCTCCAATTCTATCACACCTGAAGCAACGAAATCCTGGAATATTTAGTTTCCAATCACAGCCCTCCTGCAACCATGTTTCACTGATTGCCACAACATCATATTTCTAGGTGTCAATCCAGGCTCTAAGTTCATCCACCTTACTTACAATGCTCCTGGCATTAAAATATACACATTTTAGAAACCCACCATCCCTTATTCTCTGTCTATTATCTTTTTCATCTTTCTCGCCTACATTTTGGATCTGAGTGCTTCCCTTTTCTGCCTCTTGCCTCACACCCTGACCCCTAGCCCCCTCTACCCGAGTCCCTCCCCCCAGCCTTTCTAGTTTAAAGTCTCCCCAATGGAAATAAAATGGTGGTTACCTGATACTGTACAGTATTTAATGCTGAGGACAGCATTGTGACCAGAAAGAAGATGCTAGATAATTATAGAGTAATGCAGCATGGAAATAGTCCCTTCAGCCCAACTTGCCCACACCAACCAACATGTCCCACCATTGGTCCATATCCCTCTAAACCTATTCTCTCTATATACCTGTCCAAATATGTCTTAAATCTTATGTGTGGAGGAATCTTTGTTTTATGGTTTTTATCTCTCCTGGTTTTCACGCCTCTCGGGGCATCTATGGGGTCTCTTATTCTTGATTATCCTACTCTGGGTAAAAGACAGTGCAGTCATGCTAATAATTTAATACACTCAGTAAGATCACTCTTGGCTTCCTGCACTCCAAGGAATCGAGTCCTAGCCAGCCCAACCTCCCCCAGAGCCCGGCCTTCCATGTCCTGGCAACATCCACATAAAACTAATTTCCCAGTTTAATGAAATCATTAAATCTCTGCAATGAAAAATTGAGATTTGCTAACATTGAAATTGTCATCGAGGAGCACCAGCGACTGAAAATAAATGATGGAATATCGATAGACTATGTCACAAAGTACAGGATCCATGTGCTTTATTGTGATACAAAACATCTTGAGACATAATTTCAAAGGATACATTACAAATAATTAAAAAAAACTAGACAATTACAACTGGTTTGGAGTATGATAACAATTAATACTGGCTTGAAAAAGCATTAGTTGACATTTAAACTATTTTTTTAAAAAGTATTTAACATTTAAAGCTATAAAGTGCTTTAAATTGCTACTATTCATAGGGGTGGGGGTGGGGGGTGGTACACACGTGCCCAAATTGTCATTTTACAATGTCCAAAGAATTATCACTGAGAGAGAGCTCCTAAAATTATGAAAGCACAACATAAGAATGAAAAGTTGTAGATTATTTCGGGGTTTTGCTGCTGTGGAATTTCTGTATCTTAAATAAATCTGGAATTAAATAAGCAGTTTTTCATCCCACTATATGCTGATTGTGCACTGGCAACCTGCACCACTGTATCTTGCCTAGTTACGACTGTGAGTGATGTGGAGGCTAATTTCATAATACCAAATGTGACAACGTTTTGTTTGTGAGTTTAGTGATGGGGAGCAGAGTGAGCGGTGGCGATAGCCTATCTGCGCTCAGCTCACTGGGATGGATGCTGAGCCATTTCATCCTTTCAGTTCGTGACTGGGGCCGAGACTGCATTGTATAGAGTGTCCTTTTGTGAACAGAGAATGATTCCTGACATGGCAAACAATTAGGCCTTGAGATTTAGAATGAAAAATATCTAAATGGAACAAGCCAAATGGTGAAGGGAAGTTTCCTCGTGCAGGAGAAGCTCAAGTGAGGGGCTGCAGCTTTGCAGTTTTGAGAAAGGGACGATAAATAAGAAAATTTCTTCCCTCGAAGGTTCATGAATCTTCACCCAAAGAAAATTGCTGAATGTATTCAAGGCTGAGATTGATATTAGCCCTGTAGATAAATTGAGGGTGACAGGGAACGGGTAAAAATGTGGGGCTGTGGCCATGATCCTCAGCCAAATATTATTGACTAGCAGAGCACCATTTTATCTGACCTGCCTTTTTTTTCATGTGAACCATGTAATCTCAGGGATGAATTGTAATCAGTTGAGAAGGGTTATTTATTGGCATTGGTCATGGTAAGAAAATCAGACCGAATTGCCTTGTTCAGTGGTGCCTGTATGATTGGCACCCACTATCTGATCTAATAAAGAATCACCACCGCTTGACTCTGTGATTACAGGCTAACAAAATGTCCCTTGAGTTCAGCACCTTCGAGAGGTACATGGGGAGATAAATGGTGAGAATGTGATTGATTTTTTTTTTTAAAAGACCCGTTCTTGCTTTTTGGGGTTTCACTTTATTTTTCATTCTTGTTGAACAATTCCCCCACTTTGAAAAGAAGTCACAGTTTAGCTATTGTTTTGATTCTCTACTGGGTATCCAGAGGAAATCAGGGTGCTGTTGGCAGCTAAATGGGGTTGGACTGGGTTTAACAGATGCTTGCTCATTGTTCTTGCCCTGAAATCACTGCTCTCTTCAGTCAGAAGAGAGCAAGGCAATGGAACGGCAACATTGCTGCCATGTATACATCTGCATTCATGAGACAAATCACCTTTATAATAAACGGGATTAAAATCCCTTTTATAATGATTATTTGTGGGAATGAGAGACTTTAATTCCTGAATGTTCACAGCCTTGAGCTGACGCAGGACACAAGCTCCTTGAATTTTGCATGCATTAATAAATCTTGTGAAAGGGCTGTCACCATTAACTGCTCGGGCTCTGCTCTTTGTGGTGCATTGGGCAAGTGGGTCACCAGCAGTGTTAAAAAAGTACAGTGAAAGTTTAACTGTGACTTGGTAACCAGCTGGGTATGAATGGTACACAGAGCAAGTTAAGTGCTGCCCATCATTGCCAATTCTAGTGCATCATGTTCAGAAAGCACTGACTCCCCGAACAAGGAAAGGGTAAGTAACAAAATCGTCTCTGATGTCTCTGAAGCACTACAGCCTACAGAAAGACCACAGTGAACATCAATTAAAACATTGCAGGTAACATTTTCACACACATTTTGCAGAGTAGTTTCCAAATATCTGTCCAGAGTTTTGTATATTGTTGAAAAACACTTCCAAGGTTTTATGATTTATCTTCCCTTTCCTTTAAATCAAAATGTTCCAGGTACTACGTGCTGCTCTGTAATAAGTTAAATTCTCAAATTAACCTGGTGTATCAGAGAATTAAAGATTTATATCTCCTGGACATTACAATTCAACTCATGATAAAAACCAGGGGCTCTAAAACAGCATTAAAAAATAAATGTTTGAACACTTTTTCTATTGATAGCAAAACTGCAGGGAAGTGTGTTGGGCAAAGAGGAGGGTGTAGTTTCACTGGACTGGCCATGTTAGTGTTGATCAGTGGCAGGCACCTTTCATGCTGGGGTGGCCCTGTTGTCAGCTTTAACCCAGAGGCTGGAGCAGTACCAGAAAACGAAACAGAGTTAAAGTAAGAGCTGTCGTGCCACCATTTTCTTCACATCAGTGTGTGTTTGCAACTGGCCAGGTTAGAGTTGTGGCAGATTGGAAAGATAGCCTGTCATCCTCTGATGTTTGACTGCACTGGCTGTGATTAAGGCAGCCAAAACATTTCTAAATGCATGTGATCATCTGATTTAAAATCAAATACATGAGCCAACCTTCCTCCTTAATTTCCGCCTGGGTCCCAATGCACAAGTGAAGGCCAGGACTTGAGGCCAGGGTCACACTACCTCACCCACTCAAACACTTGTCTCTCTCTGATCGGGTTTGCCCATTCTAAAGTCTGAAAATACACAGTATCTTGGCCAGCAAAATCACATGGTGCTTATTTGTCTTCCCGCAATGTGACCCACGTTACACTTACAGCACCTTCTGTTGTACTTACACCCTTTCCTCAGTGAGTTTTATCTCAGGAAGTAGACACAAAATGCTGGCGTAACTCAACGGGACAGGCAGCAGCTCTGGATAGAAGGAATGGGGTGATGTTTTGGGTCTCGACCTGAAATGCCCCGTTCCCTCTATCCAGAGATGTCTGCCTGTCCCTCTGAATTACTTCAGCAGTTTGTGTCCATCTTCGGCGCGTAAACCAGCATCTGCAGTTCCTATGCTACACAATACTTTTAGGAACTCAAGTATTTTCCACAATGGGACAGAAATAATGGCCACTGGCTCTAAATGCAACACTGCAGCATTAATGCTGTAACTTGACGGCAACGGCTGCAGAGGATTGAGGAACATTTCCTCCATTGATTCATAGGGGTAGTAGAATGCCTTGCCTGCAAGGTGAGTACATCACTAAATACATCCAAAAGTTATATTATATATATTTACATATTGTTTAAAAACAAATTGAATCAACACACTTTCAGTGAAAAAGTCTTGGTAAAAGTTTGCTCAAGAGCTTGTAATTAAAACAATTTCAACAAAAAAGAAATTTACATGCATTGAAATACCTGAAATGAATTGAGCTGGAAATGGGCTGGACCTGACCTGGGAACAAAGGGAAGGGTGGTGGGGGTGGAGGGGGGTGTCAGTAAGTGGGTCAACACTGAGCCTTTGCACAAAAGACAACAAATGGGACAGTTTGTGATTTTCCAACAGTTTTGGCAGTATCTGAAGAGGAGGAATTAATGCTTCATGTTGATGACTGTTCATCTGATGAGAGCTCATCATCTGAAACATTGACTGCCTCTCAGCAAATGCTGTCCAAACAGCCGTGTATTTCCAGCAATTCAGCTTCAATTTCAGATTTTGTGTCAGCGATTTTCTTTTGCTTTTCATGTCTTTTTATACATTTGTTCTAGATTGACTGTCCTCAGACAAAACATCTTCTGATGGTCGTATCATTATTGAATGAATGTTAGCATTAAAAGTAAGTGCATCCTTGGCTGTGTAGAGAATTACAGAGCGAGTCATCCAGCTACAGGATTGACTACCCTGATACATCATATTCTATCAAGTGATTACATTGGAGCTGTCTATATGGTGCCATGAGCGAATTGCCTTTTCACAATGACACTGCCTTCTGGGGTTCCCCCCATGTGATTATTACAGTTCATTCAAGATGAGGGTTTTATTTATTATTAGGTAGAAGTGTGTTAGCCAAGCATGGAATTACAAATTAACTCATCACAAAGTTTGGGGACATCACACTCTGGGGGCATCAAAGAAAAGGTTGGGTATTATTACAATGATATCTAATATTCCATGAGTAGAACGGGTGTGGGGAGGGAAGTCATGTTCACAAGTGAAACTGAACTCGAAATCTGGGGTTTGTGGCTCTGGGTGAACCTTCCTGTGCATCAATAAATTACATTAAACTGAGTAGTTCCCTATTGATTACACCATAAAATCATGGCAGGCCTGCCTCTGTTAAAGAGGAGAATCACAATACATTTATACAGTTAATTATACATAATTAAAATTAATGAAACATCCAAAGATGTTTCACTGGAGTAGCAGAGGAAGATTAAACACTGAGTATGGCTTCACGACAGGAATGGAAGGGCTTGAAGGCCCGTTTTTAAAGATATTAGTTTCAGTTCGAGGCATTTTGATCTAGGATGAGCTTCCAAATCTGGATCCACGATCTATGTATGAAGGGCAAAGGATGCAGCATGTTCAGAATGTAGCTGGGATTGGGATTGAATTCTGATGTGGTACTGAGGTGTTGATTGGCCGTGGTGAAGAGAGGGTGGTGGTGTCAAATGTGAGATATGAACAGCACAGACGAGGAATTCAGCAAAGTGTGTTCAATGAACACAACAGGATGTTGTAGCAGGGAAAATCGCAGGTTGCAGGATGGTCTGGAGTGTTTAATGGCTCAGGACTAACAAAACAATAGAATTCCTTTGGATAATAGGAAACAGTAGCAACTGGCAGGAAATGTCACTTCGTCCCTCTCTTTTCCACTAACTGCCTTGGAATAAACCAGAAGCTGAATTCTGCTCCAAACACTTTCAACTTTTGTCTCGCTCAGCCTGGCCTTGATTTAAGCCAAAAGGAGGAGAGGAAGAGAGAAGTTTAACATTTCTGGTGTAGATAGGCTAATAGGAACTGGAATATTGGGCAGCCAAGTTAAGGATGGATTGTATTGAGATTAACCTTTATATGATAAATGATAGCAGATAAATTGATGTAGAAATGGAAACCAATTAGAGATTGCAAAAGAAACAACAAATGTGAGAACTATTGAAATCTTTGGAAATGTTTTTGAACGGCCCTTTTATTCCAGTTTCTAATTCTACACCAAGAATTTAACCGGCCTCACTCTCTGATAAATTCTAGTGGACCTGCTGTTATCTTTACAGCATTTTTTAAACTTTTTAAACCAAAACTGTTCGAGTCATAGAGTGTTCATCATAATTTTAATGAGTCCACAAACTTCTCGCTACAATAAACCAGAAGTACTTGGTTTTATCCGTACACCCAGTACATAGGGCTTCCCCCATCCTGCTTATTTTTCTGTCTGTCAACCTTTGGGAGTCTTTCAGACTTATTTCCATGTGTAGGTAAGTCTGGAGCTTCAGAAAGGGAGGGGACTGCTCCTCTCGTAACTGAAGGGGATTTGCTCAGTGCAATTATCTTTCAATATATATCTTGGTCACATCATCAAAGATTTCTGTAATTCAAGAATCAAACAAATATATAAATACGCAAGTATTGTGTGCTGCCAACCATTCCCCTTTGCTGTCAGTGCAGTGTATCTGGACAGGCCTGGTTGAATGTTGGAAATTATTCTTGGCATTCCGCAGGGTGTGAGCTGCACGGGGGGAACGGGGGGCAGGCACTGCACTCTGATGGAACATGCAGCATCGGGGACCCGTGGTTTCAAGGGGTGCACGTGTGTGGGGCTGAGAGTGGGAATGTTGTCTGATTGTTAAGTGGTGATGTTAGGACAGAGGGCAATGTGAAGAGAAATAACATTTAGCATTTCAGGTTATATCCAAAGAAGAATCAGCGATGCAATGACCTACATTGATTGATCAGAAAAACCCCACTCTGTTCTGAAATGTATACGGCGTTGCCAGTGTGTGGAGCAACAGAGAGATTGCCTTTGTAGCAGTTCAGCAGAAAGTGGTCAGCTGGTGCATGTCACCAATTCCATCAGCCTATTTTACCAACCAGTCAGTGCTGCTTGAGTGAGCAACTCGAGATGCTGTAGGGCTTATTGTTTCTTGGATTCCTTTGCCACGCTTAGTTTAGCTCGTCTCGTAAACTCTCTTTGGATTAGGAGCGTTTGGTCTTGTCTTTACAGTAAGGGTGGTCGAAGCCAAAGTCGCCCCAGTCGTCGGCCTCCGGTCACCGGTGGTGGGAATGGTGATGGTGTTTGCCGCACGCGGAAATGCACGGCTTCCATCACCCGCTGCCGCTGGAGCTCACCGCTCATGGTGGCCGTTGTTTGTTGTTGCCGGATCGGATCCAGCTTGCTGAGAGCTGTAGTCGTGCCCCTGTTTGAACTCCTGAAGCCCATCGCCAAATCAGAAGCCTGTACTGGTCCGGAATCTTTCTTTGCCCAAGAATCCTATAAGGGAAGAGAAGTACGTGTGTTAATGGGACTCGCATACAGAGTGGAAACAGCAGTTTCAAAATTCATCCTCAGCTTGTGGTCTTGCCCATCCCCAGATGTTGGGTCTTAACAGACACAGTGGCAGAAACGGGGTGAACAGAGACTCCTGCTGGGAAAAATGTGGGTGAGGCTGGGGTCTGATTGAGTGATATCACTGTGGTGGGGTAATCTTCCAACTTCACTGTCTAATTACATTGAAACAATCTACCAGAGCCAGAATGTCATCCACAGAATGTGCGTACCGCCATATGAACGGGTTATCACTGGAGGCAGGCAGGATTCCAGTTAGGGCTTCTTTTCAATTCTCACTGAAAAAACTTACTACGGGGGTGATGTTGGATAAAATGCCAAAGGGGCATTGACACAATAAAATGACCACTCATGGCCATTCAGCTCTAGGAATACGATCAGAAATGGAGCAGAGAAATAGGGGGATAGAAAACATCCGTTAGAGGGAAATAGTACAAGGTTTATTTACAAAAAGCAGATGGGTCAAACTATTTTTGATCAGAGCAGAACTCCCTGGTAGTATGTGGCAATTATAATGTGTACATGGCCCATCTAGACCAATACACCAGGACTCTGCTTACAGGCATGTTGCACTACTTGCCAAATGGATGTGTTGTGTGTGCGGAATTAATGTAAGGATTGGGCCTTCCGCGCCCTGATCACTATCCCGTATTCCTCTGCAGGGCTGTGTCTTTTGGGACAGCAATACAAGGACCGAAATCAATGGGGAATCATTCTAGTGCTAGAATGTCTTGACAACGTACTTCACCAAAAGGTGGACGGGGTTAGATTAAAGGGCACAGTGGCCCTCTAGGCAAAAACTCATGAATCCCACCAACCCACAAGGTGTCAGGACATTGTTGGCCGAAATGTATTTACTTTTCAAAAAAGGAAGGGCCCCCCAAGGGTGTCATTTCTTCCATTTATAACACACAATGTATTTGTAAATACGGTACCTCAATGGAAAGGTTCTGCAAGTGGTACATAGTCCTGCAAACACCTTGTGAGGAGAAATATTCCAGACAGTTTAGGGCAGCCCAGACTCGTTAAAAAACTATGAATGAAAATTCATTAATAAACGTCATAAAATTGGAAACTGGCTTCAGAAAAAAAGAGCTGACCTCGGAAAAAAACAGGCCTTTTTGAGCTGTTAAAGAAGGAAATGCGAAGAGGAGAATCGTAGGGTACACAAAAGGCTGGAGTAACTAGCGGGTGCAGCAGCAATCTAAGGAGCGACGGGAGAAGGCGACGTTTCGGGTTCGAGACCCTTCTTCAGACCGAACGTCGCCTATCTCCTTCGCTCCTTAGATCTGCTGCACCCGCTGAGTTTCTCCAGCCTTTTGTGTACTCCGGCCTTATAGCTGCCTGAATGGGTGGTCAGAAACAATGCAAAATAATTGGACCAGAGAATAATAAAGGGTCCATTAAATATGTTACAGATAATGGATCTCTACTGAAGAAGGGTTTTGGCCCGAACGTTGGGGGGCCCCTATACTCCTTCGCTCCTTAGATGCTGCTGCACCGCTGAGTTTCTCCAGCTTTTTGTGTACCCCTGATCACTACTAATGAACTGGGCACCTTTCATGACAATATCTGCTCAACCAACCACTTACAGAGTTATTCTTACCGATCCTAATCCCCTATTATTCGACTAAATCACATCTTGCAGTCACGTCTGATGCCTTTTCCAGTGAGATTTACTCACTTTGATCGTGAAACAGTGAATGTTGGCAAACCTTGACCTTTACGGGTCCACCACCCCCACCCCCACAACACAACACCACCCCCCCATCCCCCAACCACACACCCTCCTCCCCCCACCCCCCATCCCCCATCCCCAAACCCCCCAACCCCCCACCCCAACAACTCCCCCCCACACCCTCACCC
>CM069162.1:1302969-1432969 GCA_035221665.1 Okamejei kenojei
AAATACGTCAAGAAGTCTGTAGCTCTGGAAAGAGAGGGGTGGCGCTTTATTAGCTCGTGCCTCACAGAGTCATAGACGGCAGACCAGGGACGCCGGCGCTCCTCCCAGGCAAATGATCATTAAAGTACAGTTTGATTTTGTTACTGTGATGAGATTATGGCGGAAAGCTTCGAAAACTAAAAACTTGACAGGTTGAGATGTCAAAGGATTAGTGATTTATCGAGACTAAGACCACCCAGAGGTCGCCGAGGAAACGAAAAGCATCAATGAAGGCCAGAATGTCTTATGCGAGAGTAGAAAATCTGAGATACGTTTAGAACTAACCCATCGACTTTAAGAGGTTCTATAAGAAAGATGGAGTACATTTTTAAGACCCTCAAACACGAGCAATGGAGTTTGGCTCAGCAGTTCAAGACTTGGAAGAATACCTACAAGCAATTAGAACTGACTTTTTACCATAGCTTCAGATATTCACAATGAGAGGCTTTAAATATTTGACTGAGACTCATTCAAGGAGTATATTGACTTGTAGTGAATAGACAATGTCGATGGAAGAATGGAGGGAATAAAAACAAGATTGGACAACGCATCATGATATGCGGCAATGTGATAAGTTAAGGTTCTAACATAATAACTAACAAAAATAATTAATTACACACATTAAGATTATAATACGGATTTTATTAATCAGTTTTTCCCCACCCGAATTTTTTATTAATTAGGAATGTCCTATTATTACTAATGCACTATTACTAATAATTGAATAACTAAGTTTTTCCTTATTTGAACTGAATTAATTGTATGTTATTCATCTTTTTATATACCTTATGTATTTTTTATGTCTAATATTAGTTAGATTTCTAAGTTAGCTTTTAGATATTGAGGTGATTTTAAAGGAAGAGGGGACCTTTTTTTTTATTCTTCCTCTTTTCCTCGTTTTTCTCGGGTCGCCCATCCTGGTTTTTTTAAGTTATTGATTCCCCCTGGCCGCGCCCCCCTTTTTTTACATTATATTATATTATAGCCCCCTTAAAATATTGGTTTAGAGGAATAGTGTAATTCCCGTAATTGCCCAGAGCTGGTCGTGTTAATACATCTATGACGGAAGGTCGTTAGATAATAAGTCCATCTTAATATGGGCTGGTCAACAACTACATCCGATTCTAGAATGGTATTCTATTTTCTTTACACACAGTACTTACTATTTGATTTTCTATACTACTTTTATATCATAATAATTTTTGGTTTGATTGGTAGTAATATAAAGTAACCAAGAGAATATCATGATGGGCAAAAATGAGATTTTAGGAACTACATATCCACTCGGGGTTTCAGGTGTAAGGTTGGGTGGTTTATCGCGAGCTGATCCTTAGATCGCGTGCAGATCCGGGCGCATAAATTCTAAAATGCAAGACTTAAAAAGTACATACGGGAATGAGGGTATTAACATGTCTATGCAGTTGGAATGTGATAAAGGAATTAAAGAACCGAAGAGAAGGTAGGAAAAGGTAATGACATACTTAAAGGGCAGAGTAAAGGGGGGCTGAGATGGAAATTTACATTCAAGAGTGAGCCCATACTAAAAAAATAGGGCGGAAAAACAGGTTGAAGAGCTAAATGTAGAAGATAGAATTATATCACTCTTCTTTTACAGCCTAAAGAGCGAAGGAGGCGTATGCAATATTATTTCTTAAAGGTACTTATTAAACATACATTAAACCATAGTATTGATAATTATGTGTATGATATAGGAAAATTGTGGATAGTAAATTAAATACAGAAAAAGTAATTCTTGTTAAGTATAATATTGGTACCACATTTTTGATAGCTCGCCATAGGTTTGATTTTAAAGGAAAAGTATTTAATAAGAAAGGTGCCGGTAGATATAAGGCACAATAAATTGATAATTGTGTGGATGATTACAACAGGTACATTAGGACCCGATTACTAGACACGATGCAAGCAAACAAAGAAAAAACCAACAGCGTGTCTAGTGATTTGCAAATCCAAGTATGCAAACGAACCAACATTAAAGGATTGTTGAGGGGGAGAACAGAAAATCCTAGCAAGTGACGAGAAATATTCTAGTTTACTCCCAGTACATAAAACTTACTGCAAGAAAGGATTTGATTTTTTGGTGGAGTTGCAAAACTTATCTCACTACTTATGAAGCTAATAATGTATAATATAATAATCTCATATCACGCGGTCGCAGTAAACATTTAAAATTAAATTTAAGTAATAAAATAGAAAATTTAAGACGCTGGTGTGAGATTATAACCTACAAATATAAAAAAACAAAGCCACCCTCAGGAATATATTCATAACTCAAATTAATAAAACTTTTTGGAGAATAAATGATCAACCAGAGAAGGCAACGAGGGGCGTGTCTTATTGTGGGGAAGACATTTAAATGGCATGATCATCGTGGAGGAATAATGAATTCTTCACAAGCATTTGACATGTGAAAAAGACTCGAAAAGATCAACAAGAATCTAGAAAAGGAGATTAAGGAATTTATATATAGCGGGAGAGAAGTCAATAAAGACTCAATACGACAGTTACATAGATAAAATTTGTTATATTGAAATAAAATGGATAAATTAAAATATCATACAGAACAGTAGATAAAATTTACCGCACGCGTAACTAAACAATAAACAGTTTGAATTTGGGGATAATCCCCAAAAACACTGCTGTGCTTCGACAATACAGAAAATAGAATGCGAAAAAATTATACGTAGGATTAAATACCGCAAAATGTTGATTAATGTAATACAACCTAAAGAGTATAAGTGAAAATTTAATGCAAAGGGAGAAAATAGAAAATTTTATACACTCTAAAACACCGAGTAAGTAAATGATAAGGGTAGATGCATTATAAAAGAAAGGGGTGTAACTGAAAGGTACTGTGATTTACAAAATATAAAAATTGAATAAATGCTGTATATTTCAATAAATGAACTTAAAAGAATCTTAAAATATACATTAAGAAAACGTTAAAACACCAGACCTGAATGAGGAATAGTGGTTCGGAATTTAAGTAAAACATTGGGTCATGAATGGATATAGGTTTCGCAGGAATGTTAAAAATCACTATAGTTAACAGATATATACAGAAACAGAAGCTTCCAGATTACATTGTGAACGAATCGATTAATAACGGGGAGCTCATACCTAAAGATGAAGGGATAAAGACTTAAGACGAGGACCAGTGGCTCATATATAGCCATAGTGCTCAATTAATTAACAGATCAAGAAGGATAAAAACAGACAATATTACGGATAAAGATTGAGTTGTACAAATATGTGATGAAGGAATGAATACAGTCCGGATCGAAACGAATTTATACCAAAACGATATTCTTCAATAGTCTAAGACGTGATTGTAGGTTAGGATATTATATAAGTGAAGCGATAAAGTTGATAAAAAAGATTTAGTAGTTATTTTCCGCTTGATGCATGAAAAAGGCTTTTGTGACCAAGTGAATGGCGCCGAATTGTAATTATCGGTGATGGCAGCAGGAGATTAAATTAGGTATAGGAGATTTAGATTACCTTGTGGATTAAATTTATTGATGGTATGCAAATCCAATGAGCTATAAAGAACAACAAATCGAATGTTATCAATTGAAAATTAAAGTTATCACGAGGATGTAGGCAAGGTTTACCCTTTTAGGATTTTTTTTCACGAGCCATAAATGTGTTTTTGCATAGAGCAATAGAACCACGTTGCTCAGAGGTGGGTAAGGATACTACAGCCCGGAAATATAATGGAAATGATACGCGGGCAAATACTAAGAATAAGAATTATCCTTGATATGGCAGATGTATTTATTACATTTATATCAACTCAACCAGGAAATTAATATCGGAAGAGAATAGTTGTGTAAAATTAAAAAAAAAATAACTGGAATTCGGGGGATCACTTTCAGGTAGAGGGAACAGAAAGGTAGGGATTGGAATAAAATGTGAACTAAGTGCCTAAACAATGAATAAGTTACATAAGTTACAACAATTACCTTTACGATAACAAAGTGAAAATATTAAATATCTTGGGATTTTTGTATACAAGGAACAGAAGGATAATTTCTCGTGATTTAAATCTAATTTTCCCCCATTACTGAGATAGATATTAATAAGAATGATGTTTCATACTGTTGAAAAGTTAACCTGATTATCTATGATGAGGAAAAATAAAATCAGATAAAAATGATTTTTCTTCCACAATTAATTAAGATATTATTAGGTTTCAATTAATGTCCCTGATATACTCTCCAAAATTTTTTTTTTCTAAAAAGGTAGATTCTTAAAAAGCGAATTTGTGAATTTGGGACTATATTCATAGAATAAATAAAAAACATTTATGTAAGTCTAAAATAAATGGAGGATTAGCGTTACCAAACTGATGTTTTATTACTGGGCAGTTTATATTAAAAAACATGAATTTTGTTAGGAGGAGAATAGATAAAAAACCAAATTGGTTAAGTATGGAAGAAGAAGATGTTCTCCATTAGAAATTAGCTCTATAATATTTGCTAATATTAATGTAGCTAAGAAAGTTTATAGTGAAAATCCGATAATAGAAAATGGAATCCGCATATGGAAACAAATAAAGAAAGCATTAAAACTAAAATCTATACCAATATGTCTTAAGATTGTTAATAATTTTATGTTTAAACCTTCGATTTTGGATAAGGCTTTTTTACAAAGAAAAATAAAGGAATTTCTAAGATGGGTGATCTTATAAGGAAAATACTTTTCCTTTCATTTCAAGAGTTGCAACAAATTTATGGGCACACATAATAAAGAATATTTCAGATATTTACAAATTAGAAACTATGCCTCTGTAAAATATATATGAATTAGAAATAGAAAAATAGAAATTTTAGATGAATGTTTGAATAAACATCCAAATATGGAAAAAATGATATCATATATATAATAATTTTACTGGAAAACGATACTCCATCAACAGAAATATACAGAAGAATCTTGGAAAAAGGAATTAGGCCAAATAATAAGACCAGAAATAATGGGATGAAAGTTTACAACATATACATTATTGTTCATTAAACGCTAAACATTCTCTTATACTGTTTAAAATATTACATAGATTACATTACTCTAAATCTAAATTACATAATATTTTTTTCCAAAAATATCTCCAATATGTGACAAATGTCAAATTTCAGAAGCAAATTTGACACATTCATTCACTAACTGCATAAAAATTGTAGAATACTGGAAGGAAATATTTAAAATAATCTCGACTGTTATTAATATAAATATAATCCCGTGACCCAAAGCTGATTATACTTGGAATAATTGAAACTGACCAATTAATAACAACGAATCAAAGAACTTTTATTGATTAAGGGTGGTTTATAATTGGGAAAAAATTAATATTAAAATTTTGGAAAGGCCCTGCATTCCCAACAATCAAAATGTGGAATATAGAAATGTCGGAGACACTTCATTTGGAGAGATTGAGGCTTGTCCTTATGGATAGGTTAGATCTCTTCAGATGTATTTGGTCATCCATATATTAAATATTTGCAGGGTCGTAATGGTTCGGCGCGGGAACCTGACTGAGGCCTGGACATTTGAGTGGATGAAGAGATACATTATAATAAATCATGAATATATCTATAAGGACGGATTATTGACGAATATTTTATTCTCCATCAAACCTCTTCATATTCTTTATTCTATTTCCTAATTTTTTCTATTTTCTTATATCTAAATAAAAAAATAAAAAAATAATATAGAAACACACTAGCTTTAATATTAGAATGAATATAAAATATCATTAGATTTATAAGAACATTGTTAGTATTATTAGCATTTCCTAGTATTTTTATAATTTTAATTATATAAAATTATATGCTTTTAATGGTACAATAATTTTAAAATTTAGCGATAAAAAATAAATATTGGTTAACATTAGGAAGAAATAATAAGAATTATATAAGATTTACTAACTTTTTGTATCAATAATATCATAAAATTTGGTCTTATACTTAATAAAATTAGAAATAAAATGATAATTACTAATAGTACGAGTATAATGCTAATATTGTGAATGTATTAGTAGTATTATGTATCTTTAATTATATAAAATACATAACTCTGAAATCTATAACTAAGGATAATACAGTATAAATAATATTATTAGTATGAATCAGTTATTAGGACTATGTATTTTTACTACTGAAATATAATGTAACTGGTTGTTATTTTGTTTCTATAATAAATAAATTTAAAAAAAAAAAAAAAAATGTCAATTTGATCTCAATTTGTCCCTGTTCAAGTCCGAAGGATGTGGGACAAGCCCCATAACAGGATATGTGCATATGATGAATGCAGGTAGACATTCAGGGGAAGTCACTTTCTTAGTGGCACCACCTTTGAGGTGTTAAACTAGTTCCATTGAAGATATATTGGCTGATTTCAAAAAAGACCACATATATGGCCCTGGGTGACAGTCATTACTAAATAAACTGGTTATTCATTCCACGTTAAAATTGTCTTTTTATGTTGCCAAAAAAAATTTGTGACTACAATATAGCATGGAATTGGCTTGAAGTTCTTGAGGTTTCCTTAGGATTGATGAGAAAGGTGGAGTAATTTACATCTTAATTTTAAAATTCTTGCCATTTTGTCGTCATTCTCCCCAATTTCTGCCCTTGTAGCTGTCCTGTGAGTTATAACACTAGGGGATGAGGAGTTTAAGTGCAAGGAAAGCATTAGAGCTGACTTCTATTTCCTACTCTCATCCAGCTTCCAGAGTTTTTAAAATTGATCATTAATGTTACCATACATGCATTACCAATATCCCAGCTTGCCATAGCGTGCAAAAGCTTTAGCCAGTGAAGAACATTCTGAATCCGTTACCCAAGGTTGAAATAATTGCGTTTGGTTTAGTTTAGTGAGACAGCACGGAAATAGGCCCCGTTCAAGTCGGCATGATGGTACAGCTGTAAAAGTTACTACTTTACAGCACCAGAGACACGGGTTCGATATTCAATCCCGACAACGGGTGCTGTCTGTAGGTAGTTTGCATCTCCCTGTGACCTGTGGATTTTCTCCGGATACTCTGGTTTCCTTCCACGCTGCAAAGATGTACAGGTTTGGTGGTTATTTGGCTTTGGTAAAATTGTAAATTGACCCTTGTGTGTGGAATAGTACTAGTGTACAAGGATCGCTGGTCAAAGGTTTCCGTTCAGGTTTCCTAAGTGGGACAGGGACTTTACCCAGGTCTGATTGTGAGGCACCTGCTCTACCTGCTGCGCTGCCCCTATAATTGTATAATTAATCCCACTACATCAGTGGTATATTCCTTTTTTGATACTATTTAAATGTTCACACTAAGAACAGGATCTGGTTTCACCCTTGGAGTTACGAGCATTAATCCTCAGTGCCGCTGGGAAAGAGATAAAATACAACCTTGCATTTCCATAAAACCCTTCACATCCTGTGGACAACGCACAGTTCCTCACAGCTGATTAAATATTTTTAAAATGTAAGCAGTACAACGTAGGATTGCCACATCAATTAGTTCAGAGCTGCCAAAAATGACAGGATTTTATGTGAGTGACTGTGTAAATGGGTAGTTGATTGTCAGTATAGACTCTGGGTTGAAGGACCTGTACATGACACTCTGTGACATCTGTTTTTCTGAACCTGAGAGGGATCCGTACTGGTTTATAAACCTGGGATAATTCCCTTGCTCAATGTTGAATTGATGTTCTCAGAACTTTATTTCAACTTGAAAGGACAGACAGCGCCGTGACGTAACATAGCATTCCAAAGGCATCACTGCTGATGCAATGCAGCGCTCCCTCACTGACTAGTTTTAGTTTTTCAGTTGTTTAGAAATGCAACATGGAAAAGGGGCCTTTGGCCCACTGGGTGCTTGCCGACCATCAAACCTACCCGTTCACACTTGTTCTATGGTATGTTCTATTTATTGGGAGTATATAACCATATAAAACCATATAACAATTACAGCACGGAAACAGGCCCTCTCGGCCCTTCCAGTCCGTGCCGACCATTTGTTTTCCCCTAGTCCCATCTACCTGCACTCAGACCATACCCCTCCATTCCCTTCACGTCCATATACCTATCCACTTTACTTTTAAATGTTAAAATCGATCCTGCCTCTACCACTTCTGCTGGAAGCTCATTCCACACAGCCACCACCCTCTGAGTAAAGAAGTTCCCCCTCACGTTACCCCTAAACTTCTGTCCCTTAATTCTCATGTCATGCCCTCTTGTTTGAATCATCCCTACCCTCAATGGGAAAAGCTTATCCACGTCAACTCTGTCCAATCCCTTTCATCATTTTAAAGACCTCAATCGTCCCCCCTTAACCTTCTGCGCTCCAAAGAATAAAGACCTAACTTGTTCAACCTTTCTCTGTAACATAGTTGCTGGAACCCTGTCAACATTCTAGTAAATCTCCTCTGTACTCTCTCTATTTTGTTGACATCCTTCCTATAATTAGGCGACCATAAATGGCCCAAATCTCTCTGTAGACTTTGAAAATCTACTTCATTATCCATAACACCACCTATCTTAGTATCATCTGCATACTTACTTATCCAATTTTCCACCCCATCATCCAAATCATTGATGTACATGACAAACAACAGTGGACCCAACACAGATCCCTGAGGCACCCAGCACTGGTCACCGGCTTCCAACCTGACAAACGGCCATCCACCATTACTCTCTGACATCTCCCATTCAGCCACTGTTGAATCCATCTTGCTACTCCGCCATTAACACCCAAAGATTGAACCTTCTTAACCAACCTTCCATGGGGAACCTTGTCAAAGGCCTTACTGAAATCCATATAGACAACATCCACTGCTTTACCCTCATCAATTTCCCTAGTTACCACTTCAAAGAATTCAAGAAGGTTTGTCAAACATGACTTTCCAGGCACAAATCCAGTTGACTGTTCCTGATCAGACCCTGTTTTATCCAGATGCTTATATATCTTACCTAAATGTTTAATAATTGTTTCTTCCTTAAGGGACAGTGCTCTGTTCGTTTTGAGTAATTGTCTGATCTTCCTCACTCAGGGAAGGAACAGCCCTTTATCACGAAGGAGAACTTTCTGTGGACGATTCAGTTGCTGCAGCCGCAGAACAGTCGTGGGAGGAATGGGTCGCAGTGGACCTGCGGAATGAACCACTCGACGGCACTGTTATTAAAACAGAAGTGCCCTGATAAAGACATGCATTGCCATGTTTAATCACATGTAACAGTAAAATGCACAGAGGGGAAATTAAGTGAGCTAAGCGCTGTTCTGCATACCATTTTGTATTTTGACAGCAGAAAACAGATGCTTGTAAAGGAATAATTTTTATTGAAATAGGATTAGAATGGAGTTCAGAGGGAGAAATAGGTTCCTGCACACAGAAATATTTGTAAAGTATCTGGCATAAGAACCAGGAAAAACCTGCCTCGCTCCCTTCCTACTCCTCAAGTCATGCAGCACTGTCCATTTCATGTCCTGTGGCCTATAAAATTGTTGAACTCTTGAACCACATGGGTAAAGCATGAATTAAATTTGGTGTAGGTGAGACTCTCCCAATAGTGTATCAGGAGTCTGAAGGCTCAGTTTAATGTCAGACCACTCCGAGGCGTGAGTTTTCTGTGTGTGAACTGAAAGAATATGTTCAACACATTTCATGGCTCATTGATTGTGGATCAGCACCAGCACATGTAACCAATGTGGGTCAGATTGCATATAGACATGGTCATTTTGTTGTTCTCTATGTAGCATACTTTGGTTTGATTCTTCGTTACAGTCATTTAATTTTATTGAATTAAGTCTAATGTGTGCTGTAGTTTCAAAGAAGTTATTTAGGAATATGTGCTTTTAAATTTGCAATAATTGGAGAATTTAGGATTGCTAGTATTATACTCGCTAGATCCATTTTGATAGTGAAGAAGCAACAATGTAGAGTTGGGGTGATGAACAAATTTGAAAGCCACCCCTATTGTAATAGGTTAGTCAATTTTAATTTTTTCAATGTAAACATTTTAATGGATGTAATTATGTGCACTTATTTCTCTTGTTTTTTGACAGCCACATACTGAAATGCATATAATTTCACTGTTTTGTCAATGCATTGAGTATTAATTTCACCTGTCATATTAGATCACCATTCATATGGTTCATGCAGCAGAAGGGAGGGAAAAGAAAAGTCCCCATTTTCTGGCTAAGGTTTATTGCAACAACAACCAAGTTTTGTTCAAGTGGAGAAAAGCTGACCACACATCAGCATTTAACCCTGACAAAGGAAAACTGAAGGTTGCACAAACGGAAGTTGAGGAGTGTGCGTCTGCTCCACAACACGTCACAGATCTGCTTTGAGTTTTCAGTGTGTGTGAGTTAAATGAAACGAGGAAATAGTGGAGGCCTTGATTAGAATGTGTTATCCCTCTCCGGCTGCGGGGGTGATTGCTAAGGGACTGTTCTATAATAAGTAATTACAGCCAAGTTAGTGGTGTGAAAATCCATTCCAAGGAATGGTAACACTGACACATTATTTAGGGACATTTGACATGCAGTGTTTAGCGCAAGCTCATGTCTGACTAAAGTCATAGAAACATAGAAACATAGAAAATAGATGCAGGAGTAGGCCATTCCTTCGAGCCTGCACCGCCATTCAATATGATCATGGCTGATCATTCAACTCGGCATCCTGTACCTGCCTTCTCTCCATGCCCCCACAAGGGCCACATCTAACTCCCTCTTTAATATAGCCAATGAACTGGCCTCAACTACCTTCTGTGGCAGAGAATTCCAGAGACGCACCACTCTCTGTGTGTGAAAAATGTTTTCCTCATCTCGGTCCTAAAGGAATTCCCCCTTATCCTTAAACTGTGACCCCTTGTTCTGGACCTCCCCAACATCGGGAACAATCTTCCTGCATCTAGCCTGTCCAACCACTTAAGAATGTTGTAAGTTTCTGTAAGGTCCCCCCTCAATCTTCTAAATTCTAGCGAGTACAAGCCAAGTCTATCCAGTCTTTCCTCGTATGAAAGTCCTGACATTCCAGGAATCAGTCTGAACCCTATCTGTGGCAAGAATGTCTTACCTCAGATTTGGAGACCAAAACTGTACGCAATACTCCAGGTGTGGTCTCACCAAAACCCTGTACAACTGCAGTAGAACCTCCCTGCTCCTATACTCAAACCCTTTTGCTATGAATGCTAACATACTAATGGCATCCTTTGAAGGGGTAACAAGGTGGGTTGATGAGGAAGGTGAGCTCCATGGGGATTTTGGAAATGCTTTTAACAAGGTCAACTATGACAATGAAGTCAAAAAGGTAAAAGCCTGGCAAAGGCAAGTTGGATCCACATTGGTTTGGCAGGAAGCAGAGTATTATAATTGATCGATGGTTTTGAGAATAGGGGCTGCTATCAATGGGATTCCACACCATTCATTACCAGGTCCTTTTGTAAGATAGTAATGATATGGACAGTAAAGAGAGTTTGATTTTTTTTTCAAAGTTCGCAGATTGTTTAGAAATTAGCCTTGTGGCTGACTGAGAGATGGAGAAGGTGCTGGGAAAAATAGAATTTAATCCAGAAAAGTGAGAGGTAATGTGTTTGAGGAGGTGCAAGGGTTAGAAGTGGGAGGATATTCAGAGCTATGAAGGAACTATTATCTTTGAGTGATGTTGGAGAGGGTGCAGAACTTTACTAGAATGATGCCTGGATCCAGGGGTATTAGCTACAGGGAAAGATTGAACAGACTTGGATTATTTTCCCTGGATTGGTAGAGGCTGAAGGGAGACCTGATAAGTATATACAATGATGAGGCATTGATAGGGTAGACAGTCAGCACCTTTTTCCTAGAATGGAAATATCAAAGATAAAGTTTGAAGCAGATATGCAGGGCAAGGTTTTTACAGAGGGCGATGAATGCCTGGAACACGCTGCTGGGGGTGGAGTTGGAGGGAAATAAGTGGCATTTGGATAGGCATAGGGATTTGCTGGGAATGGAGGGATATGGATTATGTGCAGGAAGGTAAAAGTTGGTCTTGGCATTATGTTCAGAACAGACATTGTGGGCTGAAACTCTATAGTTTAAATGTTCTATGCATGTGCACAGATTCTTAAAAATAACAGGACCGGTCATTAAGATGGTTATAGAGGAAAATGGGATTTGATCATTTATTAGTCAAGGAATACAATATAGGAATGGGAGATTGCTGAAATTTTGAATATAATAATTGATCAACCACAGCATTAGTAACATATTCATTTTCAGTCACCATGTTATGTCAGTATGATTGTACTGAAGTGGATGCAGAGGAGAATTAAAAGAATGTCGCTGGGAGTACAAAATTCCCTCTGCACATCAATGCTGTTAAGGGCCTTGCCATTAGCTGTATACTCACTCCTGCATTCAACCTCCCAAAATGCATTTCCTCACACTTCTCTCTGATATTTCTATGCTCATTTCTGCAGCTTGTCCGTTTCCTGCTGTATCTACCAATCTATCTACATTTGCCATAATATCTGACAGATCTATCTCCTGTTCCTTTTTTGCGCTCCTGATTTTCTTAAGTATGTTCCCAAAACTCCTCCAGGGATACTTGATCCCAGTTGCCTATACCTGTCCCACGCCTCCTTTTTCCTGACCCGAGCCTCAATTTTTCTCGTCATCCAAATTTCCTTACGCCTACATGCCTTGCCCTTCATTCTTGTCATCACACTTTTAAAAGCAACCTTCTCTGCAGACATGCCTTGGCCCGCAAACTACCTGCTCCAATAAACTTGAACGAGTTCCTGTCAAGAAAGCATCAAAGTTCGCATGCCCCAATGCAGAATTTTAACTCGTGGGCCTGCCCTGTCTTTAGTCGTAATTATTTGTAAACTAAGAGAACAGTGGTCACTGGTACTAAATGGCTCACCCACGGGCACTTTAGGCACTTGCCCTTCCCAATTTCCTAAGAGTAGATCAAGTGTTGCCCTCTCCTGTGTAGGGCCCTCTACATATTGCTGGAGGTAACTTTCCTGGACATATTTGACAAAATCCACCCCTTCTCACCCTTGAGTTATAGATGCAGTGTAGAAATAGGCCCTTCGGCCCAACTTGCCCACACCTGCCATATCCTTGGCCCATGTCCCTCCAAACTTGTCCTATCCATGTACCCGTCTAACTGTGTCTTAAACCTTGGGATAGTCCCAGCCTCAACTACTTCCTCTGGCAGCTTGTTCCATACACCCACCACCCTTTGTGTGAAAAAGTTACCCCTCAGATTCCTATTAAATCTTTTCCGCTTCACCTTGAAACTCTGTCCTCTGGTCCTTGATTCCCCTACTCTGGGTAAGTGATTCTGGGCATCTACCTGATCTATTCCTCTCATGATTTTATGCAGCTCTATAAGATCACCCCCTCATCCTCCTGTGCTCCAAGGAGTAGAGACCCAGCCCACTCAACCTCTCCCTATAGCTCAGACCCTGTAATCCTGGCAACATCCTCGTTCATCTTCTCTGAACTCTTTCAAGCTATAACATGGTTCCCAGAACTGAACACAATACTCTAATGCCGGTCTCACCAACGTCTTATACATCAGTGTAGAAAATGCTAATGCCTAATTCAGCTGGAAGCCTAAAGGTGATCAGGGACCAGCTGATTGTCAAGTATGTTTATGTCTGGATTAAGTTGTGAGTAAATTCAGAACACATGCATCGCTAGGATATTTAACTTATTTAAACTACAGACATGCTATATGATTTCAGAAAGTGCCATCAAAGGTAAATACCTATTTTAGGTGAGGCACAGTCTTGTGTCACAATGCAGGTCCATTGATTGTGGAAAAGATTCAAGCAATGGCAAATTGGGATTATCCAATATCAGACTTGAGTGTGGAGATTAGAGGAGGAAGCGAGAACTGAACGTTGTGTAAAGCTCCAGTGTCCAGGAGCTCTACACACCAGTCACCTGCGTCTGTTTTCACTGTTGATGTTTTGTGACAGGTTTCATCAATGGTGGAAGCATTTTGGATTTTGCAAAGTTAGTCTGAGGTCATTTAAAAAAAAAAACATGCATAATAGGGTAGATGGAGTCTTTTACCCAGAGGGCCAAAAATGGTGGCGGGCATACGTTTAAGGTGAGGGGGTAAGTTTAAAGGAGATTTATGTACTAAGTTTTTACATAGAGAGTGGTGGTTGACTGGACCATCTGCCAGGGAAAATGGGGAAAAACGGATAGTCGTTAGGAAGCATTTAGAAAGGTGGGGGATAAACATAACTTGCGCAATTTAAGTTGGCATGTTCAGCACAGACACCAGGGGGCATAGGATCTGTTCCTGTGCTGTAATATTCTATGTTCGAACTTTCAACAAAAGAATTGTAAAAAAAGATATGCCCAAAGAATATTTAATATCAAAAGAAATGTTATGAGCATAGTGGTCTCCAAAATGCTCCATGAGGTTGAGGTATCTGTTGAGCTTGGTCCATTGGTGATTTTGTAAACCAGCATCTGCAGTTCCTTGCTGAGCAAATTTGTGCATTGGTTCTATACCTGTTTATATTTTTTGTAAATATGTCATTTGTCATCAGATATATTTCATAAATTTAGTAAATTATATAAATATATAAATTCTGCGAAACTTCAATCAGTTACACAGCTTTTTGAAACAATTGATTACTCCAGACAAAGAAGCACATTGCCTGCAATTCAGGATGCCTTACTCTGAGAATGCTCTTTGTTATATAAAATTATAAAAGGACTGGACAAGCTAGATGCAGGAAATGTTTTCCCAATGTTGGGGGAGTCCAGAACCATGGCCAGTCTAAGAATAATGGGGATGCCATTTAAAACAGAGATGAGAAGAAAACCTTTTCACCCAGAGAGTTATGAATCTGTGGCATTCTCTACCCCAGTAGAGGCCAATTCACCGGATGAATTTAAAAGAGAGTTAGAGCTCCAGGGGCAAGCGGGATCAAGTGATATCGGGAGAAGGCAGTCACGGGTTACTGATTGTGGATGATCAGCCATGATCACAATGAATGGCGGTGCTGGCTCAAAGGGCCAAATGGCCTCCTGCAACTAATTTTTCTATGTTATAGTATTACTATATATTATAGTATAAATGTTATAGTATTACTATATATTATAGTATAACCATTTACACTACATCACCTTACTCTGGTACTTTATCATCTGCTCTTCCATAAGTCCCGATCTGAAGGTAGACGCAAAATGCTGGAGTTACTCAGCGTGACAGGTAGCATTTCTGGAGAGAAGGAACGGGTGATGTTTCGGGTCGAGACCCTTTTTCAGACAACAAATACTTCACAATGTCCCAATCTGAAATTTTACACCAATTTGAACCAAAAATTATGCAAGCTTTATAAATGAGTCCATTTTGCATAAGAGATGGCACTAAACCCATGTGACTTCACCTGTTAAAGCTACCCAAGAGGGTTAATGAAGAAGGGTAAAGAAAAAAAAGTGGAATTGTAAAAGCAGTGAAATGCAGAGCTGTAGGGAATGGAGGAAGATAAACTGAGTTAATATTACAGATGAATGACTTGGAGCAGTACTGGGTAGTGCTGATAGAGGAAAAAGTGAGTTAGCTGAAGTTGAATATAACAAGTCCAGTAAGTGCCCAGATCGAAACTGGGAGCGGTTTACCTCAACTTTTTTCATTGGGACTTGTTACACCAGTGTGGGATTCTGACCACTAACCTGGGAGACTTCACTGATATTGGTGGATTTTTGTGGAGGCAGTGTTGATGGTGCATCCAATACTTTATATCGCTAACCTAACCCTAGCCCTAACTAATTGTTAATTGATCATAAATTGCATCAGGTTCTTGGTCAATTGGGCTGGAGAATGATACATGGAGTTTAATACAGATAACTGAGGCGTTGCATTTTGGGAAGTCAAACCAGGGCTGGTCTTTCACAGTGAAATGCAGGACTCTGGGAAGTGTAGACCAAAGGGATCTAATAGTGCAGGTACATAGCCGATTGCAAGTGGCGTCACAGGTAGATAGGGTGGTCAAGAAGGCTTTCGGCACATTGGCCATCATCAGTCGAACTATTGAGAATAGAAGTAGTTATGTTACAGTTGTACAGGATGTTGGTGAGGTCTCATTTGGAATATTGTGTTCAGTTTTGGTCACCCTGTTATAGGAAAGATGTTGTTAAGTGGAAAGAGCGCAGAGAAGATTTATTTAAATGTTGCTAGGACTTCAGTGCCTGAGCTACAGGGAGAGGTTGAGCATGTTAGACCTTATTCCTTGGAGTGCAGGTAGATGAGAGGCAGTCTTATAGAGATTATTAATATTAATATATTATATTATTAAGATCATATGGGGAATAGACAAATTAAATGCACAGAGTCTCAGAGTAAGGGAAGCAAGAGTCAGAGGCCATAGGTTTAAGGTGAGAGGAGAAAGATTTAATTGGAACCCGAGGGGAAACATTTTCACACATAGGTTGGTGAGTGTATGGAACAAGCTGCAACAATGGAACAATGGTAGTTGTCATAAATATGGAACAATGGTAGTTGAAGCAGATACTATTACAATGTTCAAAATACATTTGGACAAGTACATGGATAGAAAAGGTTTAGAAGGTTATGGGCCAAATGCAGGCAGGTGGGACTAGTGTAGAAGGGGCATCTTGGTCAAGTGGGCAAGTTGGACTGAAGGGCCTGTTTCCTTTGCTGTATAACTCCACAGTGCATTCAGAAAATATTCAGACCCCTTCACATTTTATGACATTACAGCCTTATTTTAAAATGGATTAAATTCTTTTTTTTTTAATCTTCAATCTACACACAATACCCCAGAATCAAGATCAAGTGAGTTTATTGTCATGTGTCCCTGATAGGACAATAAAATTCTTGCTTTGCTTCAGCACAACAGGACATAGAAGGTATTGACTACAAAACAGATCAGTATGTCCATATAACATTATATAAATATATACACACATGAATAAATAAACTGATAAAGTGCAAATAACAGATAATGTTTATTAATGTTCAGAGTTTGTCCGAGCTAGGCTTAATTGCTTGATGGCTGTGGGGAAGTAGCTATTCCTGAACCTGGTCGTTGCAGTCTTCAGGCTCCTGTACCTTCTACCTGAAGGTAGCAGGGAAATGAGTGTATGGCCATGATGGTGTGGGTCTTTGATGATACAGCCAGCCTTTTTGAGGCAGCGACTGTGATAAATCCCCTCGATGGAATGGAGGTCAGAGCCGATGATGGACTGGGCAGTGAACTGAAATATCACATTTGCATAAGTATTCATACCCTTTGCTATGACACTCAAAATTGAGCTTGGGTTCATCCTGTTTCCATTGATTATCCTTTAGATGTTTCTCCAATTAGATTGGAGTCCACCAGTGGTAAATTGAATTGATTGGACATGATTTGGAAAGGCACACACCTGTCTATATAAGGTCCCACAGATGACAGTACATGTCAGAGCAAAAACCAAGCCATGAAGCTGAAGGAATTGTCTGTCGACCTTCGAGACAGGATTGTGTCGAGACACAGATTTGGGGAAGGGTATAAAACAATTTCTGCAGCATTGCAGGTCCGGAAGAGCACAGTGGGCTCCGTCATTTTTAAAGGAAGAACTTTGTAACCACCAGGACTCTTCATAGAGCTGGCCGCCCGGCCAAACTGAGCAATCGGGGGAGAAGGCCCTTGGTCAGGGAGATGACCAAGAACCTGATGGTAAATCTGACAGCGCTCCAGAGTTCCTCTGTGGAGATGGGAGAACCTTCCGGAAGGACAACTATAATTGCAGCACTCCACCAATCAGGCCTTTATGGTAGAGTGGCTGGACGGAAGCTACTCCTCAGTAAAAGGCACGTGACAGCCCACTTGGAGTTTGCCAAAAGGGTTGTTTTCTCTGGTGCTCTGATCTGATGAAACCAAGATTGAACTCTGGCCTGAATGCCAAGCGTCCCATCTGGAGGAAACCAGGCTCATGACCTGGCCAATACCATACCTATGGTGAAGCATGGTGGTGGCGGCATCATACTGTGGGGATGTTTTTCAGCGGCAGGAACTGGGAAACTAGTCCAGGATCGAGGGAAAGATGAATGGAGCAAAGTACAGAGAGATCCTTGATGAAAACCTGCTCCAGAGCATTCTGGACCTCAGACTGGGGCGGGGTTTCACCTTCCAACAGAACAACGACCCTAAGCATACAGCCATGACAATGCAGGAGTGGCTTCGTGACAAGTCTGTGAGTGGCCCAGCCAGAGCCCGGACTTCAACCTGATCAAACATCTCTGGAGGGACCTGTAAATAGCTGTGCGTCAACACTCCCCGTCCAACTTGACAGCACTTGAGAGGATTTGCAAAGAAGAATGGGAGAAATTACCCAAATACAGGGCTGCCAAGCTTGTAGCCTCACACCCAAGAAGACTTGAGGCTGTAATCGCTACCAATGGTGCCTCAACAAAGTACTGACTAAAGATACAAGATACATTTATTTGTCACATGTACCAGTTGGTACAGTGAAATGTAGTCACCATACAGCCATACAAATAACATAAAGAACACAACACACAATACAGTCCAACATAAAACATCCCCACACAGCAGAATCAAAGTTTCCCACTGTGAGGGAAGGCACCAAAGTCAATCATCTTCCTCTGATGCTCTTGATGTTCACCCGTGGTCGGGGCCTTCCGAGCCCTCCACGGATGACCCGATGTTAAGGCCCGCTCGCCGGGTGATGAAACTCCAACTCGGAACAGGAGGACAACGTCCGCGAATCACAACTCCACGATGTTGATGCTGCAGGCCCAATGCTCTGGAGCTTCAAACGGCGATCTAGGTGGGCATCGCCTCTCCGCAGTGAATCCAACGCTGCACCTTCGTGGCTGACACTCTGCTCTGGTCCGGTCCCGAGTCCCCGGCAGGAAAGGCCGCTTCAATCCAGATGGTAGGCCACGAGGAGGGGGACGAGGACGCAACTCGGAAACTAGTCGCATCCTAGCCAGGAAGTGACTGGGAAGCGGTTTCCCCCTTGACCTACCCCCACTCCCCCACCTTGAAAAGCTAAAGAATCCTTAAAACAAACTTAAGACAAACTTAAAATTAAAAAAATATAGAAAAAACGGACAGACTGTAGGAAGAGGCTGCCTTCAATGCGGTGCCCCTAGTGACACTAAAGGATCTGAATTCTTATGTAAATGGAATATTTCAGTTATTTCTTTTTAATTACTTCGCAAAAATTTCTAAACATCTGTTTTTGCTTTTTTATTATGGAGTATTGTGTGTAGATTGATGATAAAAAAATAATTTAATCCATTTTAGAATAAGGCTGTAACGTGACAAAATGAAAAAAAATAATACTTGACTGAATACTTTCTGAATGCACAGTCTAATGGTAGCATTCAGCATTGTCAGAATGACGGGTAGGAGTTATGAAAGTTATGAAAATTAGAGCATAGAAATTGCTGATAATGGAAATTGTGAGGATGGAAATGCTGGGGGCATCAGCAGGCCAGGTTGCTCTCACAGGGAGAGAAACAGAATCAGTGCTTCAGCTCAGTTATCTTTCTGAACTGGCAAAGCGATAAAGCAAGTTGCATTGGAAGTTGTAGAGACGGGGATGGGGGTAGGCAGAATATGTTAGGATGCAGTCCAAATTTGTTGAGCCATCATTACTTTAAAAACTTGCTATTAGTTTCTAGAGGAATAAAGAACCAAATTGAAACAAAGGTGCAGCTATATGGTTATATAACCATATAACCATATAACCATATAACCATATAACAATTACAGCACGGAAACAGGCCCTCTCGGCCCTTCCAGTCCGTGCCGACCATTTGTTTTCCCCCTAGTCCCATCTACCTGCACTCAGACCATACCCCTCCATTCCCTTCACGTCCATATACCTATCCACTTTACTTTTAAATGTTAAAATCGATCCTGCCTCCACCACCTCTGCTGGAAGCTCATTCCACACAGCCACCACCCTCTGAGTAAAGAAGTTCCCCCTCACGTTACCCCTAAACTTCTGTCCCTTAATTCTCATGTCATGCCCTCTTGTTTGAATCTTCCCTACCCTCAATGGGAAAAACGTATCCACGTCAACTCTGTCTATCCCTTTCATCATTTTAAAGACCTCAATCAAGTCCCCCCTTAACCTTCTGCGCTCCAAAGAATAAAGACCTAACTTGTTCAACCTTTCTCTGTAACATAGTTGCTGGAACCCTGGCAACATTCTAGTAAATCTCCTCTGTACTCTCTCTATTTTGTTGACATCCTTCCTATAACTAGGCGACCAAAATTGTACACCATACTCCAGAATTGGTCTTACCAATGCCTTGTACAATTTTAACATTACTTCCCTACTCCTATATTCATTGCTTTGATTTATAAAGGCCAGCACACAAAAGGCTTTCTTTACCACCCTATCTACATGCGATTCCACCTTCAGGGAACTATGCACAGTTATTCCTAGATCCCTCTGTTCCACAGCATTCCTCAATTCCCTACCATTTACCATGTACGTCCTATTTTGATTTGTCCTGCCAAGATGTAGCACTTCACACTTATCAGCATTAAACTCCATCTGCCATCTTTCAGCCCACTTTTCCAAATGGCCCAAATCTCTCTGTAGACTTTGCGAATCTACTTCATTATCCACAACACCACCTATCTTAGTATCAACTGCATACTTACTTATCCAATTTTCCACCCCATCATCCAGATCATTGATGTACATGACGAACAACAGGGGACCCAACACAGATCCCTGAGGCACCCCACTGGTCACCGGCTTCCAACCTGACAAACAGCCATCCACCATTACTCTCTGACATCTCCCATTCAGCCACTGTTGAATCCATCTTGCTACTCCGCCATTAACACCCAAAGATTGAACCTTCTTAACCAACCTTCCATGGGGAACCTTGTCAAAGGCCTTACTGAAATCCATATAGACAACATCCACTGCTTTACCCTCATCAATTTCCCTAGTTACCGCTTCAAAAAATTCAAGAAGGTTTGTCAAACATGACCTTCCAGGCACAAATCCATGTTGACTGTTCCTGATCAGACCCTGTTTATCCAGATGCTTATATATATTATCTCTAAGTATCATTTCCATTAATCTGCCCACCACTGACGTCAAACTAATAGGTCTATAATTGCTAGGTTTATTCTTTGAACCCTTTTTAAACAATGGAACAACATGCGCAGTACGCCAATCCTCTGGCACTATTCCCGTTTCTAATGACATTTGAAATATTTCTGTCATAGCTCCTGCTATTTCTACACTAACTTCCCTCAATGTCCTAGGGAATATCCTGTCAGGACCTGGAGACTTATCCACTTTTATATTTTTCAAAAGTGTCAGTACTTCCTCCTCTTTGAATCTCATAGTTTCCATAGCTACTCTACTTTTTCCCCTTAACTCACCGAGTTCAATATCCTTCTCCTTGGTGAATACCGAAGAAAAGAAATTGTTCAATATCTCCCCCATCTCTTTTGGCTCTGCAGATAGCTGTCCATTCTGGTTCTCTAATGGTCCCTCGTTATCCCTCGTTATCCTTTTGCTATTAATATAGCTGTAGAAACCCTTTGGGTTTACTTTCACCTTTCTTGCCAAAGCAACCTCATATCTTCTTTTAGCCTTCCTAATTTCTTTCTTAAGATTCTTTTTACATTCTTTATACTCCTCTAGCACCTCATTTACTCCATGCCTCCTATAATTATTGTAGATATCTCTCTTTTTTCGAAACAAGTGTCCAATTTCCCTTGAAAACCATGGCTCTTTCCAATTTTTACTATCACTGGTCCCGAAGTGCTCATACCTCCGTCACCTGACCTGCCTCATTTCCTAACAGGAGGTCCAGCACTGCCCCTTCTCTGGTCGATACCTCTATGTACTGCTGCAAAAAACTATCCTGCACCCATTTTACAAACTCCAAACCATCCAGCCCATTTACAGAATGTGTTTCCCAGTCTATTTTTGGAAAATTGAAATCTCCCACAATCACTACCTTGTGCTTACTACTAATATCTGCTATCTCCTTACATATTTGCTCTTCCAATTCATGCTCCCCATTTGGCGGTCTATAATACACCCCTAAAAATGTTGCTACAACAAAACGTTCCCACTTCTCAGTTCCACCCAAATAGCCTCCCTAGACGAGCCCTCTAATCTATTCTGCCAAAGCACTGCTGTAATATCTTCTCTGACAAGCAATGCAACACCTCCCCCTCTGGTCCCTCCAATTCTATCACACCTGAAGCAACGAAATCCTGGAATATTTAGTTTCCAATCACAGCCCTCCTGCAACCATGTTTCACTGATTGCCACAACATCATATTTCCAGGTGTCAATCCAGGCTCTAAGTTCATCCACCTTACTTACAATGCTCCTGGCATTAAAATATACACATTTTAGAAACCCACCATCCCTTATTCTCTGTCTATTATCTTTTTCATCTTTCTCGCCTACATTTTGGATCTGAGTGCTTCCCTTTTCTGCCTCTTGCCTCACACCCTGACCCCTAGCCCCCTCTACCCGAGTCCCTCCCCCCAGCCTTTCTAGTTTAAAGTCTCCCCAATGGAAATAAAATGGTGGTTACCTGATACTGTACAGTATTTAATGCTGAGGACAGCATTGTGACCAGAAAGAAGATGCTAGATAATTATAGAGTAATGCAGCATGGAAATAGTCCCTTCAGCCCAACTTGCCCACACCAACCAACATGTCCCACCATTGGTCCATATCCCTCTAAACCTATTCTCTCTATATACCTGTCCAAATATGTCTTAAATCTCATGTGTGGAGGAATCTTTGTTTTATGGTTTTTATCTCTCCTGGTTTTCACGCCTCTCGGGGCATCTATGGGGTCTCTTATTCTTGATTATCCTACTCTGGGTAAAAGACAGTGCAGTCATGCTAATAATTTAATACACCTCAGTAAGATCACCTCTTGGCTTCCTGCACTCCAAGGAATCGAGTCCTAGCCAGCCCAACCTCCCCCAGAGCCCAGCCTTCCATGTCCTGGCAACATCCACATAAAACTAATTTCCCAGTTTAATGAAATCATTAAATCTCTGCAATGAAAATTGAGATTTGCTAACATTGAAATTGTCATCGAGGAGCACCAGCGACTGAAAATAAATGATGGAATATCGATAGACTATGTCACAAAGTACAGGATCCATGTGCTTTATTGTGATACAAAACATCTTGAGACATAATTTCAAAGGATACATTACAAATAATTAAAAAAAACTAGACAATTACAACTGGTTTGGAGTATGATAACAATTAATACTGGCTTGAAAAAGCATTAGTTGACATTTAAACTATTTTTAAAAAAGTATTTAACATTTAAAGCTATAAAGTGCTTTAAATTGCTACTATTCATAGGGGTGGGGGTGGGGGGTGGTACACACGTGCCCAAATTGTCATTTTACAATGTCCAAAGAATTATCACTGAGAGAGAGCTCCTAAAATTATGAAAGCACAACATAAGAATGAAAAGTTGTAGATTATTTCGGGGTTTTGCTGCTGTGGAATTTCTGTATCTTAAATAAATCTGGAATTAAATAAGCAGTTTTTCATCCCACTATATGCTGATTGTGCACTGGCAACCTGCACCACTGTATCTTGCCTAGTTACGACTGTGAGTGATGTGGAGGCTAATTTCATAATACCAAATGTGACAACGTTTTGTTTGTGAGTTTAGTGATGGGGAGCAGAGTGAGCGGTGGCGATAGCCTATCTGCGCTCAGCTCACTGGGATGGATGCTGAGCCATTTCATCCTTTCAGTTCGTGACTGGGGCCGAGACTGCATTGTATAGAGTGTCCTTTGTGAACAGAGAATGATTCCTGACATGGCAAACAATTAGGCCTTGAGATTTAGAATGAAAAATATCTAAATGGAACAAGCCAAATGTTGAAGGGAAGTTTCCTCGTGCAGGAGAAGCTCAAGTGAGGGGGCTGCAGCTTTGCAGTTTTGAGAAAGGGACGATAAATAAGAAAATTTCTTCCCTCGAAGGTTCATGAATCTTCACCACAAAGAAAATTGCTGAATGTATTCAAGGCTGAGATTGATATTAGCCCTGTAGATAAATTGAGGGTGACAGGGAACGGGTAAAAATGTGGGGCTGTGGCCATGATCCTCAGCCAAATATTATTGACTAGCAGAGCACCATTTTATCTGACCTGCCTTTTTTTCATGTGAACCATGTAATCTCAGGGATGAATTGTAATCAGTTGAGAAGGGTTATTTATGGCATTGGTCATGGTAAGAAAATCAGACCGAATTGCCTGTTCAGTGGTGCCTGTATGATTGGCACCCACTATCTGATCTAATAAAGAATCACCGCTTGACTCTGTGATACAGGCTAACAAAATGTCCCTTGAGTTCAGCACCTTCGAGGTACATGGGGAGATAAATGGTGAGAATGTGATTGATTTTTTTTTTAAAAGACCCTCTTGCTTTTTGTTTCACTTATTTTCATTCTGTGAACAATTCCCCCACTTTGAAAAGAAGTCACAGTTAGCTATTGTTTGATTCTCTACTGGGTAGTCCAGAGGAAATCAGGGGCTGTTGGCAGCTAAATGGGGTTGGACTGGGTTTAACAGATGCTTGCTCATGTTCTTGCCCTGAAATCACTGCTCTCTTCAGTCAGAAGAGAGCAAGGCAATGGAACGGCAACATTGCTGCCATGTTTACATCTGCATTCATGAGACAAATCACCCTTTATAATAAACGGATTAAAATCCCTTTTATAATGATTATTTGTGGGAATGAGAGACTTTAATTCCTGATTCACAGCCTTGAGCTGACGCAGACACAAGCTCCATGAATTTTGCATGCATTAACAAATCTTGTGAAAGGCTGTCACATTAACTGCCTCGGGCTGCTCTTTGTGGTGCATTGGGCAAGTGGGTCACCAGCAGTGTTAAAAAAGTACAGTGAAAGTTTAACTGTGACTTGGTAACCAGCTGGGTATGAATGGTACACAGAGCAAGTTAAGTGCTGCCCATCATTGCCATTCTAGTGCATCATGTTCAGAAAGCACTGACTCCCGAACAAGGAAAGGGTAAGTTAATCGTCTCTGATGCACTACAGCCTACAGAAAGACCACAGTGAACATCATTAAAACATTGCAGGTAACATTTCACACACATTTTGCAGAGTTTCCAAATATCTGTCCAGAGTTTGTATATTGTTGAAAAACACTTCCAAGGTTTTATGATTTATCTTCCCTTTCCTTTAAATCAAAATGTTCCAGGTACTACGTGTGCTCTGTAATAAGTTAATTCTCAAATTAACCTGGTGTATCAGAGAATTAAAGATTTATATCTCCTGGACCATTACAATTCAACTCATGATAACCAGGGCTCTAAAACAGCATTAAAAATAAATGTTTGAACACTTTTTCTATTGATAGCAAAACTGCCAGGGAAGTGTGTAGGGCAAAGAGGAGGGTGTAGTTTCACTGGACTGGCCATGTTAGTTGATCAGTGGCCAGGCACCTTTCTGCTGGGGTGGCCCTGTTGTCAGCTTTAACCCAGAGGCTGGAGCAGTACCAGAACTAAACAGGTTAAAGTAAGAGCTGTCGTGCACCATTCTTCACATCAGTGTGTTTGCAACTGGCCAGGTTAGAGTCGTGGCAGATTGGAAAGATAGCCTGTCATCCTCTGATGTTGACTGCACTGGCTGTGATTAAGGCAGCCAAAACATTTCTAAAATGCATGTGATCATCTGATTTAAAATAAAATACATGAGCCAACCTTCCCTCCTTAATTTCCGCCTGGGTCCAATGCACCAAGTGAAGGCCAGGACTTGAGGCCAGGGTCACACTACCTCACCCACTCAACACTTGTCTCTCTCTGATCGGGTTGCCCATTCTAAAGTCTGAAAATACACAGTATCTTGGCCAGCAAAATCACATGGTGCTTATTTGTCTTCCCGCAATGTGACCCACGTTACACTTACAGCACCTTCTGTTGTACTTACACCCTTTCCTCAGTGTTTTATCTCAGGAAGTAGACACAAAATGCTGGCGTAACTCAACGGGACAGGCAGCAGCTCTGGATAGAAGGAATGGGTGATGTTTTGAGTCTCGACCTGAAATGTCACCCGTTCCCTCTATCCAGAGATTCTGCCTGTCCCTCTGAATTACTTCAGCAGTTTGTGTCCATCTTCGGCGTAAACCAGCATCTGCAGTTCCTGCCTACACAATACTTCTAGGAACTCAAGTATTTTCCACAATGGGACAGAAATAATGGCCACTGGCTCTAAATGCAACACTGCAGCATTAATGCTGTAACTTGACTGCAACGGCTGCAGAGGATTGAGGAACATTTCCTCCATTGATTCATAGGGGTAGTAGAACTGCCTTGCCCTGCAAGGTGAGTACATCACTAAATACATCCAAAAGTTATATATATATATTTACATATTGTTTAAAAACAAATTGAACAACACACTTTCAGTGAAAGTCTTGGTAAAAGTTTGCTCAAGAGCTTGTAATTAAACAATTTCAACAAAAAAGAAATTTACATGCATTGAAATACCTGAAATGAACTGAGCTGGAAATGGGCTGGACCTGACCTGGGAACAAAGGAAAGGTGGTGGGGGTGAGGGGGGTGTCAGTAAGTGGTCAACACTGAGCCTTTGCACAAAGACAACAAATGGACAGTTTGTGATTTTCCAACAGTTTTGGCAGTATCTGAAGAGGAGGAATTAATGCTTCAAGTTGATGACTGTTCATCTGATGAGAGCTCATCAATCTGAAACATTGACTGCCTCTCAGCAAATGCTGTCCAAACAGCCGAGTATTTCCAGCAATTCAGCTTCAATTTCAGATTTTGTGTCAGCGATTTTCTTTTGCTTTTCATGTCTTTTTATACATTTGTTCTAGATTGACTGTCCTCAGACAAAACATCTTCTGATGGTCGTATCATTATTGAAATGAATGTTAGCATTAAAAGTAAGTGCATCCTTGGCTGTAGAGAATTACAGAGCGAGTCATCCAGCTACAGGATTGACTACCCTGATACATCATATTCTATCAAGTGATTACATTGGAGCTGTCTATATTGGTGCCAGAATTGCCTTTTCACAATGACACTGCCCTTCTGGGGTTCCCCCCATGTGATTATTACAGTTCATTCAAGATGAGGATTTTTTATTATTAGGTAGAAGTGTTAGCCAAGCATGGAATTACAAATTAACTCATCACAAAGTTTGGGACATCACACTCTGGGGCATCAAAGAAAGGTTGGAACATATATTACAATGATATCTAATATTCCATGAAGAACGGGTGTGGGGAGGAAGTCATGTTCACAAGTGAAACTGAACTCGAAATCTGGGGTTTGTGTGCCCTGGGTGAACCTTCCTGGTGCATCAATAAATTACATTAAACTGAGTAGTCCCTATTGATTACACATTAAAAACAGGCCCTGCCTCTGTTAAAGAGGAAGTATCACATACATTTATACAGTTAATTATACATAATTAAACTTAATGAAACATCCAAAGATGTTTCACTGGAGTAGCAGAGGAAGATTAAACACTGAGTATGGCTTCACGACAGGAATGGAAGGGCTTGAAGGCCCGTTTAAAGATATTAGTTTCAGATCGAGGCATTTTGATCTAGGATGAGCTTCCCAAATCTGGATCCACGATCTATGTATGAAGGGCAAAGGATGCAGCATGTTCAGAATGTAGCTGGGATTGGGATTGAATTCTGATGTGGAACTGGGTGTTTATTGGCCGGCTGGTGAAGAGAGGTGGTGGTGTCAAATGTGAAGATATGAACAGCACAGACGAGGATTCAGCAAAGTGTGTTCAATGAACACAACAGGATGTTGTAGCAGGAAAATCGCAGGTTGCAGGATGGTCTGGATGTGTTTAATGGCTCAGGACTACAAAACAATAGAAATTCCTTTTGGATAATAGGAAACAGTAGCAAACTGGCAGGAAATGTCACTCTCTTCCCTCTCTTTTCCACTAACTGCCTTGGAATAAACCAGAAGCTGAATTCTGCTCCAAACACTTTCACTTTGTCTCGATCAGCCTGGCTTGATTTAAGCCAAATGGAGGAGAGGAAGAGAGAAGTTTAACATTTCTGGTGTAGATAGCTAATAGGAACTGGAATATTGGGCAGCCAAGTTAAGGATGGATTGTATTGAGATTAACACTTTATATGATAAATGATAGCAGATAAATTGATGTAGAAATGGAAACCAATTAGAGATTGCAAAAGGAAACAACAAATGAGAACTATTGAAATCTTTGGAAATGTTTGAACGGCCCTTTTATTCCAGTTTCTAATTCTACACCAAGAATTTAACCGGCCTCTCTCCTGATAAATTCTAGTGGACCTGCTGTATCTTTACAGCATTTTAATTTTTAAACAAAACCTGTTCGAGTCATAGAGTGCTATCATATTTTAATGAGCCATCAAACTTCTCGCTACAATAACACAGAAGTACTTGGTTTTATCCGTACACCCAGTACATAGGCTTCCCCCATCCTTCTTATTTCTGTCTGTCAACCTTTGGGATTCTTCTAAGACTATTTCCATGTGTGGTAAGTCTGGAGCTTCAGAAAGGGGACAGCTCCTCTCGTAACTGAAAGGCTTTGCTCCAGTGCCAATTATCTTTCAATATATATCTTGGTCACATCATCAAAGATTTCCTGTAATATCAAGAAATCAACAAATATATAAATACGCAAGTATTGAGTGCAGCCAGACCATTCCCCTCTTGCAGTCAGTGCAGTGTACTGACAGGCCTGGTGAATGTTGAAAATATTCTTGGCCTTCCCGCAGTGTGTGAGCTGCACGGGGGAAGGGGCAGGCACTGCACTCTGATGGAACATGCAGCATCGGGGACCCGTGTTCAAGGGGTGCAGTGAGTGGTGCTGAGTGTGGGAATGTTGTCTGATTGTAAGTGGTGATGTGGAGACAGAGGGCAATGTGAAAGAGAAATAACATTTAGCATTCAGGTTAAATCCAAGAAGAACAGCGATGCAATGACCTCACATTTGATTGATAAGCAAAACCCCTCTGTTCTGCAAAGTATTCGGCGTGCCTGTGTGTGGAGCAACCAGAGAGATTGTTTGTAGCAGTACAGCAGAAGTGGTCAGCTGGTGCATGTCACCAATCTCCCTCAGCCTATTTTACACCAGTCAGTGCTGTGAGCAACTCGAGATGCTGTAGGGCTTATTGTTTTCTTGCTTTTCCCTTTGCCACGCTTAGTTTAGCTCGCTCTCAGTAAACTCCTCTTTGATTGGAGGTTTGCGTGTCTTACAGTCAGGTAGGTCGAAGCCAAAGTCGCCCCAGTCGTCGGCCCGGTTGGGAATGGTGATGGTGTGCCGCACGCGGAAATGCACGGCTTCCATCACCCGCTGCCGCTGGAGCTCACCGCTCATGGTGGCCGTGTTGTTGCCGGATCGGATCAGCTGCTGAGAGCTGTAGTCGTGCCCCTGTTTGAACTCCTGAAGCCCTCGCCAAATCAGAAGCCTGTACTGGTCCGGAATCTTCAATGCTCCAAGATCCTAAAGAGGAAGAGAAGTACGTGTTTAAAGACTGCATACAGAGTGGAACAGCATGTTTCAAATTCATCCTCAGCTTGTGGTCTTGCCCATCCCCAGCTGATGGGTCTTCACATGACACAGTGGCAGAGCGGGGTGAAACAGAGACTCCTGCTGGAAAATGTGGGTGAGGCTGGGGTCTGACTGAGTGATATCACTGTGGTTGGGTAATCTTCCAACATTCACTGTCTATATCTACATATGAAACAATCTACCAGAGCCCGAATGTCATCCACAGACATGTGCGTACCTCCATCTGACACGGGTTATCACTGGAGGCAGGCAGGCATTCCCAGTTGGGCTTCTTTTAAATTCTCACAGAAAAAACTACAACGGGGGTGATGTTGGATAACATGCAAAGGGGCATTGACACAATACAAATGACCACATGGCCATTCTGCTCTAGAGAATACGATCAGAAATGGAGCAGAGAAATAGGGGGATAGAAAACATCAGTTAGAGAAATAGAACATGGTTTATTTACAGCAGAAGGGTCAAACATTATTCTGATCAGAGCAGAACTCCCTGGTAGTTATGTGGCAAATATAATGTGTACCTGGCCCATCTAGACCATACAACCAGGAATCTGCTTACAGGCCATGTTGCACTACTGCAAATGAAGGTTGTAGTGTGGGAATTAATGTCAGGAATGGGCATTCCTGCTCCTGATCACTATCCCGTATTCCTCTGCTGGGCTGTGTGCATTTTGACAGCATACAAGGACCGAATCACTGTGGAATCATTCTATGTGCTAGCAAGTCTTGACAACGTACTTCACCAAACAGGTGAGGGGTTAGATTAAAGGGCACAGGGCCTCTAGGCAAAAACTCCTGAATCCCACCAACCCACAAGGTGTCAGAGACATTGTGAAATGTATTACTTTTCAAAAAAGGAAGGGCCCAGTTGTCATTCTCTCCATTTATAACACACAAGTATTGTAAATAGGTACCTCAATTGAAAGGTTCTGCAAGTGGTACATAGTCTGCAACCCTTGTGAGGTGAAATATTCCAGACAGTTAAGGCAGCCCAGACCTGTTAAAAAACTATGAAAGAAAATTCAATAAATACAACGTCATAAAATTGGAAACTGGCATCAGAGAAAGAGGCTGACTCGGAAACAATAGGCTTATTGAGCTGTTAAAGAAGGAACTGCAGATGCTGGAGAATCGAGGGTACACAAAAGGCTGGAGAAACTCAGCGGGTGCAGCAGCATCTAAGGAGCGAAGGAGATAGGCGACGTTTCGGGTCGAGACCCTTCTTCAGACCCGAAACGTCGCCTATCTCCTTCGCTCCTTAGATGCTGCTGCACCCGCTGAGTTTCTCCAGCCTTTTGTGTACTCCCGGCTTATTGAGCTGAATGGGCTGGTCAGAAACAATGCAAAATAATTGACCAGAGAATAATAAGGGTCCATTAAAAATGTTACAGATAACTGATCTCTACTGAAGAAGGGTTTTGGCCCGAAACGTTGCCTATCTCCTTCGCTCCTTAGATGCTGCTGCACCCGCTGAGTTTCTCCAGCTTTTTGTGTACCCACTGATCACTACTAAATGAACTGGGCACCTTTCATGGCAATATCTACTCAACCAACACTTACATGAGTTATTCTTACCGATCCAAACTCCCCTATTATCTCAGACTAATCCACATCTGCCAGTCACGTCTGATGCCTTTTCCAGTGAGATTTTATTCACCTTTGATCGTGAACAGTGAATGTTGGCGGCCTTGACCTTTACGGACATCACAGCCAAACCTGTCTCATCACCTACATGTGGTCTGTTTCCAGCAAGAGTTGTAGATTAGTGAGCAGGAGAGAGAGAGCTGGTAACCCTCTCCTGTTCCTGCTGTCTACACCATCACCACCACTGCCTTGGCTGGGATTGGCTAACAGAGCACATCAAGTATTGGACCAAAGGCCTTACTTGCTGAGCTATTCAGTGGATTAAGATGCTGAGTGACTGAGAAAGCTACATCTGGTTTTCCAAGACAAAATGAAAAGACAAAACTAGTTATATTACTGAGCAAGCACAGGTGATTTGAGATACATCTACATTTACCTGTTCATTACCAAGTTGTTTTCACTATTGGCCATGACCCGAGTGAACTCAGGGGGGCACTGAACAGGTTAAATGATATCCATTCAAAACAGTGCATGAGAATAGGTGGTGTAAGAGCAGAGGCTGTTTACCTGACGAGACCAGGGTCTGCGTTGTAGGGGGGTGGAGGGGTGCAGTGTGAGGCAGGCCCCATGCCTGCTGGCTGAGAGGAATTCCCTCCATTCATGTTGCCATTGGTTGGTATGTGATGGTGGTGGTGGTGATGATGGTTGTTCATTATAGACGGGCCTGTCAACGGAAGCACAGGAGCAACACTGTGAGGGAAAGTCCGAATTCAATCATCATTTCTATCGTTGTTGATCTGTTTATTTGTAATCGGTATTATTGCCCAAAATTGTTCAGTTTACAAATGCGAAAGGTCTGCATTACAATCTGCAGTTACTTCCAAGCATTGGGTAGAACATTGAATCTTAGAATTTTGATTGAATGCAGCATATTATTGTTGTGCTACGCAATTAAAAACTGTAAAACATGATAATAACTATTTTAGACACAAAAAGCTGGAGTAACTCAGCGGGTCAGGCAACATCCCTAGAGAAAAGGAATAGGTGACGTTTCAGGTTGAGACCCAAAGTCTGAAGAACGGTCTCGACCCAAAACGCCACCTATTCCTTTTCTCCAGAGATGCTGTCTAACCCGCTGAGCTACTACAGCTTTTTATGTCTATCTTTGGTTTAAACCAGCATCCACACATAATAACTATTTTGTCATTCTGAAAACGTCATTGAACAGTCACTGTAAGTTTCATGTTTTCAGCATGTCATGATTTTGTACACCTTTATAAGGTCCTCACTTAGCCTAATGCAGTCCAAGGAATAAAGTCCTACCCTGCCAAACCTCTCCCTGTAGCCCAGGCCCTCTAGTCCTGGCAACATCCCTGAAGTGCACAGGTTTTTAGTCCGATAAACAATCTTCCATCACCATGTAGCCAATTCGGTATCCAGTCAGCATTGGTCTCCCTGGATCCCATGCGATCTAACCTTCCAGAGAAGCCTACTACGCAGAACCTTAGCAGATGTTATAGAAACATAGAAAATAGGTGAGGGAGGAGGACATTTGCATCGCCGCCATTCATTGTGATCATGGCTGATCGTCCCCAATCAATAACCCCTGCCTGCCTTCTCCCCATATCCATTGATTCCACTAGCCCCTAGAGCTCTATCTAACTCTCTCTTAAATCCATCCAGTGACTTGGCCTTCCACTGCCTTCTGTGGCAGGGAATTCAACAAATTCACAACTCTCTGGGTGAAAAATTCCTTTTATAATTTTAAATGTTTCTATACGATCCCCCCTCATCCTTCTAAACTCTAGTGAATACAAGCCTAGTCTTTTCAATCTTTCCTCATACGACAGTCCCGCCATCCCAGGGATCAACCCGTGAACCTACGCTGTACTGCCTCAATCACAAGGATGTCCTTCCTCAAATCAAGAGACCAAAACTGGACACAATACTCCAGATGTGGTCTCACCAGAGCCCTAAACAACTGCAGAAGAACCTCTTTACTCCGATACTGAAATCGTCTTGTTATGAAGGCCAACATTCCATTAGCTTTCTTCACTGCCTGCTGTACCTGCACGCCTACCTTCAATGACCGGTGTACAAGGACGCCCAGGTCTTGCTGCGCCTCCCCCTTCCCTAACCTAACCCCATTGAGATAATGATCTGCCCCCTTGTTTTTGTCGCCAAAATGGATAACCTCACATTTATCTATATTATACTGCATCTGCCCACTCACTCAACCTGTCCAGGTCACACTGCAACCTCCAAACACCCTCTTCACAGTTCACACTGCCACCCAGCTATGTGTCATCCGCAAACTTGCTAGTGTTGCTCCTAATTCCCTCTTCCAAATCATTAATATATATGGTAAACAGTTGCGGCCCCAACACCAAGCCTTGCGGCACTCCACTCGCCACTACCTGCCATTCTGAAAAGGACCTGTTCACTCCTACTCTTTGCCTCCTGTCTGCCAACCAATTTTCTATCCATGTCTATCTATCCTGTCTTCTATCAATGTCCCGTTGAGATCCATAATGACATCTACCCTTGTCAACCTTTTTGGTTACCTTCTCAAAAAACCCAACCAAAGTTGTAAGATACAATCTCCCAGATATAAACTATGCTGGCTATCCCCAATCAGCCCTGGTCTCTCTAAAATACATATATATATCTTACCTTTCCTATTTGTCCTTCTTAAACAAATGAACAATCCACTCCAATCCTCTGGGACCTCACCAATCCAGGGACAATAGTATGGAGGTCACAACAATGACACTCCTTGCTTTCTCAATTTTCCCACAATCCTAAATATTTAGCCTTAGTTGTATAATCTCACAATTTTTAAAGCTTGGCACCATGCCTTGAGGTTGTCACAATAAAATCAATCAAAATGTTGTGACATATGGATAAAAGAGAGACCACCGTGATGAAAATTGAAGAACTGTAGAAACACTGAGCTGGGCTGATGTGTTGACTGGGCTTCAGAACATTGTTGGGGTCACTGATGGGATGGAGGAGAATAGACATTTCATTCCCAAGAAATCCTGATTCCTGACATTAAAAGGCACACAAACAACATGCGGAATGCTCATGCATACTTACCAATGTGTCCGTGGCTGGCTGAGGTACTTGGACTGTGTTGGGAAGGCTGTCCCACCAGTTGGTTGACAGAAGGCAGTTTGTTCATCATATTGGGTACCTTATTTGTAGGAGGTATCACAGCGCCATAACATGACGAAGCCTGCTGCCTGTTCAAACCAAACACAGAATTTAGAAATGTTTGTGCTATTAGGAACAAAAATTCATCCCATGCACTACAGAGCCACAAAAGTCTGCTGACTATTCTCATATATACACTTAGAAAATCTATACAAGAGTATAATATAGGAATGCAGAGAGTAGGCTGGTCCGAGGTTCAATTTTCATGTTATATCAAGCAAGAGAGAGACATAAAACCAGAGCAATTGCCAGTCCTGAAGATGATTCATATCATTAACCTGTTCCATTTTGGCTGGGTCTGCAGCAACTTTACATTTGCATTCCTTTCCTGACTCAGTCTGGGTTTGGTTATATTACAGTTAATGATGTGGCTGTGAGGCTGTGATCTACATGGTATCTTGTTTCTCACATCTTGTTTGTCTTTAGGTTCTGTGTGAGGAAAAACTGACAAAGACCGACCACTAAAAATGGATTTTGATGCCTAACCAATGAAATCAGTGAGAACATTTGGGAGTGAGGGAAGTTTAAGTGTTAACCTTTGGTGGAGTTTGCCTGTTCTCCATGTTTAGTTTAAAGATACAGCACGGAAACAGGCCCTTTGGCCCACCGGGTCTGTGCCAACCAGCGATCCCCGCACATTAACACTATCCTACACCTCAGGACAATTTTTACATTTACCAAGCCAATTAACCCACAAACCCGTATGTCTCTAGAATGTGGGAGGAAACCGAAGATCAGAGAAAACCCACGCAGGTCACGGGGAGAATGTACAAACTCCATACAGACAGCACCCGTAGTCAGGATCGAACCCAGGTCTCCGGCAATGCTGTAAGGTAGCAACTCAATCGTTGCTGGGTGGGTTTCGTCCAGGTACTCCAGTTTCCTCCAACATCAGTATTGAGTATAGAAATTGAGAGGTCATGTTGCAGCTGTATAAGATGCTGGTGAGGCTGCATTTAGAGTATTGTGTCTAGTTCTGGGCACCATGTTATAGGGAAGATGTTGTCAAGCTTGAAAGGGTACAGAGGGTTTACGAGGATGTTGCCAGGACTAGAGGGTCTGAGCTATAAGGAGAGGCTGAGCAGGCTGGGTCTCTATTCCGTGGCGCACATGAGGATGAGGGGTTATGTATAAAATCATGAGAGGAATAGATTGGGTAGATGCACAGTCTCTTGCTCAAGAGTAGGTGAATTGAGGTCCAGAGGGGAAAAGATTGAATAAGAATCTAAGAGGTAACTTTTTCACACAAAGGGTGGTGGGTGTATGGAACAAGCTGCCAGAGGAGGTAGTTGAGGTAGGGTCTATCCCAACATTTAAGAAGCAGTTAGACAAGTACATGAATAGGACTGGTTTGGAAGGATATGGGCCAAACGCAGGGAGGTGGGACTAGTATAACTGGGACATAACTCTCACAAATGTTAATTTGTGGTTAGATTAAATGGCCATTATAAATTGTATTTGGTGTGTGAGTGTTAGAATCCGGTATGTTAATGGGAATGTGGGAAAAATTGGTGTGAGATTTTTATACATTGGTGCCTAATGCTGTTGTAGATTTGGTGGGCTGAAGGACTTGTTTCTTTGCTGTATGGCTCTATAATTCCGTGGCACAGTAAACAAAGAATGGTAAGAGTCTGAGTACTGACTGGCGTTGCACCATTTGTTGTTGCTGCTGCCGGTATGAGTCAACAAGCTGCTGAGGTACCAGTTCCATCAGCTCCAGGCTTTCCTTGATCTTCATGAGGATTTCAAAATTCTCTCGACCTCGTACCTACAGCAAAAGATGGAGACCATCATATATATGCATTACCGCTATGCTTCTAAGAAATAGCTTTTGTTTTTGGTTTTTTTCCACCAATTTTCACCCATCTAGGTTTAGTCAGACAGCATAAACAAGTTAATGCCTGTCCTCATCCAAGCATAGTTTTCAATAGGACATCGCTGTCCAAGAGGCTGATGTTTTCCCATGCCTGGAACTAAATGTAACACCCATCTTAACCGCAACCATGGCTGAAATCATTTAACTAGCAGAGTTTACTTGTTTTGAGAGAATGAAATCAAATTGTAGGTGCAATTCATACTGAAGGAAAACTGGAAAAGAGTTGTCAGCCTCCAGAACTGTAGCACACTTGATAAAATACATACGAAGCTGGAAGAAACCAGCTTTTACCACAGGGTTGACTTGCTTGTCAAACTTTAATGCAGAGTCAAATATCACGCCAAAGTTTTTGATGTGCGGTTTGACTAAGGAGGTTAGGCTTCCAAGGCTGCTTGTTATCATTTTGACGGGATTGGAGGGGCCGTGTAGGATGACCTCAGACATGCTCTCGTTAAGTTGGAGGAAGTTCTGAGCCATCCAGCATTTTAAATCATCGAGACCGTGCATGAGGCTGTTTAAATTAGACCGGTTGTTGGGTTTTAGGGGGTGGATAATAATAATAATTATTATTATAATTAAAATTAAAATTTTAAAAATTATTATTATTTTCTTCTATGACATGCATGCCGTTTTCCCAAGGTGACGGACATGTGACACTGGAATCCTTTCCATGACTAAATTGCACCTGTGATTCTCTCGTAACATCCTTGGGCTCATTCCATAAACAATTCTGAAGCTGGTACTCTAATTGGCACTTAACTAGTAACCATAAGCTGTAAAGCCTTGAGGATAACAGGACTGGGGATAAGACTTGGGGTCTGCTCTTCTGAGAATGGGAATAGCACACTTTGTAGGGGTAGAATGAAGCCATTCTATCCCTGATCTAAGAAATGCTTGTTTACTGACATTAGGAATTGCAAAATGACCTTTTGTTAAATGCAAGAATTTTTGAAAAAGGGTTTGCGGATCTTGATATGGAATTATATCAACATACTGGCTCTGATTTAGATGGCATGCCAACATTATCCTGTCTACTAATTGTGACCAGGTATAGGTGTTAATGCAGTGCTGAGTAAATTCCTGGCTCTGTGTGGGACTCAAAATAATGTAAGACTAACAGCACTTGAAGTCACCGTCCCCATCTGATGGGCTGATGTATTTTAGCTGGAGGTCAATGAGGAATATATTCTGATTTGAGAGAACATAGTAAAAATGAGGATGTGGATTTCTTCCATAACTGAGCTAGAAGTCTTGGGTAAAAGAGAAGTGGTCTGTTTCAGGCGACACATCTCTGAGATAAGGTTGCTGGATCAGTGAGACAGCAGCTTGATGGTCTGTACCACAGTGTCAGCCAATGGTGGTCTTGAGTATGTAGGTGGCGCTCCATTAATGCAAGTGTTTAATTTAAATTTAAAGTCTTCACTTTCACTCGTACATACATTAATTAACAATAATGTTATAAATGCTGGGGTGCAGTTTGCAGGGAGTAAATTATTCTGTTGACCAAGACATTCTTTACAATTTTAGGGAATATCTTTTCCTCCCTTTGGTAGCATAGTCCTTAGTTACTTTGATTCCTCTTTCTGGATCCCTCTCATAAGCTATGTCCTTTGGCTCTTGATTACCCTACTCTGGGTAAATGTGTGCATTTATCCTATCTATTCCCCTCATCATCATATACACCTCTATAAGATCATCCATTATCCTGTGCTCCAAGGGATAAATTCATGGCCTGCCCAACCTCTCCCTCTACCTCTACCTCAAGCCCTCAAGTCCTGGCAACATCCTTCTCTGCAGTTTCTCCAGCTTTACAATATTTTTCCTACAATAAATACACAAAGTGCTAGAGTAACTCAGCAGTAGATAAAAATACTGGAGAAACTCAGCGGGTGAGGCAGCATTTATGGAGCGAAGGAAATATGCAACGTTTCGGGCCGAGACCGTTCTTCAGACTGATGTGAGGGTGGAGGGGGCGGGAAGAAGAAAGGAAGAGGCGGAGACAGTGGGCGAAGGGAGAGCTGAGAAGGGGAGGAGAAAGCAGGGACTACCTGAAATTAGATGTTCGTAATGCTGGGGTACAAACTGCCCAAGCAAAATATGAGGTGCTGCTCCTCCAATTTACGGTGGTCCTTACTTAGGCCATGGAGGAGGCCCAGGACAGAAAGGTCGGATTCGGAATGGGAGGGGAGTTGAAGTGCTGAGCCACTGGGAGATCAGGTAGGTTAACGCGAACCGAGCGGTGGTGTTGGGCGAAGCGATCGCCAAGCCTACGCTTGGTCTCACCGATGTAGATCAGTTGACATCTAGAGCAGAGGATGCAATAGATGAGGTTGGAGGAGGTGCAGGTGGTCATCTGCCGCACCTGGAAAGACTGCTTGGGTCCTTGAATGGAGTCAAGGGGGGAGGTAAAGCGACAAGTGTAGCATTTCCTGCGATTGCAAGGGAAAGTGCGAGGAGAGAGCACCAATGCAGTCGTCGATGTAGCAGAAGTCGGGTTTGGGGATAGGGCCCTGGTACACCTTGAACAAAGATTGTTCAATGTACCCAACAAAGAGGCACGCATAGCTAGGGCCAATGCACGTGCCAATAGCTACGCCTTGTATTTGGACGAAATGGGAGGAGTCAAACGAAAAGTTATTAAGGGTAAAATCCAGCTCCGTTAGGCGGAGGAGAGTATCAGTAGATGGGGATTGGTTGGTTCTGCGGTCGAGGAAGAAACGGACTGCTTTAAGACCCTCCTGGTGGGGGATGGAGGTGTAGAGTGACAGGACATCCAAGTAACTCAGCAGGTCAGGCAGCATCTCAGGAGAACATGGATAGTTTATGTTTTGGGACGGGACACTTCTTCAGACCAGAGTCCCAACCCAAAACTTCAACAATGCATATTATCCAGATATGCTGCCTGACTTGCTGAGGTAGTCCAGCAGTTTGTGTCTTTTTTTCTAAACCTGCATCTGTGGTTCCTTGTTTCACTCTCCTTCCTATAGCAAGGTGATCAAAACTGAACACAAAACTCCAAATGTAGCCACACCAACATATTGTACACCTGTAACATAACATTCCAACTTCCATACTCAATACCTTGACTGATGAAGGCCAATGGGCTGAAAGCCTTCTTGACCACCCTATCTACCTGTGACGCCACTTTTAAGGCACTATTTTATCGCACTCCTAGATCCCTGCTCTACAACATTACCCAAAACCCTGCCATTCACCGTGAAGGTCTTGCCCTGGTTTAACTACTCCACAATGTAACACCTCGTACTTATCTGCATTAAACACCATTAACCATTCCTCAGCCCACTTGCCCAACTGATCAAGAACCTGCTGAAATCTTTGATAACCATCTTAGAAACATAGAAAAGGTGCAGGAGTAGGCCATTTGGCCCTTCGAGCCATTCAATATGATCATAGCTGATCATCCAACTCAGTATCCTGTACCTGCCTTCTCTCAGTACCCCCGATCCCTTTAGCCACAAGGGCACATCTAACTCCCTCTTAACTATAGCCAATGAACTGGCTTCAACTACCTTCTGTGGCGGAGAATTCCAGAGATTCACCACTCTCTATGTGAAAAATGTTTTTCTCATCTCGGTCCTAAAAGATTTCCCCCTTATTCTTAAACTGTGACCCCCTTGTTCTGGACTTCCCCAACATCGGGAACAATCTTCCTGCATCTAGCCTGTCCAACCCCTTAAGAATTTTGTAAGTTTCTGTAAGATCCCCCCCTCAATCTTCTAAATTCTAACGAGTACAAGCCGAGTCTATCCAGTCTTTCTTCATATGAAAGTCCTGACATCCCAGGAATCAGTCTGGCGAACCTTCTCTGTACTGCCTCTATGGCAGGAATGTCTTTCCTCTGATTTGGAGACCAAAACTGTATGCAATACTCCAGGTGTGGTCTCACCAAGACCCTGTACAACTGCAGTACAACCACCCTGCTCTTATACTCAAATCCTTTTGCTATGAATGCTAACATACCATTCGCTTTCTTCACTGCCTGCTGCACCTGCATGTCTACTTTCAATGACTGGTGTACCATGACACCCAGGTCTCGTTGCATCTCCCCTTTTCCTAATCGGCCACCATTCAGATAATAGTCTACTTTCCTGTTTTTGCCATCAAAGTGGATAACCTCACATTTATCCACATTATACTGCATCTGTCATCTTCACTATCTCTAATATCACCCACTCTTGTGTCACCTGCAAACTTACTAGTCTTGCTTGTACGTTCTCATCTAAATCATTGATATAAACTACACAGCAATGGGCACAACACCATTAATCACAGACCTTCAGAAACAACTTTCTACATCACCCTCTGCTTCCTCCCATGAAGCAAATTTTCTATACAGTCTGCTAGCTCACTCTAGATCCAATGCAATATAACCTCTCATGTGGAACCTCAACAAATGCCTTGCTGAAATCCATTTAGACATTGCTTACCGCTCTGCACTCATCTCACACATACTAAACCATGCTGACTATCCTTAATCAGCCCCCATCTATCCAAATGCACATATATCTTATCCCTCTGAATATTCTCCAGTAACTTGCCTGGTTAGGCTCAATGGTCTGTAGTTTCCAAGCTTTTCCTTGCAGCCCTTCATAAATAGAGGCAAATTATTAGGCATTCTCCAGTCTTTCTGCACCTCAACGTCTCATTTTACATGCCATATAACCATATAACCATATAACAATTACAGCACGGAAACAGGCCATCTCGGCCCCTTCTAATCCGTGCCGAACACTTACTCTCACCTAGTCCCATCTACCTGCACTCAGACCATAACCCTCCATTCCTTTCCCATCCATATATCTATCCAATTTATTTTTAAATGATAAAATCAAACCTGCCTCCACCACTTCCACTGGAAGCTCATTCCACACAGTTACCACTCTCTGAGTAAAGACGTTGCCCCTCATGTTACCCCTAAACTTCTGTCCCTTAACTCTCAAATCATGTCCTCTTGTTTGAATCTTCCCTACTCTCAATGGAAAAAGCTAACTTTCGCTCAATGTCAATCCCTCTCATCATTTTAAAGACCTCTATCAAGTCCTCCCTTAAACATCTGCGCTCCAAAGAATAAAGACTATCTTGTTTAACCTTTCTCTGTAACTTAGGTGTTGAAACCTAGGCAACATTCTAGTAAATCTCCTCTGTACTCTCTCTATTTTGTTGACATCTTTCCTATAATTTGGCGATCAAAATTGTACACCATACTCCAGAATTGGCCTCACCAATGCCTTGTACAATTTTAACATTACATCCCAACCTCTATACTCAATTCTCTGATTTATAAAGGCCAGCACAACAAAAGCTTTCTTTACCACCCTATCTACATGAGATTCCACCTTCAGAGAACTATGCACAGTTATTCCTAGATCCCTCTGTTCAACTGCATTCGTCAAATAATACATCTATTATTTTATACGATCTATTAGAAATAAAAACATCTATTGGAAAAGCTAGATTGTAAAAGAGTCGCCTTATCCTGCTCCAGCTGATAAAGGATAACAATCGAGGTGCTGGAACGGGATGAGAAATTGTCAGGCAGGTTTACTGCTCCTGATTACAATCAAGTGATCAGCATCAGAACAGGTACTTTTGTGAATGTTTGATAGGGAGAGCATAAATTAATATTCCAACTATTCTTCATGCCTTGGGTGAAGAAATGGGCACCTGGATGACATAGTTGGTGCCTTGTTCCATCCAGCAAATTAAGCGTTGCTTAGAAACTCGTGTCTTTAAATGTGAAATTCCACTGCCTTTAGACATTAACGATAGTATTCTGAAGAGGCAGGATAGAGGAGGCAGGATATCACTCAGTAATTAGCTGGCTGAGCTGAATACTCACAGGTATATAAAAGAACTCCTCGTCCCCGTGCCTTCTTTTTTTTATGCCTGCGTTGGGTCCCTGTGTTGTTTGTGGAGTCTGTTTGAAGGCTGAAAAACAGCAAATATGGGCATCATCCATTTTCACAACTGCAGTCTTTGATTTCAAATTCCAAAGATTACACCATGTTCAGTTGTATTCAACAATAGGGTGAAATTATAATGCATTATTTTTTATGGTAAGTTTTGTACAAGGGATTAAGATATTGTAATGATATGGTAATGCACAAGCTGTGGGCATCAGATGATGGCGATCACACAACCATTCAATTCCCACCTCTGAGGTAAGGGCAGCATAAATTAATCTGGCAACAATTCACCATGCTCTGGGTGAAGACATGCTCACCTCGATTATATCATATTCATATGCCATATTCATATACCATGAGACAATACTGTACATGGTACCATAAAGTTGGTGCCTGTGGTGCCACAGACTCAAGCACGGCTCAGTCTGCAGAAACTAGGACTTCAAAGCAAGTAAAGAAAAAAAGACGACCGTTCCTGGATAGTGATCAGCTTTGTTGTGAATCAAGCAGAGAGCCGAGAGCAGACTAGACTTCCAGCCAGTGAAAGATACCGAAGAGAAAGAGATGAAAAGCAAGAGCAATATGTGGCGATACCAAACATAATGAAACAAATGTTCATTTATTTGATCATGACCCAGCAACCACCCATTGTCCACACCGTCACAACCGAGTCTACACACCTATGTCCACACCAGCCCCTTGTCCTCCACCAGCTCACATATGCTCACACCCACAGACTTACTGCGTTTGTTACCATTTCCATTTTTTGCCGCGCTGTCATTGATGGCTTGCTGCTCTCGGTAATGGTCCTCATCCGCTTTCCGATCTCTTCCTGGGCAGGCGCAGATTCGACCTTCGAAGGACCGACGTCCAAGAACCTGGCCACTGAAGGAGATAATTGGAAGTGTTCATTTGGGGTGTGATTTGGATAGGTGCAAGGATTATTATAAGTTTCTGTAATGTAAAGGTTAAAAAAAGCTTTTCAGCTAAAATTGAGTAGTCTGCTCATAACACCAGGTGTCAAGCAAGCATAACATTTAGGTGCTTGGGAAATCGTGAGACCTCATGAGCATGAAGATAAGACAAACTTTTCTTTCTCAGAGTTGTTCGAGACTAGCAACTGGTGCAACAAGTGGCCAGGTGTAACAAATAATCCTTGTTTTCTGTACAAAGAAGAACAGCTAGTTCCGACAACAATGTCAACTGCTGTGTGTAGATTGGTGTAGAAGTGCGGGCTTATGGATTCTGTAAGTGCATGCTGAGAGAGGGGACTTCACTTCGGGCCTGATCCACAACGGTGTCAGGACCCACACACTTCAAGATACAGCGACAGAAGGGATCGATGTGAAAAGGGAGATGCGTAAGGAATTAAAAGTATTGTATATGAATGCGCGAAGTATAAGAAGTAAAGTAGATGAGCTTGAGGCTCAGTTAGAGGTTGGTAGATATGACATTGTGGGGATTACTGAGATGTGGCTGCAGGAGGATCGGGCCAGGGAACTTAATATTCAGGGTTATATATCCTATAGAAAGGACAGGCAGGTGGGCAGAGGAGGGGGGTTAGCTCTGCTGGTGAGGGATGGAATTCAGTCCCTTGCGAGGGAAGACATAGGGACTGACGAGGTAGAGTCACTGTGGATTGAGTTGAGGAATTGTAAAGGCAAGAAGACACTAATTGGTGTTATCTACAGACCCCCAAATAGTAGCCCGGATGTAGGGTGTAAGTTGCAGCACAAGTTAAAACTGGCATGTAACAAAGTTAATGCCACTGTGGTGATGGCGGATTTCAATATGCAGGTAGACTGGGAAAATCAGGTTGGCTCAGGACCCCAAGAAAGAGAGTTTGTGGAATGCCTCTGAGATGGATTCTGAGAGCAGCTTGTAATGGAGCTGACCAGAGAAAAGGCAATTCTGGATTTAGTGTTGTCCAATGAACCAGGTATGATAAGAGAACTCAAGGTAAAGGAACCGCTTGGAGGTAGTGATCATAATATGATTAATTTTAATCTGCAATTTGAGAAGGAGAACGTTAAATCGGAAATGTCAGTGATGCTGTTGAACAAAGGTGACTATGAAGGCATGAGAGGGGAGCTGGCCAAGGTAGACTGGAAAGGGATCCTAGTAGGAATTACAGTGGAACAGCAATGGCAGGAATTTCTGGGCATAATCCGGAAGACGCAGGATCATTTCATTCCAAAAGGGAAGAAAGATTCTAAGGGGAGTAGGAGGCAACCGTGGCTGACAAGAGAAGTTAGGGATAGAATAAAACTAAAAGAAAAGATGTATAACACAGCAAAGAGTAGCGGGTAGCCAGAGGATTGGGAAACTTTTATAGGACAACATAGAAACATAAAAACATAGAAAATAGGTGCAGGAGTAGGCCATTCGGCCCTTCGAGCCTGCATCGCCATTCAATATGATCATGGCAGATCATCCAACTCAGTATCCCGTACCTGCCTTCTCTCCATACCCTCTGATCCCCTTAGCCACAGGGGGTATGGAAAGAAACAAAATGGGCAATACGGGCTGAAATGATGAAGTACGAAAGGAAGCTGGCCAGGATTATAAAGAAGGACAGTAAAAGCTTCTTTAGATATGTTAAGGGAAGAAGACTAGCAAAGTCAAATGTGGGTCCCTTGAAGGCAGACACGGGTGAAATAATTATGGGCAACAAGGAAATGGCAGAAGAGTTGAATAGGTACTTCGGATCTGTCTTCACTAAGGAAGACACAAATAGTCTCCCAGATGTACTGGAGGACAGAGGATCTAAGGGGGTAGAGGAACTGAAATAATTTTTCATTAGGCGAGAAATAGTATTGGGTAGGCAAATGGGACTGAAGGATGATAAATCCTTTGGACCTGATGGTCTGCATCCCAGGGTCCTCAGGGAGGTAGCTCTAGAAATAGTGGACGCATTGATGATCATTTTCCAATGTTCAGTAGATTCAGGATCAGTTCCTGTGGATTGGAGGGTAGCTAATGTTATCCCACTTTTCAAGAAAGGAGCGAGAGAGAAAACAGGGAATTACAGACCAGTTAGCCTGACTTCGGTGGTGGGAAAGGTGCTGGAGTCAATTATTAAAGAGGTAATAATGGGGCATTTGGATATCAGTAAAAGGATTAGTCCAAGTCAACATGGATTTATGAAAGGGAAATCATGCTTGACTAATTTTCAGTAATTTTTTGAGGATGTGACAAGTAAAATGGATGAAGGGGTGCCAGTGGATTTAGTGTATCTAGACTTTCAGAAAGCCTTTGATAAGGTCCCGCACGGGAAACTGGTGACTAAAATTAGAGCACATGGTATTGGGGGTAGTGTGTTGATATGGATAGATAATTGGTTGGCAGACCGGAAACAAAGAGTAGGAGTGAACGGGTCCTTTTCAGAATGGCAGGCAGTGGCGAGTGGAGTGCCGCAAGGCTCGATGTTGGGGCCGCAACTGTTTACCATATATATTAATGATTTGGAAGAGGGAATTAGGAGCAACACTAGCAAGTTTGCGGATGACACATAGCTGGGTGGCAGTGTGAACTGTGAAGAGGGTGTTTGGAGGTTGCAGTGTGACCTGGACAGGTTGCGTGAGTGGGCAGATGCAGTATAATATAGATAAATGTGAGGTTATCCATTTTGGCGACAAAAACAAGGGGGCAGATCATTATCTCAATGGGGTTAGGTTAGGTAAGGGGGAGGTGCAGCGAGACCTGGGCGTCCTTGTACACCAGTCACTGAAAGTTGGCTTACAGGTCCAGCAGGTAGTAAAGAAAGCTAATGGAATGTTGTCCTTCCTAACAAGAGGATCTCAGTATAGGAGTAAAGAGGTTCTTCTGCAGTTGTGTAGGGCTCTGGTGAGATCACATCTGGAGTATTGTGTACAATTTTGGTCTCCTAATTTGAGGAAGGACATCCTTGTGATTGAGGCAGTGCAGTATAGGTTCACGAGATTGATCCCTGGGATGGCGGGACTGTCATATGAGGAAAGATTGAAAAGACTAGGGTACACAAAAAGGCTGGAGAAACTCAGCGGGTGCAGCAGCATCTAAGAAGCGTAGGAGATAGGCGACGTTTCGGGTCAAGACCCTTCTTCAGACTGGTCAGGGATCAGGGAAACGAGAGATATAGATGGTGATGTGGAGAGATAAAGAACAATGAATGAAAGATATGCAAAAAAGTATCGATGATAAAGGGAACAAGCCATTGTAAGCTGTTTATGGTGTGAAAATGAGAAGCTAGTGCGACTAGGGTGGGGGAGAGAGATAGAGAGAGAGGGAATGCCAGGGCCCGAGGGCTGAGGGAGAGGTGGGAAGGGGAGGAGACAGCAAGGGTTAACAGAATTGAGAAAATTCAATGTTCAAGCCCAGAGGATGCAGACTCCCCAAGCGGAATATGAGGTGCTGTTCCTCCAACTTGCGGTGTTGCTCACTCTGGCCGTGGAGGAGGCCCAGGACCGAGAGATCGGATACGGAATGGGAGGGGGAGTTGAAGTGCTGAGGTCGGGTTGGTTATTCAGCAAAACGATCGCCAAGCCTCTGCTTGGTCTCACCGATATAGATCATCTGGCATCTGGAGCAGCGGATGCAGTAGATGAGGTTGGAGGAGGTGCAGGTGAACCTCTGTCGGACCTGGAAGGACTGCTTGGGTCCATGAAAGGAGTGGAGGGGGGAGGTGAAGGAACAAGTGCAGCATTTCTTGTGGTTGCAAGGGAAAGTGCCCGGGGAAGGGGTAGAGCGGGAGGGAAGGGAAGAATTGACAAGGGAGTTGCGGAGGGAGCGGTCTTTGCGGATGGCAGGCAGGGGGGGAGATAGGAAGAAGTTGGCGAGTGGAGGGGTCACGTTGGAGGTGGCAAAACTAACTAGGCTTGCATTCACTGGAGTTTAGAAGGATGAGGGGGAATCTTATTGAAACATATAAAATTATAAAAGGACTGGACAAGCTAGATGCAGGAAAAATGTTCCCAATGTTGGGTGAGTCCAGAACCAGGGGCCACAGTCTTAAAATAAAGGGGAGGTCGTTTAAGACTGAGGTGAGAAAAAACGTTTTCACCCAGAGAGTTGTGAATTTGTGGAATTCCCTATCACAGAGGGCAGTGGAGGCCAAGTCACTGGATGGATTTAAGAGACAGTTAGAAAGAGCTCTAGGGACTAGTGGAATCAAGGGATATGGGGAGAAGGCAGGCAAGGGTTATTGATAGGGGACGATGAGCCATGATCACAATGAATGGCGGTGCTGGCTCGAAGGGCCGAATGGCCTCATCCTGCACCTATTTTCTATGTTTCTATGTTTCTAAGACACAGGGTGATGGAGTCAGGCAGCATAATTGATGAACATGGAGAACATTAAGATACAGCTGTCATAAGAAGGAGTTCCCAACAAACTTTCGCGAGCGAGCGTGATTTGGAGTTGAAGGACTGAGTGTTTATTTCCTGCTTCGCTGCAGTTTAGTTTTATTGTTGTTTTAATAATATTTTTCTATTCATTTGATGCATTTTGAATGTTCTTCCTCCATCATTGATCCAAATACTTAAAACTTGCTCATAACTCATTACAGCCCATAACAATACAACGTCTTTATTGTAGATAAATTTCCCCATACGTTTCACAAAGCAGAAATGGTATCGTATATGTGACAGAGCTAGGAAAGATATTTAAACGCATTGTTGAAGAGGTAAGGTTGATAGGGTGCTAACGACCATCTGTAGAGACAATTGAGAGAATAATATGCTATGGAGAACTATGTAGATGAATGAAGATTAAAAATCATCACTTGGGCCAATGAATATTAGCAAAGATGAGAATGACATTATACTTTGATGTATAGTACAGTAGATCATGAGAGGCTAGAATAACTTCTAAATTAGGACAATGCACATGGTTGTGTTCTATGTCCTGAATGTACATTTGGAAATGCTGAATTGTAGGTACAGAAGCATTTTTTTAGTTTAGTTTAAATATACAGCGTGGAAATAGGCCCTTTGGCCCACCAAGTCCATGCTGACCATCTAGGTTCATGTTATCTCACTTTCACATCCTGTACACTAAGGGAAATTTACAGAAGCCAATTATCCTACAAACCTTCATGTAGGAGGAAATCGGAGCACCTGGAGAAAACCCATGTGGTCAAAAGAGAATGTATAAACTCCACATAGACAACACCCGTAGTCAGGATCGAACCTGGGTCTCTGGCACTGTGAGGCAGCAGCTCTACCGCTCTGCCACTGTGCCACCATAATGAATGTACAGCAAGAGCCACTCACTCTCTTGTTTCCAAGGTAATGATGATGAGGATGGGTCTTCGATTCATTCCACCCACACAGCTACTGTTGCACATGAAGTTGTAGAGAATTGTAGTGAACTCAGTTCCAACCTGCACAAACCAGAATCATCAATCAATAAATCAATCAATCACCAAGACACAGCCAATGCTAATCAATAATCAGCGACATTGTATAACAATCTGCAATGAAAATTATATTCTGAAAATAAGAGTCATCGCAGATTTCTATTCTAATTCAATAATATACAGGATGTAATGTTGACATACATGTTACCTATAAACAACTGGTTTCGTTAAAATTAACCAGTATTAACCATTAATCCTATAGTTGAAATTCCTGATCTTTTGCTTATTAAGTTTCTATTAAATTAATGCTGACTAGTTTCAAGCAATATGCATTTCATACTTCACACTAAACCATATAACCATATAACAATTGCAGCACGGAAACAGGCCCTCTCGGCCCTTCCAGTCCGTGCCGCCGACTAGGTGTCAGTGTAACATTAACAGTCCAGTACTTGAGGCAGTTTCTTTCATAAAATATGGCACCTTGATCGAAAAGCCAGCTTGTAGGAATTTTGCTAATCTTAAAGTGATATTTCTGCAATAGTGAAAACAAAATATTTACTGGACATTACAGTACATTATCTGCCAGGTATCCCCATGTCATCTGTTTAAATTAATCTTTAAAATATTTAAAAAATCAATATCTGTGAACAACATCGGTGCAATGATTTCAAATGAGCTCATTCTCTACTTGGTCACATTGATCAATGATCTTCCGATTTCAAAGTATGAATGGGTGATTGAGCTTAATGCTGCTTGCTTGCAGAAACATTCCAGAGTGAAAGGCATGGGTAAGAGCTGCAGCCTACCTGTGGTGGTTCAAACGGCACCATGACGCTCTGCCGTCCAGTGACGGCATCATCGACGTACTGAGCGAGGTTGTTTCCTTCCACCCTGATGAGGTGACTGGCAGGAGCTGCCTGGCCTGCAAGGACACACACACAGGCTAGAACGAACATATGACTAATGAGGACATAGCCAATATTCACTCAGAAACGAGAACCTAATAACATGATTATATCATTTGGATGATAATGTAGCACTTACTCCATTTTAATATTCAACTCTAATAAAATATCAATAATTAGTGAGGATATTAATTGTACTGACTGAACTATAATGAACTAAGATAGACACAAAAAACTGGAGTAACTCAGCCGGACAGGCAGCATCTCTGGAGAGGAATTGGTGACATTTTGTGTTGAGACACTTCTTCAGACTGTTGAACTAATTATTTTCAAGGAGTCATAGAGTTATAGAATTTATAGCATGGAAACCGCTTATTTGGTCCAACTCATCCATGCTGACCAAATTGCCTACCTGAGTTAGTCCCATTTGCCTGCATTTGGCCCATATCCTAAAACTTTCCTATTCATCTGCATATCTTTCAAACGCTGTAATTGTACCCACTTCTACCTCTTCCTCTGGCAACTTGTTCTACATCCCAACCATCATGTGTGATAAAGTTATCCCTTAGGTTATCTTTCGTTTTTTTCCCCCTCCCCCCTTTAATCTATGCACGCTAGTTCTAGATTCCCTAACCCTGGAAAAACGTCTGTGACCATCAAATGCCTCTCAAGATTTTACATACCTCCATAAGATCACCCCTCAGCCTCCCACATTCCAGGGATCAAAGCCCCAACCTATCCATCTTATCCTACTAATTCAAGCCCTCCAGTCCCAGTAACATCCTTGCATGGAAATTAGACAGCCGGTTCTGGATATCAGGTTGTGACACACTAATTGTCTTTTTCCACTCTCGTAAAATTCCATTATTCTCTTCCCATGTTAGAGTACAGATAAAGTTCACCTTCTCTCCTTGAGTTGGAATACATAAATGCACTCTGGTCAATCCATTTCACCTGTGTGAAATCTGTGTGTATGTCCCCTAACAGAGATTGATATGGGTTGTCCTATTGCAAGGCCCAGTGTGACCCTATCTTCACACAATACGAATCAACGGGCTGCTATCCCCAAATCTAACCCTGACTGATATTTCCCCTCAATAATCAAAGGCCGCAGAGCTTAATTTGAGTTTTGATTTTAATGCCCAGCAAAGTCATAGCAGAGATCAGGGCAAATTGTGGAACAATTGTACAATTGTTTTTGTCTCTCTTGCACTGATTTTATCAAACTAGGGGATTTCCAGGAGTTTGTTAGCAAAGCAGGGCATTTATAGCATCAACATGCTTAAATGTCACCAATGTTTGCATCATTTCAATGCATATGGAGGGAAGACGGGACAAGGGATTATAACAACAATGTGCTGATTAATTGCAGCAGGATTGGAGATAACAATTGGAGGTGACTCCTACAATGCTGCTGCTAAGTGGATCTCGCCACTTTAGTAAACAGCAGTAGTACAAGTGAGCTGTGCTATGACTGATTACAAAGCTCAGCACAACTGCCTGGCAGAAATAATACACTGGCAATGGTAACAAAGCCTTAGCGACAGCTAATGGATTGAATGGGTATGTTACACTTTAGTTGGCGGACGCAGCTAAAGGTTGAAACTTTTCTCAGAGCAGAGTTGCATTTGACAAATTGTCATTCTTCAGTAAAGGTTTAGTACTGCACAAGGATTGATTGGATCATTTTGGAACCTTGTCTGTTATATTTAAAAGATACATCTATGAAGTTTCTGGGAGTAACAGTCAAGAACTCAATTGTAAAGGTGTGGAGCCATTTCATGTCCACTTATAGTGATGAAGCAATTGAACCATTTTGTTCAAATTGAACCCGAGGGTCGGGGTCAGAGAAACAATCCCACAGATGGGGAATCGCTGCCGGGTTGAACAGACAGTTGTGTCAGGCAGGAAAATCATCGGAGACCATCTTCAGGTTACAGCAATGATGGATTTGCTTTCTTGCCTGACTGTCCCCTCAGCAGATGATGGATAACTGGGTCGGAAAGAGGCCGGGGTGAAAAATAGCAGATCCTAGATTCTTGTCTAAAAAATTAGAAATTAATTTTGATTTGGTTTCTTCTTAGCAAAATGTAGTTTATCATAAATTACAAATTTCAAATTTTTCAAAGGTTTCAAAGGTCTTTTATTGTCACGTGTAACAATTAAGGTTCAGTGGTATTCGTATTATCATGCAGCCATACTAAAAAAAAGCAACAAGCCACACAACTTCATAAAGGTTAACATAAACGTCCACCACAGTGGATTCCACACGTTCCTCACTGTGATATAGTAATTTACATCGTTCAGTGCGTATTTGATTTGGATCCGGGAGAAGCTTTTCCTGTTCAGTAGGGAAATATATCATAACCAGATGATATATGCAGACAGGGCCCTTGCAGTATGGGAACAGACTGGGAATTATATTAAGGCAACACCAATGTTTGGGTTGTAGGATGAAGAACTGAAGGGGGTTAATATTTGGTACAGAGGGTGAGCTTCCAGTTAACATGGTCCAATCATTCCTCATTAGAATGGAAAATACGTGATAAAAGATGCAACTAATAGCTAAAGCACACTTTATTTATTGTAAATAAATAAATAGAATAATCAGCTATTTTTTCTATAATATTAACCCTAATAGCCTTTGGCAATCAGGGAATTGAGTACATAAGACACAAGGTGCTGGAATCTTGGGGAAAACACAAAGTGATGGAATAACTGAGTGAGTCAGGCAGCACCCTTGGAGGGAATGGATAGACAATGTTTTAGGTCAGAATGATCAGTCATCTGAAGAAGGGACTCGACCCAAAACGTCACCCATTCCTTCTCTCCAGAAATGCTGCCTGTCCCGCCGAGTTCCTCCAGCTTTTTGTGTCTACTCTCCACAGATGCTGCCTGGCCTGCCACACTTTGCCACCACCTAGCACTCCCAAATCCCAAGCACCAAGGGTACAGAATAGCCCCATGGGGATAGAAATTCCACTGCATTTCGGGACCATCCACTCACCATCGTTGAAGTCTCTGCCAAGCTCGTGATTGGGGCAGCGTTTCACCACTTCAGTCACATGTTCAGCCTTTTTATAGACTGGCATTGCACGCACAACGCTGCCCGGAGGCGGCGGCGAGGCCAGCTTTACCTGGATTGGACATGTCTTTGCAATTTGACAGTAAAGTTTCTTCAGCAGTGGAGAATGCTATGGAATGAAATGACACAGTCAGTAATATTCATGAATTTCTGCATCATGTCTCCCAGTCTTCCACGGTAATTTAAGATGAAATGTAGTCATCAGTTGTAGTGGACTTGAACACTGTGGATAACCTGAGCAGGATAAGCACATTTCATTCATCACATATTTTTGAATTATCCAAACAGTCCTACGTTTATAAATTAAATAGGAAATTACGAAGCAGTGAAGTAAGTCGTGGACTGTGTTTGGAGTTTCTCCACAGTACAGCTTGTGCTGCAAAGAATTCCTGAAAGAACACATCATCATGTAGATCATTCAGCTTGTTAACATTTCATACAGCTTTAAATAGTTTCAGTAGACTTACTATTTTTGTCTCACATGATGTGTGTACTGAAAACTCAATCTGGACAGAAATTCTATGAGATAATGGTCAATTGTAATTTTAACCTCTTGAGAGATTCTAAAAAATATCTTAAAGTCACTGTAACATTTGTTCTGTATTGAATTAGTGGACACCAATAATATCGATATTTATATCACTATTCCTGGTTGAATGTGCATTCAGTGAATAAACCTTGACTCATAAGTATTTGTTTCAAGTTATTTTCTCTGAAGCCACTAAATAAAGTTTATTACAGATTTTTACTTACTCATTTGTATCATAATTTAGAGATCTTTTTATTAATGTTTGCAGCAACATTGGAAGTTGCAGATCAACGATAAACACAAGCCTTTACTGTAAAGACAACATTTGGGTTAATTCTGAATATTTATGTAACAAGACTATTTCACCATCAGTATATTTCCCGTACATTGGTGTAATGTAAAGGGTCACTGTGTGTTTCATAGTGCTGGACACTACGTGCACTTTCTCTTCAGCCTCCAAGAGTCCTATCCTTATCTATCATAAACACATATACTTTCCATTTTTATCACTATTTAGTGATCATTCATGGAGTTGTGGCTTCTCTTTCTTACTACCTATGCCGTGTATTTGTGGTGTCCACGTGACAAACCTGGTAAGAAACAAAGGCAGGAGTTCCGCATTGCATGGCTTATTGCCACGTCGATCTCACTGCAAAGGGTTTTGACTTTAGATTCCGACTGTCATAGAAACATAGAAAATAGGTGCAGGAGTAGGCCATTTGGCCCTTCGAGCCTGCACCGCCATCCAATATGATCATGGCTGATCATCCAACTCAGTATCCCGTACCTGCCTTCTCTCCATACCCCCTGATCCCCTTAGCCACAGGGGCCACATCTAACTCCTTCTTAAATATAGCCAATGAACTGGCCTCAACTACCTTCTGTGGCAGAGAATTCCAGAGATTCACCACTCTCTGTGTGAATTTTTTTTTTCTCATCTCGGTCCTAGAAGACTTCCCCCTTATCCTTAAACTGTGACCCCTTGTCCTGGACTTCCCCAACATCAGCAACAATCTTCCTGCATCTAGCCTGTCATGTTGGATAAGAGCACAGCACCAGGAAATCTAATATACAAGATACAAGTAGAGCTCGGATATAAAAGGATGAAAATTGTTTTAGTCAGGGTTCCATAACTATTTTACTTAAATCATAAATGAAGTTGAACATGTTTAATCATGTCAAAGAGTGAGAAAATTATCTGTTGTGTCCAGAAACAGGTCTTTGAAATCTAAGCAGTATTCCTGACTTTGAAATTAACTTCCCGTATTTAACTTTCATTGAAGGGTGGCACAGTTCAATGAATGGAGGTATCCACATGATCACTTGCATGTTTTGGCATGTGGAGAAGAACCCAGTACTCCAGCTGCAGCATATGATTTCCTGACGCCATCTGATATTTATACAGACATGTAGATTAATAGATTTAAATGGTAGTATTTAAAAGGCTATAAATTGTGATTGATTTTCCATCAGACTACCATTTGGAGACCTGATGAAGAAAACTTCCTGTACATGGGCAATCAAATGTGTGATCAAACCAATGCCTAAAATCAGTGCTAAGACATGTGGTTTGAACAAGAGCATGAGTATGGGGTGCTGGAATTAGCCCACTGGCCATGTGCTGCAGAGGTTTTTAGATATGCTTCAAATGCTCATTGCTGACCTCTGTAAAGCACAAATCTAACAAAAGCTGGTTACAATGCTCCCACATTTGAACAATTGACCTGTGTTCATACAGGTTGTGTGGTCACCTGGTGAAAGTGTATGACAAATCTAGTTGCAAGAACTCAGCGCATGATCTCTCTAGCATTTGTTCAGGATCACAAGGACACAGGAGCAGGAGGAGGTTCCTAAGCCTACCCTGCCAGTTAGTATGACAATGGCTGGACAATGCTGGCCTCAACCTTGCTTCTGTGCCAGTTCTTCCACCTTCCAAACATTGATCTCCCTCCACCTTAAATACACCTAATGATGTAGCCTCCAACACTCTCTCTGGCAAAGAATTCCAGAGATTCATTACCCTGTGAGAAAAGACATTTCTAGCCTGAGTTTTAAATCACCAATATAGTGTACTTATGTCAGGGGTACACAAAAGGCTGGAGAAACTCAGCGGGTGCAGCAGCATCTAATAGAGGAGATAGGCGACGTTTCGGGTCGAGACCCTTCTTCAGACTGGTCAGGGATCAGGGAAACGAGAGATATAGACGGTGATGTGGGGAGATAAAGAACAATGAATGATAGATATTCAAAAAAGTATTGATGATAAAGGGAACAAGCCATTGTAAGCTGTTTGTGGTGTGAAAATGAGAAGCTAGTGCGACTAGGGTGGGGGAGGGAGAGAGATAGAGGGAATGCCAGGGCCTGAGGGCTGAGGGAGAGGTGGGAAGGGGAGGAGACAGCAAGGGTTAACAGAATTGAGAAAATTCAATGTTCAAGCCCAGAGGATGCAGACTCCCCAAGCGGAATATGAGGTGCTGTTCCTCCAACTTGCGGTGTTGCTCACTCTGGCCGTGGAGAAAACCCAGGACCGAGAGGTCGGATACGGAATGGGAGGGGGAGTTGAAGTGCTGAGCCACCGGGAGGTCGGCTTGGTTATTGCGGACCGAGCGGAGGAGTTCGGCGAAACGATCGCCAAGCCTCTGCTTGGTATCACCGATATAGATCATCTGGAAACATGCTCTCTGGCCAACTCTATCCAACTGACGCCCATTTACACTAATACATATTATAATATATTATTCACACATTTCCATCAACTTTCCCTGATTCTACCACCAACAACATTATAAACCCTTACATACTTGGCCCACTGTCAGTTTACACTAACAACCCGCATATCTTTGGGATGTGGGAGAAAATCAGGCATCCTAATGAAACGCATGGGAGAATATCAAAGCTCCTGAATTTCTGGAGCTGTAAAGTAGCTGCAATACTATCTATGCCAAGCTACTGCCTGAATTCATGATTATATCTAAGTCAGAAGAGGCTATATTGGAAAGCACAAGCCCCAATGCTAGTCCTGAACCAAGTCTAGCTATTTGCTCCGGTGCTACAATAGAGTGTGCTGCACCTTCATAAAGTGAGGGATAAATTGTATTGTCTCTGAAAAGCGGCTTGAGAATTGTGAGTTGTAATTAACTTGCCTTCATCAACTGCAATCTGGAGTTCTAATTTCTGTTGTAGTGAGGGTGTGGTAGATCAGTGGGTGTTGAAATATAACCAATTAATTGTCATGCAAGATCACATTTTTGGAATAGTTTACTGATTCATGGATTGGTGGTGTTGTAATACATTTAAATTGCAAGATAGATTAGTAACCTGTCTGTCTATCCCTTTGAACAAATAGTTGTCATATATTCCACAACACATTTGTAGGACAACTGGGTATAAACCTGGCCATCACACCTTCAATGAACACTAAAATAGATAAAAATAAGATTAAACAAGAACTTACCAAGTTTGACGGTTGATCTTTATTTTATGAGGAGTTGCGATGAGGGATTTCGTGAAGACCCCGCCAGTACGCATGCGCGACATTCCTCAAAGCAGCGGTGTGGAATCACAGAACATATCATGGAAGTAGATAGGAAGATGAACCAAGTAGAACATACCAGTTGACCTTATGATAGAGGGCTGGGAGCGGAGGGCACAAAATCCCTCATCGCAACTCCTCATAAAATAAAGATCAACCTTCAAACTTGGTAAGTTCTCGTTTAATCTTACTATTTTACTTCGGAGTCACGTGAGTGACTTCGTGAAGACTTCAAAGCTTCTGTGATTACATGCCCTGGACAACATCCATGCTATCACACTGCCGCAATACTGATGGAGGAAGTTTGTTAATGCATTCCAGACTGAACAGGCAGAGTTATTAAAACAATGAATAACAAAGCAAAACCCCTACTCGGGGAGTAAACATTCACGGGGCGGCTCTCAGCACGGCATCCGCGAATGTAGCGGGGTCGACCACCGGTTTATTGTAAAACCTCGGGAAAGTCGATTCACTGGCCCAGCCCGCGGTGGCGAGGATGTGGTCCATGGGTACCTCCATGGCCCTCGCCGCTGATGTGGATGCAGCCCTGGTCGAGTGAGATTGAAAAATGTTAGTATCGATACCAGCTGCACCCAACACCACCCTGAGCCACCTTGCGATAGTCTGCACAGTCACCCGGTGATGTGGTTGTTGGTGGCTTAGGAGGAGCCCCTGCTCCATCTTCCGGATGGTACGAGTTGTGCGGATGTAATAGCGGAGATGGGTGGCATCAGTGGGGTACGCCCGGAATTCCAACTGCAGCCCAGAAGACCCAGGTCTATGTTGCTGCAGCAGGTCCTCGACAAAGAAAGTCACCTTTGCAGGAGTCGCGGCTATCCGGTCCAGCCGAAGCTTCTGCAAGGCCTGGACTCGTTGAGCTGAAGTGAGTGCCATCAGCATCACCACTTTAAGGGTGAGCTTGTCAAGTGGTAGTCCTGTCAAAGGGGACCAGCTTCTCAGTAGTGTAAGTTTGAAACAAGTTTACTCATGGATATCCCCTTGAGATGAACAGTCATCTCGTTTTCGAGGGGGTCCAACATAGAACATACAGCACAAGACATAACATACATAGAGGCTCTCATTGACACACCTACCCACACACCAATCCCAAAACCCCTCCATTCTCACTTGTTATAGTTTATGATAATTGTTAATTGACTTTACATATCCAATAATAATAAGTTATGTGTTACAGCATAATGTTGATGCATAATACCGTATACCACCTATCATACATCGTACGTTAGGTGGTACGTTGGACCCCCTCGTTTTCGAGGGGGTCCAACATTATTACATGATATATTATTTCATAGTATTGTGACATAATACAATATGACCTTGTTAAACTATGCAATACAATAATACATAAGTGTAATTTGGCATATACCATAGCTATGCCAAATGATCACACACAGAGCAAGCTAGATAAAGGAGCTTGAAGACTCTAATACTAGAAACAGGTACATGGTTTTATAAGGAAGGGTAAAAGTGTATTTTTAAATAGACGAAATGAGCTAATAGTTCTTCTGGTACTAGGCAGAGTGCTCCAGTCAGAAGGAGCTTTGAATTTAAATGCACGTCTCCCAATTTCTTTGTTAGTTCTTGGAATGAAAAAGAAGGGTTGCTGAATATGTCTTAGTGAATATGAGGATGTGTATGGTAATAGGTCTTGTTTTAAATAAGAAGGGTAATTGAAATGGATGCATTTAAAGATGAACTGGAACCAGTGGTAGCATCTTCGAGCGTGGGGGATAACCAGTTTAGAGTTTTGTACATAGAACAGTGGTGAGTTAGATATGGACACCTTAAAATAAATCTGCAGATACTATTATAAACTACATTGAGGGGTTGAAGATGTGTATCAAATGTATTCTGATAGACAATATCAGCATAATCCAGTGTTGGTAATAGTAGTTGAGAGACAATTATTTTTCTCATCTGAAAGGTGAAACAATTTATATGGCGGTAAAGAATAGCTAGATTACAGCTAAGTTTTTTAGTAATCGTCTCACTATGCTGTGTAAATGAAAGCGTTGGGTCGAGCCAAACACCAAGATATTTGAAGTTCAATACTTGTTCTAATGGTGATCCTTCATTAAATGATATAGTCAGATCTACAGAATTACCAAGGCCTTGTCTGGTACCAAATAACATACTGCATGATTTATTTTTATTTAAAATTAATTTGTTAAATAATAGCCATTTCTGAACAGAAGTAAGATCTGATTGAAGGGATCTTTCAATTTCAGGCTTGTTAGTACTAGATGTATATAGCACTGCATCATCAGCATATAGTTGTGTTTGACAGTCAGAACAAATATTAGGGAGGTCGTTTATGAAAATAGAGAAAAGGAGTGGTCCCAAAGATGAACCTTGCGGGACCCCCTTCTCAACAATTAAGGAATTGGATTGACTTCCATTAAAGGTAACACATTGGCGTCTGTTATGAAGGTATGAGTTAAACCACAGTAGATTGTTTTGAGAAAGACCATTTGAGTAAAGTTTATCAAGCAGTAGGTAGTGGTCAATAACATCAAAAGCCTTGGTTAAATCAAGAAAGATGGCACCGGTGAGTTTACCATCCTCAGAAGCAGTGAACACATCGCTGGTGAGTTTTAACCGAGCTGTAGTTGTGGAGTGATTAGGTCTGAACCCAGACTGGCATGGAGATAGAATGTTGAAAGTTGAGACATAATGTGATAGCTGGTTGAACACTAGTTTCTCAAGGATTTTAGCCATCGAGTTGATAATTGAGATGGGGCAGTAATTGTTAATATCGTGTGGGACCCCTCCCTTATGCAGTGGAGTAACATTGGCACACTTCCATGCGGAAGGGAGGGTACAAGTTGAGAAGGACAAATTAAACAGGTGGCATAGTGGGTACATTAGAATATTAGCTCCTAACAATGAATTTAGTCTCAATACCAGCTGGTCCAGATCCACAATCATCCTTTAATTCATTAATAGCATGTTGAACGTCAACTGGTTTTATTTTTTGAAAAGAAAAAGAGCTTCTACGTGTAGAGGTAGCTGGAAAGTCACATATAATAGACGAGTCAAATGCAGTAGAGCTACATACAGTGGAGAAGTGATGGTTATAATTGGATATAACAGCAGGGTCCTGAATGATGTCATTGTTGACCCGAATCTTAGTGCTGATATTTTGATTTGATTTAGTAAGAACATTTATTTAGTCTTTTCCAGAACCTTTTTGGATTATGCATGTCTTCAGATGTTTTTTAAAATGACTTGATTTAGCATTACGTGTTCTTGTCGTACACTGATTCCTTAAGGACCTATATTTTTCCCAATCAGCAGGGTCCTTTGTTTCCCTGAAAGTCTTCCAGACTTTATCCCGCTCATTAAAAAGGTTGATCAAATCAGCATTAATCCATGGTAAATGTTTTCCCTTGACTTTTATTTCTCTCCAGGGGGCATGCTTATCAATAACTCTTGTGACTTCAGTGTATAAATAGTTCCAGGCATCCTCAACAGTTGGTATAAGTTAAAACCTGTCCCAGTTTATTGCAATCAGGTCATGCATATAATTATCATAATTAAATTTTCTACATTGTCTGACACGAATAGGTTTAGGAGGGAGATGGGAGGGTTTAATCTTCCACACACAGAAAATAGCAGAATGATCACTAAAGCAATCTGACAAAACACCAGATGTTAAAATTCAGTCAGGATGGGTAACAAGAATCCAATCTGGTAGTGATTTAGAATTGCCATGAACTCTGGTAGGTTTGTTGATTAACTGGGTCAGGTTTACACTTTTAAGCAGGTTTTTGTCGCAGAGGAGCGATCAAGCCAGTTTTTATTGAAGTCACCAAGAAGCACTAATTCATATGGGTGTTCAATAGAGGTGAGAGTGGAAATTAGGGACTTTGTTGAGTCAGGATGAACAGGGTGGGATCGATAGATAGTGCCGATAATTAGATGTTTATTCTCATGAAGTTTTAGCCTAATGAAAAGGCTTTCAAAGAGAGATGAGGTTACTTTAGGGATGGCAGATTCAGATATAAAGCTAGTTGACACATAACAAGCCACACCTCCCGCTCCCGTAGGCCTATATAATGCAAAGTTATCAATATGAATATCATTGTCACAAATTTCAGTATGTAACAATGTTTCTGAAAATGTTATTATGTCAGGTTTATTCTGTGCAATCCAAACTCTAATTAAATCAATCTTTGGAAGAAGACTCCTAATGTTCAAATGGATGGTTTTTAGGCCTTTAGCTGTATCAATTATGAATCAATTGGGTGTAGATAATGTTGGGGGAGTGGGGCAGGGAAATAGCATGAGAAAGGGGACAAGAGAGTCACATGCACAGATTGACACAAACACACACACATAGAAGACAGGACAGACAAAACACACAAGATCAGGCTGCGTCATTGAGAGAGAGTGAGAGAAAAAGAAAAAAAAGCGAGCATACACATCTCAGTCTGCATAGCTCATATTTATGCAAATAGATCAAAGTATGATGTCCTGGACCATTTATGTTTAAATTAGTTGGGGATTATGAAGCCCAAAATAGCAACAGATTATCGCATATGGTTAATAAAAAATAAAAATAAAAAGAGAAAAAATCTAGATTAAACTTCATATGCCTTTAATTGTCAATTTATCAAATTTCAATATTCAAATAATTGGTAATTGATTTTAATCAATTGTTTATAGGGGGCCAATCCTTTACCATTCAAACAACCTTTTACATTTTGTATAGAAAAGGAAAAAGAAAACTCAACTCTTAATGTTACGACGTTTTACGTCAATTGCGTCCCTTTTTATGGCAGGTAGTAGTAAAGCAGGCATCATTTCATCAAAGTCAAAAGTTGAATAAGAAAATTATAGAAAAATACTAAAATTATAGAAAAAATACTAAATAGCTAAACACAGAGTTCATCGGCAGACAACATTATTGTGCTAACGCTATCACCAGCCACTGGCCACCAACATTAGGCTGTTATATCAGAGTCCATGGAGGAGTTAATGGAGGAGAGCCCACCAAAAAATGTCACAACTTCATCAGGAGTGCGAAAGAGCTGTGTCTTGCCAGCGTGGACAACTCTCAGTGTGCAGGGAAAGATCAATGCGTATTTGGTGTCACGGTCGCGTAGCTTCTTCTTAGCCGCATCATACTCCCGGCGTCTCTTGATAGGACCAGCGCTGAAGTAGATATGAATCCGAGCTCCGTTGTACTCAAGGGGCACATTTTTATCCCGGGAGAGCTTCATTATCCTCAGCTTATCCTGGAAATAGTGGAACTTCACCAGGATCGGCCTCGGACCCTTGGCTCTGGAGTTATCCTTGCGACCGATACGGTGACAGCGCTCAATCACAAGAGGAGTGGGGAAATTTGCTTCACCGAGGAGCCGCGGTATCAGACAGCCCATGAATCCGGTGATATCCTTGGACTCGACCCTCTCGGGGATACTGACGAAACGTAAGTTGGAACGTCTGCTTCTGTTCTCAGCATCATGTGCCCAAATTTTCAGATCAGCGTTTTCTTTTTTTACACATCCAAGCAGGTCTATTATATTATCCTCGTTGGAACTAACTCTTTGCTCAAGCTCTGTTAGTTGCTATCCAAGCGTTTGAAGTGAGCCTTCAATGTTAATCAGACTTGCTCCAATTGGATCAATTTTGTTGTCCATATGTAATATCATGTTGAGCTGCATTTGCTGCATGTTATCCAAGACACTTTGGAGGGCAATTGGCTCACCCATTTGTAAGGCCAGTAGTCTTTTCCACACAATGAAATAGTAGAAGGTAGAAGGTAAGAGGTAGAAGGTAGTCCAGTAATTAGTTATTTTTAGTGCTAAAGTTGTTTTACCTTACTTTTTAGATTCACCAAAAGTTGTTCATTGACACCGGGAGAGTTAGAGTAGAAAAAGTATCTCAGAACACCATCAGTAGACAAATAGTTGAGCCAGCAGACTAGAGCTTGTTACAAACACTCACACAGCAACAGTAGCCATCTTGAATCTACTACGCCAACAGCCCATGTAATGTTGTATCAGGGTCGTGGAGGGTTGGTATTGAACACTCCCCTCATGAATTTGGACACCAGATGGTGCGTGCCCACACCTATATACAGGTATGAGGAGAGCGCACTCCTGGCGCAGTTGATCGTAATGAAGGCCCGCTAGGAATTCCAGGACGTCAGGGATCATGGCAGAGTTGTAGGTGGTATGTGTTCGGGAGCAGTAGGCCTCCCACTTCCTGATCCGGGTGAGGTCCTCCTGCTGGGTTGATACTCTGCACGATGCTGAAATGAGGTCCATAGCTCTGGCCGAAATGCCGGCCTCCAGGAGCGGCCTCTTCAGAACCTGCAAGCCAACAGGTTTAAGTGACCATGGCACGGGTGACTTTCCCCGTAATGGGGTTACTGAGTAAAGTGGGGTGTTGAGCAATTTGAACCCACAGACATTTTATTATTTGGAGAACCACCGGGTACCATGGCTGTGTAGGCCAATTGGGTATGATTAATATGCCAGAAGCAGAATCCAGTTGTATTTTCTGCAATACCCGACTGATGAGGCAGAATGGGGGAAATGCATAGCAGAATCATTTCCCCCTATGGAGTGAAAAAGCATCCATAGCCACTGCCCCAGGGTCTGGTTCCCAAGACACATACGTTGGTATCTGATGGTTCAACCTGGACGCAAAGAGGTCGATATCTGGTGTACCAAAGTTAGCTAAAATTTGAGTAAATATTTGGGGGTCCAACATCCACTCGATTTATCATTAAACACACGTGACCTGGTGTCTGCCACTGTGTGGAGCTTCCCTGGTAGATAGGTCGCTGTGAGCCAAATATTTCTTTCAATACACCAGTGCCAAATAGTGTTTGCCAATTCGTCACAAGATAACGACCTGATACCACCCATATGATTTATGTAAGCCACCACCGTGGTATTATCTATTTGAAGATGGACATGTAAATGCTGTAAATTGGTGCAGTATGCCCTCAGACCATGGAAATCCCCAAGCATCTCCAAATAATTTATCCTGTGTGTCTGAAGGAGGGTAGACTCGTGAGGATCCCATCTGCCCCCACAACTGGACGTGGTGTCAGTTGCACCCCAGCCTTGAGCACTTGCATCAGTTTGTAACACGACTGACGGGTTGCTAGCAATGGTGGGTTTGTAACACACACTAATATTGTCAACCCACCACTGCAGCTCAGATTTAGCCTTAATTGGTAGCCGTATTGGCCTGTCAAAGTGCCCAGCATTGGCTTGTAATGCAGAAATCTTTGCTCGTTGTTAGTTTTGATAGGGCAGTGGGTCGAATTGCGCAGCTAGAAATGTAGCTACCAGTTTCCCAATCACCTTGACAGGAAGTCGAATGGTTGGCACCCTGGCGCAAGCAAGGCTGATACATGCATCTTTTATATCAGATGCTTCGCAGGGTGAATAGTAAAGCCCAGATCATCCATGATTTGAGATGGGGTGTATTTGGATTTGTCTGGATGGGTAACAAACCCTAACGTCTCGAATAAAGATTTGGTCGCTGTGACTGCCAGCTCTGCCAATTGGAGGGTTGGTCCCACTATAAGGATATCGTCTAGGTAAGCCATGACAATATAATGCTGTTGCCGTAGGATAGCCAGTATCGGTTTGACGATTGTGGTAAACAGTCTAGGACTGTGGTTAAGCCATTGGGCAAAGCTTCAGATTGCCATAACTGCCACTTCCAGACAAATTGTAAGAATTTCCTATGGGATTCTATGATGGGGACTGTATAGTATGCATCTTTGAGATTGATGCAAGCCATAAAGTACTCCTGATACAGTAGCTGCTTAGCGGTTCCAAAGGTTTCCATTTTGAAATGGGTATATTGTACGAAAGTGTTCAGCTGTGTTAGGTCAATGATGATCCGACAACCTCCATCTTGTTTGGTTTAGTAAAGATGTTGGACACGAACTCAATGGGTTAATGTGCCGGCTTCCCTATCACCCCTTTGGCTGCTAGCCGTAATATTGTTGCATGTCCTCGCTCGATCTCTTTGTGAGACAGCGCAAATGTGCGATGAGGTGCATGCTGAATAGGGGGAAGCTGACCGTTAATAAACTCTATCACATAACCCCGAACACTTTGTAAAATAAAAGAGTCGGTAGTTATTTTATCCCATGCACCACTATAGGCCCGCAACCGTCCCCCCTACTTGTGAGGGCACCATTGATCTGGTGGCAGGAGATCGACAACACCTGTTCCTGCAGGCCCGTACGACTCCCGCACAGACTCTCCGCTAGGCCGCCCACGAGCGGACTGTGGCGGTCCCCCTGCCTGGTGGGAAGGCAGTGGATAAGAGTCGGTGCCGGCCACCGGTGCCTGGCTCCCCGGAGTCCGTGCAGGCTTACCCCTACTTCTGACATTATGTCTCAGTAGGGGTGCATGGTAGGCAGCAGCCCCAGGCAAGCTGATCGACTGCATTTGGCTGCCATCGGCTTGCACTCGAGCAGACCCCGGTGTGAAGCTGGCAGTACCTGTTCCTGCAGGGCTGCTCGACTCCGCAGCAGCTCTACCGGCCCGCTCTAAGTCAGGAGACCTCATACCCTGCACCTGTGCGGCCGCCTCTGGAGATGAGTCAGGCGCTGGTGTAACAGGCACGCCCGACTTCCGCACCTTTTCACCGGGCCGTTTCCCGGACTCCACCGGTGTTGCGAACAGCTCCGGAGAAGTGTCCCGCGGACCGGAAGTCCAGCGGTTCTTGGAAAGGTTACCTTTCCCTTTTCATAGAAACATAGAAATATAGAAATTAGGTGCAGGAGCAGGCCATTCGGCCCATCGAGCCAGCACCGCCATTCAATATGATCATGGCTGATCATCCAACTCAATATCCTGTACCTGCCTTCTCTCCATACCCCCTGATCCCTTCAGCCACAAGGGCCACATCCAGCTCCCTCTTAAATATGGCCAAAGAATTGGCCTCAACTACCTTCTGTGGCAGAGAATTCCACAGATTCACTGTGCGAAAAACGATTTTCTCATCTCGGTCCTAGAAGACTTCCCCCTTATCCTTAAACTGTGACCCCTTGTCCTGGAGTTCCCCAACATCTGGAACAATCTTCCTGCATCTAGCCTGTCCAACCCCTTAAGAATTTTGTAAGTCTCTATGAGATCACCCCTCAATCTTCTAAATTCCAGCGAGTACAAGCCGAGTCTATCCAGTCTTTCTTCATATGGAAGTCGTGCCATCCCAGGAATCAGTCTGGTGAACCTTCTCTGTACTCCCTCTATGGCAAGAATGTCTTTCCTCAGATTAGGAGACCAAAACTGTACGCAATACTCCAGGTGTGGCCTCACCAAGACCCTGTACAACTGCAGTAGAACCACCCTGCTCTTGTATTCAAATCCTTTTGCTATGAATGCCAAAATACCATTCGCTTTTTTCACAGCCTGCTGCACCTGCATGCCTACTTTCAATGACTGGTGTACCATGACACACAGGTCTCGCTGCATCTCCCCTTTTCCTAATCGGTCACCATTCAAATAATAGTCTACCTTCCTGTTTTTGCCACCAAAGTGGATAACCTCACATTTATCCACATTATACTGCATCTGCCATGCATTTGCCCACTCACCCAGTCTATCCAAGTCATCCTGCAGCCTCCTAGCATCCTCCTCACAGCTAACACTACCCCCAGCTTCGTGTCGCAAACTTCGAGATGTTGCATTTAATTCCCTCGTCCAAATCATTAATGTATATTGTAAATAGCTGGGGTCCCAGCACTGAGCCTTGCGGCACCCCACTAGTCACTGTCTGCCATCCTGAAAAGGACCCGTTCACTCCTACTCTTTGCTTCTTGTCTGCCAGCCAGTTCTCTATCCACATCAATACTGAACCACCAATACCGTGTGCTTTAAGTTTGTATACCAATCTCTTGTGTGGGACCTTGTCGAAAGCCTTCTGAAAGTCCAGATATAACACATCCACTGCTTCTCCCTTATCCACTCTACTAGTTACATCCTCAAAAAATTCAATAAGATTCGTCAGACATGATTTACCCTTCGTAAATCCATGCTGACTTTGTCCAATGATTTCACCCCTTTCCAATTGCGCTGCTATCCCATCTTTAATAATTGACTCTAGCAGTTTCCCCACTACCGATGTTAGACTAACTGGTCTGTAATTCCCCGTTTTCTCTCTCCCTCCCTTTTTTCAAAAGTGGGGTTACATTAGCTACCCTCCAATCCTCAGGAACTACTCCAGAATCTAAAGAGTTTTGAAAAATTATCACTAAGGCATCTGCTATTTCTGGGGCTACTTCCTTAAGTACCCTGGGATGCAGCCTATCTGGCCCTGGGGATTTATCGGCCTTTAATCCATTCAATTTACATAACACCACTTTCCGGCTAACCTGGATTTCACTCATTTCCTCCATCTCATTTGACCCGCGATCCCCTGCTATTTCCGGCAAATTATTTATGTCTTCCTTAGTGAAGACAGAACCAAAGTAGTTATTCAATTGGTCTGCCATGTCCTTGTTCCCCATGATCAATTCACCCGTTTCTGACTGCAAGGGACCTACATTTGTTTTAACTTATCTTTTGCGCTTCACATATCGATAAAAACCTTTGCAGGCAGTTTTTATGTTTCCTGCCAGTTTTCTTTCGTACTCCATTTCCCCTTTCCTAATTAAGCCCTTTGTCCTCCTCTGTTGGTCCCTGGTCGGCTGCTTTTTCTGGCTAATTTGTACGCTTCATCTTTTTCTTTGATACTATCCCTGATTTCCCTCGTTATCCACGGATGCGCCACTGATTTACTCTTTTTGCCATACTGGGATGAACAATTGTTGTAGTTCATCCATGCAGTCTTTAAATGCCTTCCATTGCATATCCACCGTCAACCCTTCAAGAATCAATTGCCAGTCGATCTTGGCTAATTCACGTCTCATACCCTCAAAGTTACCTTTCTTTAAGTTCAGGACCCGTGTTTCTGAATTAACAATGTCACTCTCCATCCTAATGAATAACTCAACCATATTATGGTCACTCTTGCCCAAGGGGACACGTACAACAAGGCTGCTAACTAACCCTTCCTCATTACTCAATATCCAGTCTAGAATAGCCAGCTCTCTCGTTGGTTCCTCCACATGTTGGTTTAGAAAACTATCCCGCATACATTCCAAGAAATCCTCTTCCTCAGCACCCCTGCCAATTTGATTCACCCAATCTATATGTAGATTGAAGTCACCCATTATAACGGTTTTACCTTCGTGGCATGCATTTCTAATTTCCTGTTTGATGTCATCCCCAACTCCATTACTACTGTTAGGTGGCCTGTACACAACACCCACTAGCGTTTTCTGCCCCTTAGTGTTTCGCAGCTCCACCCATATCGATTCCACATCCTCCAAGCTAATGTCATTCCTTTCTATTGCGTTAATCTCCGCTCTAACCAGCAACGCTACCCCACCACCTTTTCCTCTCTGTCTATCCTTCCTGAATATTGAATATCCCTGGATGTTCAGCTCCCAGCCTTGGTCACCCTGGAGCCATGTCTCCGTGATCCCAACTATATCATAATTTCTAATAGCTATCTGCACATTCAACTCATCCACCTTATTACGAATGCTCCTCGCATTGAGACACAAAGCCTTCAGGCCTGTTTTTACAACAATCTTGGCCCTTTTACAATTATGTTGAAAAGTGGCCCTTTTAGATTTTTGCCCTGGATTTGTTTTCTTGCCACTTTTCACCTTGCTACCTATTGCTCCTATCCTCATTTTACACCCCTCTGTCTCTCTGCTCACACATTTAAGAAACCCTCCACTTCTTATTCTCCGTTTGTTATTAATTCTTCTTTCCTCCCTACGTGTTGCGTCAGACTGCTTCTCTTATAACATATATAACCATATAACAATTACAGCACGGAAACAGGCCCTCTCGGCCCTTTAAGTCCGTGCCGACCATTTGTTTTCCCCTAGTCCCATCTACCTGAACTCAGACCATACCCCTCCATTCCCTTCACGTCCATATACCTCTCCACTTTACTCTTAAATGTTAAAATCGATCCTGCCTCCACGACTTCTGCTGGAAGCTCATTCCACACAGCCACCACCCTCTGAGTAAAGAAGTTCCCCCTCACGTTACCCCGAAACTTCTGTCCCTTCATTCTCATGTCATGCCCTCTTGTTTGAATCTTCCCTACCCTCAATGGGAAAAACGTATCCACGTTAACTCTGTCTATCCCTTTCATCATTTTAAAGACCTCAATTAAGTCCCCCCTTAACCTTCTGCGCTCCAAAGAATAAAGACCTAACTTGTTCAACCTTTCTCTGTAACATAGTTGCTGGAACCCTGGCAACATTCTAGTAAATCTCCTCTGTACTCTCTCTATTTTGTTGACATCCTTCCTATAACTAGGCGACCAAAATTGTACACCATACTCCAGAATTGGTCTTACCAATGCCTTGTACAATTTTAACATTACTTCCCTACTCCTATATTCAATGCTCTGATTTATAAAGGCCAGCACACCAAAAACTTTCTTTACCACCCTATCTACATGCGATTCCACCTTCAGGGAACTTCTCTGCCTCCTGCCTCACAAACGGACTACTTGCCTTCTCTATTTGAGTCCCTCCCCCCAACCGATCTAGTTTAAACTCTCCCCAGTAGCCTTTGCAAATCTCCCTGCCAGGATATTGGTTCCCCTCGGGTTCAAGTGCAACCCGTCCTTTTTATACAAGTCACACCTTCCCCAAAAGAGGTCCCAATGATCCAGAAACTTGAATCTCTGCGCTCTACACCAGCCCTTTAGCCATGCATTGATCCTCCACCTTGCTCCATTCCTACTCTCACTGTAGCAGGCAGTAATCCTGAGATTGTTACCTTTGCGGTCCTTCTCCTTAACACTCTTCCTAACTCCCTAAACTCTCCTTTCAGGACCTCCTCTCTTTTTCTACCTATGTCATTGGTACCTATATGTACCACGACCTCTGGCTCCTCTCCCTCCCATTTCAAGATATCTTCGACACGTTCAGTCACATCCTGGACCCTGGCACCAGGGAGGCAAACTACCATCTGGGTCTCCTGACTGCGTCCACAGAATCGCCTATCTGACCCCCTAACTATAGAGTCCCCTATTACTGCTGCCCTCCTCTTCTTTTCCTTACCCTTCTAGGCAACAGGGCCGGTCTTTGTTCCTTCCATTGTTACCTGCAGGTAGAAACACAAGGACTCCTACCTGCAAACCAGCGTAAGGTTAGTGAACTTACCTTTTCCTGGTCCAGTTGAAGGAGCTGTGGAGAGAGCGCTCTCCCCCCCCAGCATGTCGGTAGCAAATGCGAGCGATGATCATACTGATCAGCCATGATCATATTGAATGGCGGTGCAGGCTCGAAGGGCTGAATGGCCTACTCCTGTGTTTCTATGATGTGTTGCGCATGCGTGCTGGCGGGGTCTTCACGAAGACACTCACGTGACTCCGAAGTAAAATCTACCTCATTTGGGACATTGCTGGTGCAGAGAGTCTGGCACGCTGGTTAAAATGACCACAGTGATGTATTATGTCAAATGGTTTAAGATGGTTTAATTGACTGATAGAATGCATTATCCCCTTTCTCAACTCCAGAAAATTCAAACAATGTCATCAAACAGGTTGGCTCCTGATGCTTTCAGTTTATCACAGATAGATATCCCTTGTGCTGAAAAACATATCCCACACTAGTAATCCTTTCATATTATTGGAGCCAATGTGGGACATTTCTACAACAGGTGTAGGGAGGAACTGCAGATGCTGGTTTACACTGAAAATAGACACAAAAAGTTGGAATAACTCAGTGGGTCAGCGAGCATCTATGGAGAAAAGGAATAGGTGACGTTTTGGGTTGAGACCCTTCTTCAGACTGAGAGGCCCTTCCTATTGACCCAAAATGTATTATTTTTCTTCAGAAATGCTGCCTGACCCGCTGAGTCAGGAAACCGGATCAACCAGAGGAAACACACGCGGTCATGGGAAAACATGCAAATTCCATACAAATCCAATTTATTTGGCGCAGTAGCAGGATGGTTATGTGTGCCTGATCCTTCAGTTTATTTTAGTTTAGAGAAACAGAATTGCACCAGGCTGTTCAGCCCACCAAGTCCACACCGAACATCGATCACCCATTCACACCACTTCTATGTTTTCCCACCTTCTCATCCACTTGTGACACATTAGGGGAAATTTACAGAAGCTGATTAATCTACAAACCCTTTAGCATGTGGAAGAAAATGGGTCATCTGAGGTAACCTACATGGTTATAGGGAGAATGTGCAAACTCCACACAGACAGCACCTAAGGACACGATCAAACCTGGGTCTCTGGTGCTGCATGTGTCCATTAGCTGCGCAAATGTGCCACCCTTTAATCTCACCTGTATGTAAGTAAGTAAGTAAGTAAGTTTATTGGTCAAGTATTCACATACAAGGAATTTGCCTTGGTGCTCTGCCGACAAGTAACAACATGACATACAGTGACAGTTACAAGTGCTGGGGGTTGGGGTTGAATAAATGGTCGAACATTGGATTAGGATGGATGAAGTGGAAGGAAAGGATTGAAATCATTTACACGGCAAAATAGCAGCAAAAACAAAAATATAGTTCAGATAACTTAAAAACTGCAACTTCACATGAAAGATCTCGAGGGAAAGATGTGGTCATTGAAAATTAAATCCCGTATTTGCAATACATGGTGTCATAACACTGGCCCAACTCATCCATGCCGACCAATATTTCCCATCTAAACTAGTCCTCTTTTGGCCCATATCCCTCCAAATCGTTCCTACCCATCGAAGTATCTTTTTATTGCTGTTATTGTACCTGTCTTAACTACTTCCTCTGGCAACTTGTTCCATATACCCACCACTTTGTGTGTGAAAAGGTTGCCTCTCAGGTTCCTATTAAATCTTTTCCCTTTCACCTTAAACATACCTTCTAGTTCTTGATTCCTCTATCCAGGGAAAAATACTTTGTACATTCACCATTTCTATTCTCCTCAGGATATTATACACTTTTATACTATCTCGTCAGCCTCCTGCCCTCCAAGAAATCAAGTCCTAGCCTGCCAAACCTCTCCCTATAGATCAGACCCTTAAATCCTTGCAACATCCTCATAAATCTTCCCTGCATCCTTTCCAGCTAGTGCTGTGTTTCCTTGCAGGGTGACCCAAACGGGACACAATATTCCAAGTGCTGCCTCACCAACCCTGTGCTACTGTAATGTTCCAACGTCTAAGTTCAGTTCCCTGATAGATGAAGCCCAATGCGCTGAAAGCCCTCTTCACCATCCTATCGACCTGTGACGCCATTTTCAGGGAGCTATGTACTTGTACTTAGATATTCATTGTGAATGTCCTGCCCTGGCAGACTTTGCAACAGAAGTTAATTAAACCAACAAAAAAACTGGGTTTGTTGAAGAAATTACTAATGGGATAGATAAAATGAATTTAGTGGTTGTAATATATTTGGATTTTCAAAAGCCGCTTGTTAGAAATGTTAGGTTATTTGATACACAAGGGCTGATCACAGCATGGTTGAAAGGTTGACTGACAGATGAGAATCAGAGTTGAATTAGACCGTTGAAGCTGCAGATGTACTGTAGCTGTGGATTACTCCAGCAGACATGGGAACTTGGCAGACTGCGAAGAGACTTTACAAAGAAAAACGGTTGGATTAGCAGAAAACGCTGACAAGCAGCAAATGTTTAATAGGGATTATTTTGTGCAGTAATATATTTCTGGAAATAGGGGTAGACACTAAAGGGTTAGTCACTTTGTGTATTTGAATAGAAAACTGAGGGATTTAAATGCATAATTATGCAAAGGAATCAAAGCACATTATAAATATTAGTTACAGGAAATAATTTTGAATTTATACAAAACTTTTGTATAAACGTTTGTTTAAGGAGACTGTGTCAGAAAAAAGAAATCAAATGCCTGGAGAGTGCACAAAATTAATCACAATATCGGCAGGAATGGGAAATAACTTTGAGAAGAAACATGAGAGTCAGGAACATTTGCACTGTTGCATTAAATAGCAACAAGAAACTTACTAGATGTAGTTTTTTTTAAATTTGTTGAAGTTTTCACAGAGTGAAAAGGAAATTACTATTTTCTTGGTCATTTAAAACTGTCACTAATAGAGTGATGTTGCTGCAGTATAAAATGCTCTTCAATCTATAAAGAGGAAATGTAATATTTGATGCAGATGGTTCAGGGCTCTGGCAGGGAGCATGAAGGTGAGATTAGTATTATCAATTGCTCTAAAGAAGAATTAGCACAGTTTCCTTAAATACCTTTCCAATAGTCTTCAATTCCATGGATACAGGACAATTTGATTGTAAGCTTTAAGATTTTCTTTTTGTTTATTTATTTATTTATTTTATTAGAAGCAATTGTCCATGAATAAGACGATGGACATAGCAGTTATACAATTATTGTGCAGCTTCATTTTTAACATTATCACCTAAATCAAAAAAAAAAGAAAAAAGAGAAAAAAAGGGAAAACAAAGAAAGAAGAAAGACGAGAATGAAGAAAAAAAAGTAAAATACAAAAGAGCAGGAAAAAGACCCCTAAGCTACCAAAGAAGTGCAGGAGAAAAGAAAACAAATAAGAAAAGAAAAGATGGAGATATACCTCCCCCCCACTCACCCATCCCTGGCGTTGGATTTAAATTTAAATTTGTGTTTAACCATTCTGTTTTTGCAGAAATTCAGTAAAAGGTAACCATGGCTTAAGAAATTGATCTGTTTTTTCCGCCAAGACAAGCCTGATGTTTTCCAAATGTAGTGTCTCGAGCATTAATCTTTTAAAAGGAATTGGCGGGGTAGATGGATAGAAACTACATGGAGGTTTTAGATAGGAGAATATAACTGAAAATCAAACGCAGGCCTTTTAATAGAGTAGTAATTTCAAAGGGAAAATTGACCTACTGTATATTTGTAAGGGGGACAATGTGCTCTGGGAAAATGACAGGGAGTGGGATGTACTGCTGAATTCCTCCAAAGAGATGATGCAAGCATGTCCAGTCCTCTTAATGTCCTGTAGGATTTTACAACGACTGAGGGATTTCTTTGATGATGGTGACAGAAGCAGCCAAACTGTAGCAGACAGAACAAATGACAGAGATGCAGGCGGACGGTTCAAGACAAGTTAATAAACACACGGAAGGAAAAAGCAGATTAACCTTTGCAACAGGGGAATCAAGAGATATGACGGGAACTGGAATATGGAAAAATGAGAGCAAATTTGCCTGGAATCGTGGCTGGAAAGAGAAGATTTGGCAAGAATATTGGTACTATGTAGGACTTTGCAGCTCTATAGGATAATGCTCAGGGTGCATTTGGAGTATTGCATGCAGTTCTGGCCGCTCCATTACAGGAAGGATATGGAGACTTTGGAAAGGGTGCAGAGAAGATTTAGCAGAACGATGGCTGGATTAGGAAGTATTAGCACCAGAGAGAAGTTGGACAGACTTGGAATGCTGGAGTTTGCAGGGAGACCTGATAGAAGTATTAAAAATTATGAGAAGCATAGTTTTGGTAGACAGTCAGAACCTTTTTCCCAGGAAGAAATAATCAAATACTAGGAAGCATAGGTTTTGAGAGACAAAGATTATAGGAGATATGCGGGGAAGCTTTTTTACACCTAGGGTGGTGGATGCCTGGAACGCATTGGTTAGCGTTTGAGGCAGATGTGATAGTGGCATTTAAGACACCTTAGGATAGGCACATGGATATGCAGGAAATGGCTGGGTACGGATTATGTGCAGGTAGATAAGAGACGGCCTTGGTATCATGTACAACACAGTTATTGTGGGCTGAAGGGTCTGTTGTGCTGCACCGTTCAATGTTCTATGGAGAGAAATCCAGCATAATTGGGTAGATCTGTAACTCGATGGTACAATGGAGCAATGTAAAGTCCCTCAACAATACAAACCAAATCCTCACTGAAGTGTACCAAAAGGTTGGTGTATTTGGAGACGGCAGAGTTTTATTCATTCAGAGTGAGGATTTGATACTTTCAGACAGTCGCTGTCTTCTTTTGGAAATAGTTGGCAAGCATTAAAGACAGGAATTCCCCTCCTTGTTTTTGCAGCTTTTCCATTATCTTTGTGGCTTTGATTCACAATCCATTGACTCTTGTCTCTCTGCAAGGAGGCTAGATCATTTTATTATGTAGTAACAGGCATGCTTCTTGGTTGTTGAGATTTTTATAAGAAAATACTTTAATCCCCTCAACACCTGGATATCCTTGAGGCTCTGAAGTAAAGACCCCCCAGACTAGCTTTGTAAATGCTCTTCTTGTTCCTTGAAAGGTTTCAACATACTTTTCCTCTGATCTAGTCTCGGAGAGCACTGGCTTCTCACTTTGGAAAAGTTAGGACTTGCTCTAATTTTCAAGAAAGAAATAACTCTGTTGTGCCAGGTCCTGACATGCAAACACTCTGAGTAAGATGAAGTGCGCCTGTCTCGTTCTCAACATGTTCTGGCTCCTTACATGTGGCTGCATTCCATCAGTGGAATCTCACATACAGTCCGAACACAGCAACCAGCAGAGAATCCTCTATACGTTAGATGTGAACCTTGGCTTTGGGAAAAGCTAATATTAGTGTGAACTTGAACTTGAACCACAGCCTTGCTGTTGCTTTCTCTTTCCCCATCTATGTCCTTACCTCTGTGCTCTCTTTATCAACAAGTATTTGCATTTAAAACTCCTATTTGTTTGTTCCATTTTCCTGGAATACTGAATATTGTGTTCAAATTTGGTCAGCCTGCCATAGGAAGAATGTCATTAAGCTGGAAAGGGAACAGAGAAGATTTACGAGAATGTTACTGTGACCAGAGGGGCTGAGCTATAGGGAGAGGCTGGACAGGGATCTTATAGATGTGTATAAAATCATGTGGGGAATAGATAGGGTGAATGCACAGACTCTTTTATCCAGGATAGGTGATTCAAAAGCCATGGACACAGTTTTCAAAGGCATAGGAATCTGAGCCAGCAATACTGGGGAAGTAACAATCGACTATGTTATTATAATGGGAACGATCTTTGGGGTCCCATGACCAAGATATAGAGTCCAATTACAGGCAGGATTTTCAACACATTAATGGGTGAAGCACTCTTTGTTGAACTGTACACAAGGTTGTGAATTATCACCTTGTGATCAATTTCTCCTGTTATAAATAATATGTTTTGGAAATGTTGATGATGTAATGAAGTGTGCAACACACAACTGAGAATTGACATTGCCTCTGTGGTGTGTCATAGTGGAGCGCTTGGTTTAATCTCCCATGGGTGGGAGTTCACCAGGAAATGTTGTGAATATAGCAAAATAAGTCCAAGATCATAATTGTTGTGTAGAAAGGAACTTATACCGATCCCTGTTCTCCAGAGATGCTGCCTGACCCAGCACTTTTAGGATCGATTTTAACATTTAAGAGTAAAGTGGATAGGTATATGGACGTGAAGGGAATGGAGGGGTATGGTCTGAGTGCAGGTAGATGGGATTAGGGGAAAACAAATGGTCGGCACGGACTGGAAGGGCCGAGAGGGCCTGTTTCCGTGCTGTAATTGTTATATGGTTGTTATATGGTTTGTGTCTAACATGATTTTTCTGCGAGCTACACATTAAAAAAATTGTGCAAATCGATTATCTTTAATTCAATTCTAGGCTTAAACAACTCTCTGTAGTTCAATGTAAAATAACAGAAAATACAAGGTTATATAAGGTTGAATACTCAATGCCTGTGGGCATTTCAAAAAAATTGGCAAGTTTCAGAGTATCGGATCTATTTATGAGAACAGCCCAGACAGAGTTAAATTGCCCTATGTGGGGACAGGTAATTGCGCATCTACTCCGACATTTCATCAAGGTGGGTAATGAAGACATGATTTGTCCTGGAGGATGGCAGATCTCGATAACTTCAAGGAAATGCTGAGATTAATGCAAATGCTGCAAACATGAAATCCTTATGTGTAATATGGAACTACTCAATGAGGATTTAATGCTACAGATTACTAGAGATGTTTATCACTATACTATGAGTTTCTTGTACTCCCAAACTGCCGAATATACCCTATGACATTATTTTCAGTCATTCTCTCCTTTCTCCTTGCAGTTCCACACCTAGGCAATCCAACTGCCAGTAACGTATTACACTGTTGTAAATTCTGAACCTATTATGAGATGTTCAGTCTTAACATTTGCACAATCATAGTCTTATTTCTGCCTGGGTTGTAATAGCTAATTGGTCAACCTGATCCCTGCCACTGCCTACACTCCATATGAGGTTCCCACCACCAGATTTTATCTCACACTATCTTACAATATTGGCATATTCTTTTATTCCTTTCTCACGTGTAATTATCTGCATTTACTTCAAATGAATCAATGCTACTCACACCAAGCACTTGATACTGTATCAAGGCTGGAAAATGGATTGGAATGGCGAGGGAAACTTTACAAGACTGCACCTCTCTGAAAAATAAGGAGCTGTGTTCCTTTGAACACTGATCTTTGCAGAAATGGGCCTCTGGATCAAGTTTTCTCATTAGAAATTTGTCTATATGTCCTGGCCTGGAGCCGGCAAATCTTGCTCAAACATACAACCGCTTAAAATCAGACAGTGTCTGCCTGCTTCCCGAACAATCTTCTACATGCCTTTTAGTTGAGGAGCAAAGAGTGGCAGAATTGCACACAGCTTACGGGCATGAATTGCACTGTGAATCCATGATATAATATAGATAAACTTGAAATGAAAGGAGCTGAACTGCCGAGGGGCATATATTATAATATAGTTACAAGTCACGACAATGTAGAACTTTTAAATACAGACAGCTTAAGTATTTAATAAGCTGTGTGAGATATAATGTATCACTGGAATTACTTTTCTTCTTACCACTTAATTACCAAATACCCTGTAGAGTTCAGAGACAGTTACACTTTTCAAATACTTAAGTCACAAATTTTCATATTTGCCTTCTTCCAAGAAAGGAAATAGATATTGATAAAATTATGAAATGACATGGATATGGTTGAGAACATTTGTCCATTTCAGAACAATACTGAGGGACAGCTACAATGTGAGAGAGAATGCACTTTGGTTAAGACGTTAAACCAATATATTGTCTGATTTCTAAATATCTCATGGTTCCAATCAAACACGATCAGCAGAGTTCTCTGGTGACCTGTTACTCAATTGCTTGTCATCGCACTGCAGTTTGTGGAATAAAGCTAAACACAAATTGGTCATCGCATTTCCCCACAATACATCTGTAACTACAACTCAACTAAATTAAACTCATTATCTGTAAAGTGCTTTGGAACACCAGAGGTCATGAAGTCCACATTGCAATTTTCAGGTTAATTTTAGAAGCTAAATCTCTTTTAATCATCATGTAACCTCAACAGAGACAGAACAATTACTATTTTGTTGTGATATTTTCAGGGATTATTTAGTGGTAAAAAAACACTCTTGACGTCTGAAGAAAGGTCTCGACACGAAGCGTCATCCATTCCTTCTCTCTAGAGATGCTCCAGCTTTTTGTGTCTATGTTCAGTTTAAACCAGCATCTGCAGTTCCTTCCTATAACCATATAACCATATAACAATTACAGCACGGAAACAGGCCCGCTCGGCCCTTCCAGTCCATGCCGACCATTTGTTTTCCCCTAGTCCCATCTACCTGCACTCAGACCATATCCCTCCATTCCCTTCCCATCCATATGTTTGAATGTCCTTTTAATATCCTTTTAAATGTTAAAATAGATCCTGCCTCGACCACTTCTGCTGGAAGCTCATTCCACACAGCCACCACCCTCTGAGTAAATAAGTTCCCCCTCACGTTACCCCTAAACCTCCGTCCCTTAATTCGCATGTCATGCCCTCTTGTTTGAATCTTCCCTACCCTCAATGGGAAAAACATATCCACGTCAACTCTGTCTATCCCTTTCATCATTTAAAAGACATCAATCAAGTCCCCCCTTAACCTTCTGCGCTCCAAAGAATAAAGACCTAACTTGTTCAAACTTTCTCTGTAACATAGTTGCTGGAACCCATTATTTTCCTACACTATTTATGAAACTTTGACTAACAAATAACAATCTTTAGATCCTCTGTTCTTTTTTGCAAAGCACTCATAAGCATCACCTGGTCAGCAAAGCAATTCCACGGCTCTGGCTAAACAGCACAGGCTGTGGCTCACCACAAATTGCGCTTCATTGCTAAATCTTTCACAATGAAACAGACAAGAAGTCAATATTATCTAGTCTAATGTTTTGACACCCAGCTGCTGTCCACGACCTTAACCTTTAGTTCAAAAGGTGCCAATGCCATTGCGATGAACTTTGTCAAGAGTCAAGAGTCTAGAATATTTTATTGTCATATGTTCCAGACAGAACAATGAAATTCTTACTTGTTGCAGAACAACAGAATATGTAATCACAATAGATAATATAACAAAAACTCAGAAAAAAAAGAACAAACAATAACAGTGCAATAATAATAATAGTAATAATAATAATAGTCTATTGTAGTTCATAGCTTATGAGGTGGTAGTGTTTAATAGCCTGATGGCTGTAGGGAAGAAGCTGCTCCTGAACCAATCGGTTGAAGTTAATTTGAGGCAAATGCAACATGTAAGTCGTGAATCTTAGCTGCAGCCCCCATCTTCAAGTCCAAGCCATTGAGTTTGGATTAAAATCTAGAAAAAAATTGCATTTCCTGGGAGACTGCAATTAAAATAGTGAAGCATTTTATAGTATCCACAGGAGCCATCAGAACCCATGTTTACACTTTGGACTGATCTCCAAAACACTTGCATGCGGAAAACTAATTCTAGTGAGTTAAATCTGTTTTGGTCATGCATTTTCACCTTAAAATGCATGAACAGAACCAAGCAACTCACCCATTTTACAGTCCAATGCCAACTGTATTTTAAGGAAGTTAAGACATTCTGAGTAAAATATATATGCAGTAACTGTTTTAATTAATGGGTACAGCACCCATGCAAGTCTGACTGGTAACAAACAGGATGCTTTTGTTTCAACATGTTTTCTTCTATAAAATATAATGATACCTGCAAGTTTAATTATACTTTATGAACTTATTTGCAAACATATTAACTAAAAATGTAGAACACACAAGATCGGTGGGCTAGCAGACTTTATTTAGCACTGCAGCCTTTGCCATTCCTAAGCATCACCCGTTTCACTGACCGGGTGACTCCATCAGCGATGGCAGCCTGGCCAACAGTCTGTCTGTCTTTTCGTCTTTTTTGTTATTTTTAGTGTGTTTTAAAAAGTTTGCATCATTGTTCTCCGGTTTGTTTTATGTGGGGGGTGGGGGAGTTAGTCAGGGGGAACCAACTCCTCTCTTATCTTTCCGGACATATGATTGTTTTCCAGATCGTATCTCTGGTCGCTCTGCGGCCTAACATCAAGGAGCTGAAGGCCTTGCTCGAGATTTTGAGCCCCACCGCGGGGCCGTGGATTTACCATTGGAGCCTGCGATCCTTTACCTGGGATCAATGCTCCAACTGCAGCCTGCGGATTTCAACATCGAGGAGCTCGCAGTATCGGGTAGAGACCAATGTCGGACCGGGTAGAGACCTAGGTCGGGGGTTCAACAATCCCCCGACCTCGGGTCCGATCGCCTGGCGCGGAGGAGCTGAGATCCCCCTAATGCGGGAGCTTGATCGCCCCGATGCGGAGGGCCCGACCGCCGGCTACGGGAGCCAAGATCGCCCCGTCAACGGAAGGCTCGAGGCCCCTAACCACGGGAGAACAAAGAAGGGAAGAGATTGAACTTTTTTTTCGCCTTCCATCACAGTAAGGAATGTGGAGGAGTCACTGTGGTGGATGTTTATGTTAAAATGTATTTTGTGCTTTTAGTTGCTTTTTCTTGGTATGACTGTATGGCAAATCAAATTCCTCATATGTTGTAAAAATACTTGGCTAATAAAGTATGATTATGATTATGATTATGATTAGAAGGTTAGGAAAGAACTGCAGATGCTGGTTTACACCAAAGATAAACACAAAATGCTGGAGTAACTCAGCGGGACAGGCAGCATCCCTAGAGAACATGGATGGGTGATGTTTTGGGTGGGACCCTTCTTCAGTTATTGTGATGAGGCAGCGAAGAAATGGGTGCAAGTTCAGGTAGAACACCAGGAATAGGAGGGAAGGAAGAAAAAAAGGAGTTCTTTGTAGGTTAGTTATTTAAAATTGGGGAATTAAATGTTCATACTATTAGGCTGTAAGCTACTCAAGCAGTATAGGTGCTGGTCCTTCAGTTTGTGTGTGGCATCACTCTAACAATGGAGTAGGTACGCCCTGCACAAGATGGCATGAGAATTAAGGGACAGAGGTTTCGGGGTAACGTGAGGGGGAACTTCTTTACTCAGAGGGTGGTGGCTGTGTGGAATCAGCTTCCAGCAGAAGTGGTGGAGGCAGGATCGATTTTAACATTTAAGAGTAAAGTGGATAGGTATATGGACGTGAAGGGAATGGAGGGGTATGGTCTGAGTGCAGGTAGATGGGACTAGGGGAAAACAAATGGTCGGCACGGACTGGAAGGGCCGAGAGGGCCTGTTTCCGTGCTGTAATTGTTATATGGTTATATGGTTATATGCAGTAGGTGAGATTAGAGAAGGTGCACATGAACGTCTGTCTCACCTGGAAGGACTGTTGTGGTCCCTGGATAGAGGTGAGGAAGGAGGTATAGGAACAGGTTGTGGTTGATAGGGAAAGTACCAGGGGAATGGGTTGTTTAGGTGGGAAGGGATGAGTGAACCAGGAAGTTGCAGAGGAGATGGAAAGGGGTGGAGATGGGTAGATGTGACTGGTGATGGATCACATTGAAGGTGGCGGAAATATCAGAGAATGATGTGTTTGATAGGGTGTAACGCAAGGACCAGGAGAACCCTATTCTGTGGGGAGGGAGAGTGAGAGCAGAACTACGGGACAGAGAGGAGATGCGGGTGAGGGATCTATCTATGATAGCAGGAGGGAAACCGCATTTATTAAAGGAAGAGGACATCTTGGATGTCCTAGAATGGAATGCCTCATCTTAGGAACAGATGTGGCAGAGACAGAGAAATTGAGAGTAGGGAATAATGTCTTTGCAAGAGGCAGTGTGGGAGGAGGTATAGTTCAGATAACTGTGGATGTCAGTGAGCTTGAAATAAATTTCAGTTCCCTGAGATGCAGACAGAGAGATCAAGAAAGCTGAGAGAGGTGTCAGAGATTGTTGAAGTGCATTTGAGGGAAGCATGGATGCTAGTGGTAAAGTTACTGAAATAAATGAGTTCTGCATGGGTGCAGGTGGCAGCCCTGATGCAGTTGTCAATGAAGCGAGGAAAGAGTTGAGTGATGGCGTCAGTGTACATTCAGAGCAAGCACTGTTTGACATAACCAACAAAAAGGCAGGCATAGCTGGGGCCCATGCCGGTGCCCATGCACCCAACAAGCTTCCACAAACAGCAATATTACCTTGGCCACAGAACATGTTTTCACTACAGATCATTGGGGAGTAGATCCAGGTGAAAAGATTGCTTGAATCACACTAGTTAGTAATGCTGACAGCAATTGCCTCATTCTCCTTCCCTTGTCTGTGGTTGATAGTAAGATCTTTATCACCATTGAAGTTATCTCTGATATGAAAAAAGAAACAAACATCTGAGGGATCAGAACCCCATCTTGACTGATCTAGTATCTGTGGCTTCTGGAGTACTCCACATTCACTGTACCAGTTTTATGTGAAAAAACACCCCTCTCTGGTTTACTCTCAGCTGGCCTGGTGCAAACTCAGTTACTGTCGATACCCTGGCGGGAAATGTCAGTTGTAAAATCTTACCATCAGATCACCATAGAACCTTCTAACCTTTGGGAAATATAACCTAAAGTATCTCACTACACTTCATCTACTTTCCGTCAACTATTAAGCTTGAGGGGATGGGGAATAAAAGCAATTAGAGCAGACATTGATTACATTTGGATGTAATCTGACGACATTTTGTGTATCTGATAGTGTCAAAAGACAATATCACACAATAATCCAAACATGAAGATTGTGAACAACAAATACGGGTCAGTCACTCGCTTGGAGAAACCCACACCACAAGCTTCAAATACATGACCTAGTGTGGTAACACGCTGACCTGTAAATAGTCTAAAAATCTCCAAAGGTGACATGACTCTAAAAGGAGTAGTTGGTTAAAGAAAACTCATTAGAATAATTTTCCACAAACTGCTTGGGTTAAAATGCTCCTTTTGTGTAGAAAATGCATTGCATAGATGTGAATCAATGTGAATCAATGTGAATGTTTTATTTCCACACCATTTGCAATTTGTCTGAACATTCATCTCTCATGAACTTATTTAAGTGCAGCTGTCATTTCTGAGATGTTCAGACTTGTTCTCGAGGGATTATATCCATCTCATACTTTGTTTTTGAAAGGTTTGACCATGTGTCTCCTGACTCCTACATTCCTTGTTGAGTTCAGGAGCCTGCAGAAGACGTGCCCAGGACAGATGCTCAACGGTTCCTATTAAACCGCTAGGTATACTGGCCAGGAGAGAGCAGTCCCAGGCAAAACAGCTGCAGACTCACATCCTGGGACAGGTTGGGACAGGCTCTCACAGTGAGAGTGGTAATGATCTACATCCCTTGTCACTAGGCAAGTACCATCTTGCAAACAATAGATACCGTTAACTATCTTGCCCCTTCGCAGCTTCATTCTTCAAAGGCAAGCTTTTATGGAGAAAATGAAGCAGAAATATAGAATGTTTAACCCTCAACGCTTCAATGCAGTTCCCTGAATAGACCACTTGACTAGAAGGGATAAATTGTCCCAATTTGGCACCTTTCACTGTACCTGGTACATGTGACAATGAAGAAACCATTGACCACTGAACTTCAATTAATTCAATTTGAGAAGCAGGGATTAGGCAACACAGAGTCACTCTCAGGCCAGTCCTATCGACCTTCCCCTCATCCCCGGCCACTCCCAGGCTGCTCCCACCAATGCCGATGCTACCACCGACCTTAGCTTCACGCCGGTTGCCAGCAGGCCAGGGTCACTGACTCCACCGACCCTCACCTCCACCTGGCATCGGCTCACCTGAGCTCCAGGCCCAGGCCTACGACACTACGCCGACTGAATCTCCTGGGTCCTCCTGCTCCCCTCTTCCAACTGGGAATAATAGCACTACGGCCTGCGATTCTGCCCCCAGTCCAGCCATGCCACCTTTCACCCCCCCACCCTCACACCCCCCTCCATTCACAGCCCCAACCACAGTCCCTACCCCAGGCCTCCATATACCCTCTCTGACCGCTGACAGGGTTTTCACCATCCCCTGGACCTCCCTCGCTCTGATGCAGAAAGGTTAGTCCTCAGCAAAGGCTTTACCTTTGTATTCCTTTGCCCACACCTCAACGAGTTCCAAGTTCGCCATGATCTAGAGCTTTTCTTCAGTTGCCTCCGCCTTTGGGCCTTTTTCTATGGGTTTGATACCTCTCCCCCAGTGATGACCCCTTCTTTCATCTCCAACATCGTTCCTCCTCTTGGTCTCCCCCTGCCGGCCTCCTATCCTCTTTGGAACTCTTTATTTCCGAATGCCAGCAAGTCAACTCTCTTGACTTCTCTACTCCCCTTACCCACCAATTTCACTTCCTCTTAATGCACTGCCCTCCACTCACACAGCAACAATCCCAACATTGTCATTGAACCCGCCTACAAGAGGGATCCATTGTAGTGTGGTGGGCTGACCTCCACCATGCTGAGGCCAGGTGCCAGCTCTTGGACATTGCCTCAAACTATCCCTTGACTGTTCCCGGACTGTTACTGATCTCATCACCTCTGATGATCTCCACGGGCCTCCTCCATTGCCAGAATGGAGCCACAGTACCTCATATTCTGCTTGGGTAGCTACAACCCAATGTTGAATTCTCCAATTTTAGGTAACTATAAACTCTACCCCTTCCACGACACTCCACCGCCCTCCAGCAGCCCGCAGCCGTCGCCTCACCTGCAGACTAGACTCTGCAGTGGGCCTGAAGCCTCCACGTTGCTAACTCCTCCCACCACTCTGTTTTTAACAGCACTGGGTCCTAGTACCCGTCTCCCCAGCCCCAGTAACCTTAGTGGCTATTCCACTGGGTCTTCCCCATCCCCCCACCCCACCATGTAACCCCTGCTCTTCCCCACCCACACCACAGCCCCCATACCCCCCCACCCCCTGACCACCCTCCACCCCCCCACCACACAACGCTCCGTCCTCAGTGCACTCACCTGCCTTCCTCCGGCCACAACCCCCATCCATGCTGCGTGTTCACCATACCCCCGGACCTCCCCCTCTCCGACACTGAAAGGTCGGCCCTCAGCAGAGGTCTTACCTTTGTCCCCCTCCGTCCCCACCTCAATGAGTTCCGCGCCCACCACGACTTGGAGCTCTTCTACCGTCGCCTCCGCCTCACAGCGTTCTTACACGGGAAGAAGTCCTCGCCCCCCACCGATGATCCCTTTTCCCGTCTCCAACGTAACCCCTCCACTTGGACCCCCCCTCGTAGCCTTCCGGCTCTAGAACTATTTATCCAGAACTGCTGTCGGGACATCAACCGCCTCGAATTCTCCACTCCCCTGTCTCACTCCAATCTCTCCCCCACCGAACGTACTGCCATCGACTCACTCCGTAACAACCCAGACTGGGTTATCAAACCCGCCGACAAGGGAGGTGCCGTGGTAGTCTGGCGCGTCGATCTCTACAAAGCAGAGGCCGCGCGCCAACTATCGGACACCTCCTACTTACCCCTGGACCATGAGCCCACTGACGAACACCAGGCCACCATCTCGAGCACCATAACCGACTTCATCAGCTCCGGCTCCCTACCCCCCCCAAGCCCCCGACCTCATCGTTTCCCAGCCCCGCACGGCCCGATTTTACCTTCTCCCCAAAATCCACAAACCCGACTGCCCTGGCAGACCCATTGTCTCTGCCTGTTCGTGCCCCACCGAACACATTTCCACATACCTCGACGCCATCCTATCCCCCTTTGTTAAATCCCTCCCCACCTATGTTCAAGACACCTCAGACACTCTCTGTCGGCTCCGTGCATTCCATTCTCCAGGCCCCCATCCTCTCATCTTTACCATGGACGTCCAGTCACTCTACACCTCCATCCCCCACCACGACAGTCTCAAAGCCCTCTGGTTCTTCCTCGACCAGAGGAGCAACCCATACCTGTCCACTGACACCCTCCTCCACCTAGCGGAGTTGGTCCTTTCCCTCAATAACTTCTCTTTTGACTCCTCCCATTTCCTCCAAACACAAGGCGCAGCTATGGGCACGCACATGGGCCCCAGCTACGCTTGCCTCTTTGTTGGGTACGTCGAACAGTCCTTGTTCTCGGCGTACCAGGGCCCCATCCCCGACCTCTACCTCTGTTACATCGACGACTGCTTTGGTGTCACCTCCTGCACCCACCCACAACTGACTGACTTCATCCATTTCACTACCAACTTCCATCCGGCACTCAAATACACTTGGACCATTTCCGACATTTCCCTACCATTCCTTGACCTCACCATCTCTATTGCAGGTGATACACTCCTGACCGACATCCACTACAAACCAACTGACTCCCACAGCTACCCGGACTACTCTTCCTCCCACCCTGCTTCCTGTAAGGACTCCATCCCCTATTCCCAATTCCTCCGTCTACGCCGCATCTGCTCCCAGGATGAGGTGTTCCACACCAGGTCATCACAAATGGCCTAATTCTTCAGAGAATGGGGATTCCCCACCCCCACTATAGATGAGGCTCGCACCAGGATCTCCTCCATACCCCGCAACACTGCCCTATCTCCCCATTCCCCCATTCGCAAACAGGGCAGAGTCCCCCTGGTTCTCACCTTTCACCCCACCAGCCGGCAAATACAACACATAGCCCTCCGCCAGTTTCGCCACCTCCAACGTGACCCCTCTACTCGCCACATCTTCCCATCTCCCCCCCTGTCTGCCTTCCGCAAAGACCGCTCCCTCCGCAACTCTCTTGTCAATTCTTCCCTTCCCTCCCGCTCTACACCTTCCCCGGGCACTTTCCCTTGCAACCGCAAGAAATGCTACACTTGTCCCTTCACCTCTCCCCTCCGCTCCTTTCAGGGACCCAAGCAGTCCTTCCAGGTCCGACAGAGGTTCACCTGCACCTCCTCCAAACTCATCTACTGCATCCGCTGCTCCAGATGCCAGATGATCTATATCGGTGAGACCAAGCGGAGGCTTGGCGATCGTTTCGCCGAACACCTCCGCTCGGTCCGCAAAAACCAACCCGACCTCCCGGTCGCTCAGCACTTCAACTCCCCCTCCCATTCCGTATCCGACCTCTCGGTCCTGGGCCTCCTCCACGGCCAGAGTGAGCAACACCGCAAGTTGGAGGAACAGCACCTCATATTCCGCTTGGGGAGTCTGCATCCTTTGGGCTTGAACATTGAATTTTCTCAATTCTGTTATTGTTATATGATTATTGTTATATGGTTATACGGTTATATGGAAGTGTGCTGCCACTGGAGGGGATCCAGAGGAAGTTTACGAGAATGATCCCAGGAAAGAGCGGATTCACATATGATGAGCGTTGACGGCACTGGGCCTCTACGCGCTGGGATTTACAAGAATCAGGGGGGACCTCATTGAAACTTACTGAATAGTGAAAGGCATGGATAGATTGGATATGGAGATGATGTTTCCACTAGTGGGAGAGTCTAGGACCAGAGGTCACAACCTCAGAATTAAAGGATGTTGCTTTAGGAAGGAGATGAGGAGGAATTTATTTAGTCAGAGGGTGGTGATCTGTGGAATTCATTGCCACAGATGGATGTGGAGGCCACATTAATGGGTAATTTTAAGGGCAGAGATTCACAGATTCTTAATGCGTAAGGATACCAAGGGTTATAGGGCGAAGGTAGGAGAATGGGGTTGAGAGGGAACAATAGATCAGTCGTGATTGAATGACGGACTAGGCTCGTTGGGCCAAATGGCTTATGATTTCTGAGCTTATGTCAGGATTTGCAGCGAGAGTGGAAAGAATTTAATAGGCTAGTCTCACATCTTGGCTAATTATTAGTTGCCAATCAAAGGAAGGTAAGCTTAAATGATGCGGCCACAGTGGGAGTGCCAGAGTGAGAGCGGGGCATTGAGGCTCAGGCTCGAGGCTTTGGCGAGGGTGAGTGCCGAATGCGCTTTCATCTGCCACTTGTTATTTGTTTCTGAGTACATTTTGGGCTTGGTGTTGTAGAGATGGAAGCTAGTGCTGTGGAGTGCTTGGCCTGTGGATGTGGGGACTCAGGAAGGCAGCCATTGTCCCTGACGACTACATCTGCAGGAGGTGTGTCCAGGTGCAGCAGGAGTTACAGGATCAGAAATATAGACAGATCATAGGAAAATGCAAGAACCACGGGGTTGTTGCAGTGGATGGCTTTAACTTCCCCAATATGGACTGGGACTTACCCAGTGCATGAGGACAAGATGGGGAAGAATTTGTTAGATATATTCAAGGTTTCTTCAAACAGTATGTGGATAGTCCCTTAAGAAGGGACCATATTGTATAGGGAAATGAGCTTCGCCTGGCGAAATGTGTTGCGCTGGAAGAGCATTTTGGAGATAGTGATCATAACACTATAAGTTTTTATATTGTTTTGAATAGAGACTGGTCTACATGTTGGGGGAAGGCACTTAATTGGTGCAAAGCAGATTGCATAATTTCATAATAAATAGGGGCAGAATTAGGCCTTTCGGCACATCAAATCTACTCAGCCTCCTAGAAAAATAAAAACATAGAAAATAGGTGCAGGAGGATGCCATTCGGCCCTTCGGGCCTGTACCGCCATTCATTGTCATCATGGCTGATCATCCACAATCAGTAACCCGTGCCTGCCTTCTCCCCATACCCCTTGATTCCGCTAGCCCCTAGAGCTCTATCCAACTCTCTTTTACATTCATCCAGTGAATTAGCCTCCTCTGCCCTCTGTGGTAGAGAATTCCACAAATTCACAACTCTCTGGGTGAAAACTTAATTCTCATCTCAGTTTTAAATGGCTTCCCCTTTATTCTTAAACTGTGGCCCCTGGTTCTGGACTCGCCCAACATTGGGAAAATTTTTCCTGCATCTAACTTGTCCAGTCCTTTTATAATTTTATATGTTTCTATAAGATCCCGTCTCATCCTTCTAAATTCCAGTGAATCCAAGCCTAGTCTTTACAATCTTTCCTCATATGACAGTCCTGCCATCCCAGGGATTAACCTCCTGAACCTACACTACACTCCCTCAATAACAAGGATGTCTTCCTCAAAGTAGGAGACCAAAACTGCATACAATATTCCAGATGTGGTCTCACCAGGGCCCTGTACAACTGCAGAAGGACCTATACTCAAATCCTCTTGTTATGAAGGCCAACATGTAATTATCTTTCTTCACTGCTCTACTGCAATCATGTCTGATCTACCTTTCCCTCTCAACCCCATTCTCTTTCCTTCACTCCATAACCCCTGAAACCTATACTAATCATCTATCAAGGAAAATTGGATAAGTAAGTATGCAGATGATACTAAGATAGGTGGTGTTGTGGATAATGAAGTAGATTTTCAAAGTCTACAGAGAGATTTGGGCCATTTGGAAAAGTGGGCTGAAAGATGGCAGATGGAGTTTAATGCTGATAAGTGTGAAGTGCTACATCTTGGCAGGACAAATCAAAATAGGACGTACATGGTAAATGGTAGTGAATTGAGGAATGCTGTGGAACAGAGGGATCTAGGAATAACTGTGCATAGTTTCCTGAAGGTGGAATCGCATGTAGATAGGGTGGTAAAGAAAGCCTTTGGTGTGCTGGCCTTTATAACCATATAACCATATAACAATTACAGCACGGAGACAGGCCCTCTCGGCCCTTCCAGTCCGTGCCAACCATTTGTTTTCCCCTAGTCCCATCTACCTGCACTCAGACCATACCCCTCCATTCCCTTCACGTCCATATACCTATCCACTTTACTTTTAAATGTTAAAATCGATCCTGCCTCCACCACCTCTGCTGGAAGCTCATTCCACACAGCCACCACCCTCTGAGTAAAGAAGGTCCCCCTCACGTTACCCTAAACTTCTGTCCCTTAATTCTCATGTCATGCCCTCTTGTTTGAATCTTCCCTACCCTCAATGGGAAAAGCTTATCCACGTCAACTCTGTCTATCCCTTTCATCATTTTAAAGACCTCAATCAAGTCACCCCTTAACCTTCTGCGCTAAAGAATAAAGACCTAACTTGTTCAACCTTTCTCTGTAACATAGTTGCTGGAACCCTGGCAACATTCTAGTAAATCTCCTCTGTACTCTCTCTATTTTGTTGACATCCTTCCTATAACTAGGCGACCAAAATTGTACACCATACTCCAGAATTGGTCTTACCAATGCCTTGTACAATTTTAACATTACTTCCCTACTCCTATATTCAATGCTCTGATTTATAAAGGCCAGCACACCAAAGGCTTTCTTTACCACCCTATCTACATGCGATTCCACCTTCAGGGAACTATGCACAGTTATTCCTAGATCCCTCTGTTCCACAGCATTCCTCAATTCCCTACCATTTACCATGTACGTCCTATTTTGATTTGTCCTGCCAAGATGTAGCACCTCACACTTATCAGCATTAAACTCCATCTGCCGTCTTTCAGCCCACTTTTCCAAATGGCCCAAATCTCTCTGTAGACTTTGAGAATCTACTTCATTATCCACAACACCACCTAACTTAGTATCATCTGCATACTTACTTATCCAATTTTCCACCCCATCATCCAGATCATTGATGTACATGACAAACAACAGTGGACCCAACACAGATCCCTGAGGCACCCCACTGGTCACTGGCTTCCAACCTGACAAACAGCCATCCACCATTACTCTCTGACATCTCCCATTCAGCCACTGTTGAATCCATCTTGCTACTCCGCCATTAACACCCAAAGATTGAACCTTCTGAACCAACCTTCCATGGGGAACCTTGTCAAAGGCCTTACTGAAATCCATATAGACAACATCCACTGCTTTACCCTCATCAATTTCCCTAGTTACCGCTTCAAAAAATTCAAGAAGGTTTGTCAAACATGACCTTCCAGGCACAAATCCATGTTGTCTGTTCCTGATCAGACCCTGTTTATCCAGATGCTTATATATATTATCTCTAAGTATCCTTTCCATTAATTTGCCCACCACTGACGTCAAACTAATAGGTCTATAATTGCTAGGTTTATTCTTTGAACCCTTTTTAAACAATGGAACAACATGCGCAGTACGCCAATCCTCCGGCACTATTCCCGTTTCTAATGACATTTGAAATATTTCTGTCATAGCTCCTGCTATTTCTACACTAACTTCCCTCAATGTCCTAGGGAATATCCTGTCAGGACCTGGAGACTTATCCACCTTTATATTTTTCAAAAGTGTCAGTACTTCCTCCTCTTTGAATCTCATAGTTTCCATAGCTACTCTACTTTTTTCCCTTACCTCACAGAGTTCAATATCCTTCTCCTTGGTGAATACCGGAGAAAATAAATTGTTCAATATCTCCCCCATCTCTTTTGGCTCTGCAGATAGCTGTCCATTCTGGTTCTCTAATGGTCCAATTTTATCCCTGATTGAATGCTCTGATTTTATAAATCAGAGCATTGAATATAGGAGTAGGGAAGTAATGTTAAAATTGTACAAGGCATTGGTAAGACCAATTCTGGAGAATGGTGTACAATTTTGGTCGCCTAGTTATAGGAAGGATGTCAACAAAATAGAGAGAGTACAGAGGAGATTTACTAGAATGTTGCCAGGGTTCCAGCAACTATGTTAGAGAGAAAGGTTGAACAAGTTAGGTCTTTATTCTTTGGAGCGCAGAAGGTTAAGGGGGGACTTGATTGAGGTCTTTAAAATGATGAAAGGGATAGAGTTGACGTGGATACGTTTTTCCCATTGAGGGTAGGGAAGATTCAAACAAGAGGGCATGTCATGAGAATTAAGGGACAGAGGTTTCGGGGTAACGTGAGGGGGAACTTCTTTACTCAGAGGGTGGTGGCTGTGTGGAATCAGCTTCCAGCAGAAGTGGTGGAGGCAGGATCGATTTTAATATTTAAGAGTAAAGTGGATAGGTATATGGACGTGAAGGGAATGGAGGGGTATGGTCTGAGTGCAGGTAGATGGGACTAGGGGAAAACAAATGGTCGGCACGGACTGGAAGGGCCGAGAGGGCCTGTTTCCGTGCTGTAATTGTTATATGGTTATATGGTTATCTCTGCCTTAAAAATACCAATTGACTTGGCCTTCACACCTTTCTGTGGCAATGAATTCCAGAGATTCACCACCCTCCGACTAAAGAAATTTGTGTAAATGTTCTCCAGTTTGTGTTATGTGGGGGGAGGGGAAGGGGGTCGTGGGAATTTTTTTTTCAGTTTCTTACCTTGCCGGAAATGCGGATACGTTCCGGATCGTGTCTCCGGTCGCTTTGCAGCCTACCATCGATGGAGCTGGAGGCCTCATCGGACTAACCTTGGGCCCCACCGCGGGGTGTGGACCTACCATCAAGATCGCGGTCTCGGGAGAGGCCTAGTCGGGAGCTCCAATGTCACGGAAGGTTTGACTAGCCCCGATGCGAGGTTCAATCACCCAGCTGACATCACCCCGATGCAGGAGCTGATCGTCCCAACACGGAGGGCCCACCGCCGGCTACAGGAGTCAAGATCATCCCGTCAACAGAGGGCTTGAGGCCCCCGACCGCGAGAGAGCAAACAAGGGAAGAGATTGAACCTATTTTTTCGCCTTCCATCACAGTGAGGAATGTGGAGGTGTCCTATGGAGCTGCAGCATGACTACCTGACTCTTATATTCAATGCCCCAAACAATGAAGGCAGGCATATCATATACCTTCTCTACGACAGGTGCTCCGCAAGGATGCAGCCCCTTTCTTTACTCATTGTACACCCACGACTGTGCAGCCTTGTACAAACCTAATGTAATTTTCAAATCGCAGACGACACCAGGATATCAAATAATGATGAGATGGCGTATAAGAAGGAGATTGAGAACCTCATGTCCTGCTGTCGAGACAACAACCTTCCTTTCAATGTCAGCAAGACAAAGGGGATAGTGATCAACTTCAGGAAGCGAAGCAGTGCACATTTTGCATTGATGGTTGAAAACTTCAAATTCCTAGGAGTCAATATCACCAACAACTTCTCCTGGACCACCCATACTGAAGCAATGACCAAGAAAGTACTTCCTTAGAAGGCTTAGGAAGTTTGGCATGTTCCCTGCAACTCTCACCAACTTCTACAGATGCACCATAGAAAGCATTTTATCAGGATGCATCACAACTTCGTTTGGGAACAGCTCCATCCAAGACCGCAAGAAATTGCGGTGGATTCTTGATTCAGCCCAGAGCATCACACAAACCAACCTCCCTTCTATTGACTGCACTTTGACTTCATGCTGCCTCAGCAAGGCCAGCAGCATAATCAAGGATGAGTCACTTGCCGGCCACCTCCCCTCTCCCAGCAAGCAGCAAGTATAGAAATGTGAAAATGTACATCTCTAGAATCAGGGACAGTTTCTTCCCAGCTGTTATCAGGCAAATGAATCATCCTACCACAACTAGAGAGCAATACTGAACTACAATAAACCTCTTTGGTGACCCTCGGACTATCCTTGATCGGACTTTGCAGGCTTTACCTTGCACTATACGCTATTCCCTTATCATGCATCTGTACACTGTAAGTGGCTTGATTGTAATCATGTATTGTCTTTCTGCTGACTGAATAGCATGCGAAAAAAGCTTTCCACTGTACTTTGTTAAACAAAACTGAAACTGAAACTGAACTGAAAACCATCCTATTTACTTGTGCTGCCATCTTTAATGAGCTATGAATCTGGACACCAGGATCCCTCTGCACATTAATGTTGTTAAGGATCTTGCCATTAACTGTATACTTTCTCCTTAAATTCAACCTCCCACAGTGCAACACCTCACATTTTCTCAGGTTCATCTTCCATTTCTCTGCCTATTTCTGCAGCTGACCATATCCCACTCTAGCTTCTGACAGCCTTCCTTACTGTCTACAACTCCTCCAATTTTGGGGTCTCCAGCAACCTTACACACTAATCCGTCTTCCATTTACATCTAGGCTATTTCATGCCCTCTCTTTTCTCACCAAATTACTTTTTAGTTCTCTCTTACACTTACTATGCTCTTGTGTGGCTTTTCTTGTTTTCATTTCTCAGAGATGACCTAACATGGATCTAACATGGCATGAATATGTTACTTGTTAGGTTTAGTTTATTATTGTCAGGTGTAACTAAGGAGAATAGAAAGCTATGTTTTAGAGTAATTCAGTCTGGCAACAGGCCCTTCGGCCCAACTCGCCACACCGGCCAACAATGTCCCATCTACCCTAGCCCCACCTGCCTGCGGTTGGTCTATATCCCTCCAAACCTGTCGTATCCATGTACATGTCTAACTGTTTCTTAAATGATGGGATAGTCCCAGCCTCAACTACCTCCTCTGGCAGCTTGTTCCATAAACCCACCACGCTCAGTGTGAAAAGGTTACCCCTCAGATTCCTATTAAATCTTTTCCCCTTCACCTTGAACCAATGTCCTCTGGTCCTCGATTCCCCTACTCTGGGTAAAAGACTCTGTGCATCAACCCAATCAATTCCGCTCATGATTTTGTACACCTCTACAAGATCTCCCCTCATCCTCCTACACTCCATGGAATAGAGACACAGCCTACTCAACCTCTCTCTATAGCTCACACCCTCTAGTCCTGGCAACATCCTTGTAAATCTTTCCTGAACCCTTTCAAGCTTGACAATATATCTTTCCTATAACATGGTTCTCAGAACTGAACGCAATATTCTAGATGTGGTCTCACCAACGTCTTATACAACTGCAACATGACCTCCCAACATCTATACTCAATACTCTGACTGATGAAGGCCAAAGTACCAAAAGCCTTTTTCACCACCTTATCTACCTGCGACTCGACCTTCATGGAACCATGCTCCTGTACTCCTAGATCCTCTGCTCTACAACACTACCCAGAGGCCTACTTTTTACTGGGTAGGCCCTGACCTTGTTCGACATTCCAAAATGCAACACCTCACACTTCTCTGTATTAAATTCCATCAACCAATCCTCTGCCCACCTGGCCAATCCAGATCTTGCTGCAATCTTTCACAACCATCTTCACTATCTGCAAAACCACTAACTTTTGTATCATCTGCAAACGTGCCAATCTTGCCCTGTATGTTCCTATCCAAATCATTGATGTAGATGACAAACAGTAACGGGCCCAGCACTGAACCCTAGAGCACACCACTAGTCACAGGCCTCCAGTCTGAGAAGCAACCTTCCACCATCACCCTCGGATTCCTTCCATGGAGCTAATATGCCATCCATTCAGCTATCTCTCATTGGATCCCATGAGATCTAACCTTCCAGAGCAGCCTACCATACGGCACCTTGTTGAAAGCCTTACTAAAGTCCATGTACACAACATCTACAGCTCTGCCTTCATCAATCTTTTTCGTCACGTCTTCAAAAAACTCAATCAGATTTGTGAGACACGAACTCTCATGTAAAAAACCACACTGACTGTCCCTAATCAGCCATTGCCCATCCAAATGTTTGTATAACCTATCCCTCAGAATACTCTCCAGTAACTTACCAACTACAGATGTTAAGCTCACCGGCCTATAATTCCCAGCATTTTTCCTGCAGCCCTTCTTGAAAAGAGGCACAACATTTGCCACTCTCCAATCCTCGGGCACCTCTCCTGTATTTAAGGACGACTCATAAATTTCAACCAGGGCTCCCGCAATTTCCTCTCTAGTTTCCTGCAATGCCCTCGGATATATCTGATCAGACCCTGGAGATTTGTCAACCTTCAAACACGCCAGTACCTTCAGCACCTCCTTGACGGTAACCCTGACTGCTCTCATGACACATCCAGTGACTGCTCCAATTTCCTCCATCCTACTGTCTAGATATATAGAGGAGAAATACTCATTGGGGACCTTGGCCATCTCCTGTGGCTCCACACAGAGGTGACCGCTTTTATTACTGAGAGGTCCCACTCTCTCTCTAGTTACCTTTTTCCCCCTAATGTATTTATAAAATCTTTTGGGATTGTCTTTTATGCTACCCACCAGAGCTATCTCCTGGCCCCTTTTTGCCCTTCTGATCTCCTTTTTTAGTTTGCTCCTTACTTCCTGAAACTCCTCCAAGGATGCACTTGATCGCAGCTGCCTATACCTGTTACATGCATCCTTCTTGTTTTTGACTAACGCCCCAATTTCCCTCATTGCCTACTTTGCCTTTCACTCGAACGGGGACATACATGAGCTCTGTTCAGTACACTTTTAAAAACATCCCACTTGGCTGATGTTCCTTTCCCCTCAAATATCCTGCTCCAGTCAACTTGAGCGAGACCTTCTCCCATACACTCAAAGTTGGCCTTACCCCGGTTGAGCATTTTAACACATGGAGCCTCTCTATCCCGATCCATAACTATCTTAAACCTAATCGAACTGTGGTCATTTGTCTCAAAAGGCTCTTCCACACACACTTCATTAACTTGCCCTTCCCAATTTTCCAATATTAGATCCAGCGTTGCCTTCTCACTTGTGGGGGCCTCCACATACTGTTTAAGAAAACTCTCCTGAACATTTCTTGGCACATTTGCTCTTCTAATTCCCGTTGACTATTTGGGGGTCTGTTGTACACCCCCAAAAAGGTGATCATCCCTTTCTTGTTCCTCAGCTCCACCCATATAGCGTCACTAGATGAACTGTCCAAGATGTCACCTCTGAGCACAGCCGTGACATCCTCCATAACCAACAATGCAACCCCCCCTCCTCTTTTTCCCTCACCCCTGTCTCTGCTGAAGCTCCTGTACCCCGGAACATTGGCCTGCCAGACCTGCCCTCCCTTAAACCAGGTTTCAGTCATGGCTACAACGTCGCAGTCGCTCGTATCTATCCATGCCCTAAGCTCATCTGCGTTACCTGTCAAGCCCCTTGCATTAAAATACGTGCAGTTTAAACCAACTCTCCTTCCTCACTCTCTGGCTTTTTGCCTATTCTGTCCATTAACCTTTCCCACACCGCCCTCCATACCAACTTCCAGCCTCTCCTGTGCCTCTGTCCTGCACGAGATCCCAACCCCCTGCCAATCTAGTTTAAACCCTCCCGTGTGCTATTCAATCAGATCAGATAATATAATACACAAATACAATTGTCAAACTCAAGTACCTTAGGTAGAGCAAGGGGGAAGATACAGAGTGCGGAATATAGCTCTCAGGATTGGAGCACATCAGTTCCATAGATAAAATCCAATGTCTGCAATGGGCTAGATGTGAATCGGACAGAACCCTGACTTATGGAAGGACAGTTCAGAAGCCTGATAACAGAGGGGAAGAAGCTGTTTTGAGTCTGGTGATATGCGCTTTCAAGCTTCTGTATTGTCTGCCCAATGGCATTCTGTTAATGGACTGTGCTACATCCACAACTCTCTGCAATTTCTTGTGGTTTTAGGCAGAGCTGTTCGCAAACCAAGCCAATAGTATGCGATTGTTCCCAAGCCAATAGTATGCTATTGGCTCATGTCTGAATGGTATCCAGGTCTTCGTGCATGCAAGCATGGATTGCTTCATTTTCTACGTTTCTGCAAATGGAATTGAACAATTTGCAATCATCAGTAAACATCCTCATGTTTTAGTTCATGAAGTAAGTCATTAGTGAAGAAGCTGAAGATGTCTGGGCCTGCAACATGTCAGAAGCAGGTCCTGTGGTCATGTCCTGGAGCTGGATGTATGTCCAACAACCATGGCCATTCTTCTTTAACTCCAAATGGTGCAGGTGATGGCCATTGGCTTCAGGTTCATCAGAATTTCCTGACATTACATTCTTTAAAGACTTCTTTGATGTCAAGAAAAGTCACACCCACCTCATCGCTGGAATTAATATCTGCACTGGATGCTGCTGGTGAAGCCCACACCAGATATCAGTAAGAAGGTGAATGTGCGCCAAATCACAATGTTGGTGATATTTTAATCCCTTTGCTGAAGATTGTCAACTGGTTGATTGAACAGTAATCAGCTGGAATGGATTTGTCTTGCCCATTTGTATGTTTAAGCAGCTTGCTTAATTGTACACTCCCCAGTCACCTTGGCAGTTTCTGCCATACTCCAACCTTTGCTGTTAAATAATATTGAGACTGCAGATTGGCATGTTATGGACTTTCTTCATATTTACATTAATCTAGCTATAGTTAGAAATGGCTCAGCAGTTCCTGTACTGAAATCGTACCTTTTGAAAACCACTTTATTGCAATGTTATTTTAAATGTACCAGACTATTAGCTTAGCGCAGCTGAAGTTGCACTTCACATACTTTCATGTACTGAACCCAAACCACATCTGCAGAGCATAAGGTTCATCTGAAAAGGCCTGTCCATTGAACATCATGATATGATGCAAGAGAAAGGCGGTTGTTTTGCAGGCAACTCATTTATCAAATTTGGCCTTCATAGAAGCATACAGCGTGAAAACAGGCCCTTCAGCACAAATCTGACTAAGATGCCTCATCTGAGCTAATTCCATTTGTGCGCATTTTATCCATATCCCTCTAAACCTTCCCTATCCATTTACTTGTTCAATTGTCTTTTAAATGCTATTATTGTTCCAGCCTCGACTACCTCCATTGATAATTCATTCCATATAGCGACCAGTAATGATGAGTATTAAACCAAATAATACTGAGTACAAAAGTTCATGTTCCTATCAAATCTTTTCCCTGACACCTTAAACCTGTCCCCTACCTTAGATAAAAGACTGTGTAGTCACCCTATCAATTCTCCTCACAATTTTATACACATCTATATGATCACACTTTAGCCTGCTGTGCTGCAGAGAATAAAGTCTTAACTGGCCCAATCTATCCCTATAGCCCAGGCCTTCGTCCTGGCAACATCCTTGTATACCTCTGTACGCTTTCTATCTAAGTAACATACTTTCTATAGCAGGGGACCAAAACAGAACTCAATATTCCAAATATGTTGGTGAATGTCTTGTACAACTGTAACAGAACATGCCAACTTCTATTAGGTGATTATGGTGAATATCTTTACAGCTGTAACAGAACATGCCAACTTCTATACTCAATGCCCTGACTGAGAACCTGGCTTCTTTTTTAAACTGTGTTCAACTGCTATTTTCTTATCACCTCTGTGCCCCAGGGTATAGTTTTATTTAACCATATAACCATATAACCATATAACAATTACAGCACGGAAACAGGCTATCTCGGCCCTTCTAGTCCGTGCCGAACACTTATCCTTCCCTAGTCCCATCTTCCTACACTCAGACCATAACCCTCCATTCCTTTCCCGTCCATATACGTACACCAGGTACTTCTCTCAATCAAATAACTAGCAATGTTTGTGAACTAAAATAGTGACTGTCAAGGTGTCGTTCAATAAAATAGTAATTTGGAACCTGTGCAAACAATTTACAAAGATTTACAGACTGCATGAAAAGATGAACTCCAGAAACTGTTCTTCCCTCTCTGGTGAAAAATAAAACTGGGAAGGCGGCTCAACCGCGACTGACGAGGGAATTCAAGGATAGTGTCGAAGACGAATAAGAGGCATATATTGTCCAGAAGAAGCAGCAGACCAGAGAACTGGGAGACATTTAGAACTCAACAGAGGAGGACAAAGGGGTTAATTAAGAGGGGAAAAAAAGAGCATGAAAGAAAGCTTGCGGGAAATATAAAAAACGATTGTAAATGTTTTTTTAGGTATGTAAAAAGGAAAAGATTAGTGAAGATAGATTTAGGTCCCTTACTGTCAGAGACAGGTGAATTTATAATGGGAAACAAGGAAATGGCGGAACAGTTAAACGAGTACTTTGATTCTGTCTTCACTAAGGAAGACACAAACAATCTCCCGGAAATACGAGGATCTAGTGGGAAGGAGGAAATGAAGGGAATCCACATTAGTCAGAAAATGGTGTTAGGTAAACTGTTGGGACTGAAAGCAGATAAACCCCAGGGCCAGATGATCTGCATCCCAGAATACTCAAGGAGGTGGCCCTAAAAACCGTGAATGTATTGGTGATCATTTTCCAATGTTCTCTCGACTCTGGATCAGTTCCTGTGGACTGGAGGGTGGCCAATGTAACTCCACTTTTAAAAAAGGAGGGAGAGAGAAAATGGGGAATTATAGACCAGTTAGCCTTACATCGGTAGTGGGGAAGATGCTGGAGTCGCTTATTAAAGAAGTTATAGCAGCGCATTTGGAAAGCAGTGACAGGATCTGTCAAAGTCAACATGGATTTATGAAGGGGAAATCATGCTTGACTAATCTTTTGGAATTTTTTCAGGTAACAAGTAGAATGGATAAGGGAAAGCCAGTGGATGTGGTGTATCTGGATTTTCAAAAAGCCTTTGATAAGGTCCCACACAAGAGATTAGTGTGCAAAATTAGAGCAGGTGTTATTGGGGGTAGGGTATTGACATGGATAGAGAACCGGTTGGCAGACAGGAAGCAAAGAGTAGGAATTAACGGGTCCTTTTCAGAATGGTAGGCAGTGACTAGTGGGGTGCTGCAAGGCTCGGTGCTGGGACCCCAGTTGTTTACAATCTACAGTGTATTAACGATTAAGTCGTGGGAATTAAATGTTAGGTCTCTCAGTTTGCAGATGACACAAAGCTGGGTGGCAGTGCGAGCTGCAAGGAGGATGCTATGAGGCTGCAGGGTGACTTGGATAGGTTGGGCGAGTGGGCAGAAGCATGGCAGATGCAGCAGGCAGTAAAGAAAGCCTTCATTGCGAGGGGATTTGAGTTTAGGAACAAGGAGATCCTACTGCAGCTGTACAGGGCCCTGCTGAGACTGCACCTGGAGTATTATGTGCAATTTTGGTCTCCTAATTTGAGGAAGGACATTATTGCTATTGAGGGAGTGCAGCGTAGGTTCACCAGGTTAATTCTTGGGATGGCGGGACTGACGTATGATGAAAGAATGGGTCGACTCGGCTTGTATTCGCTGGAATTTAGCAGGATGCGAGGGGATCTTATAGAAACATAACATTCTTAGAGGATTGGACAGGATAGATGCAGGAAAAATGGTCCTGATATTGGGGGAGTCAGAACCAGGGGGTCACAGTTTAAGAATAAGGGGTAGGCCATTTAGGACTGAGATGGGGAAAGACTTTTTCACCCAGAGAGTTGTGAATCTGTGGGATTCTTTGCCACAGAAGGCAGTGGAGGCCAATTCATTGAATGTTTTTGAGAGAGAGTTAGATTTAGCTCTTAGGGCTAACAGAACCAAGGGATAAGGGGAGAAATCTGAACGGGGTACTGATTTTGGTTCATCAGCCATGACAATATTGAATGGCCTACTCCTGTATCTATATACCTAGCGGAATCGAGGGATATCGGGAGAAGGCAGGGCAGGGTACTGATTGTGGATGATCAGCCATGATCAAATTGAATGGCAGTGCTGGCTCGAAGGGCTGAATGGCCTACTCCCGCACCTATTTTCTATGTTTCTATGCTTCTAAGAGTGAAGGTGGGTGACAACGAGGTAGAGAAGTAAACATGGAGTGCAGTAGCTCCCGGTGGCTGTACCTATTGGAAACAGGTACATCCTCTTGGGAGCTCCCCGCTCCGACACCACAAGCTTGAGTGGCAGACATGGCTGTGATTCCAACCCTGGTGCTGAGGCTCAACAGGGAAGAGTGACGTCAGGCAGAGCTGTATTGGTGGGGAACTCAATAATAAGAGGTGTAGACAGGAGATTCTGTAGCTGCAGGCGAGACTCCAGGATGGTGTGTTGTCTCCTTGGTGCCAGGGTCCAGGGTGTCTTGGAGCGCCTGCATGACATCCTCAAGAGTGAGGGGGAGCAGCCTGAGGTTGTTGTGCATGTCGGTATGAATGATATAGGTCGGAAGAGGATGGAGGTTCTGCAACATGAGTTTATGGAATTGGGTAGAAGACTGAAAAGCAGGACCTGCAGGATCGTGATCTCAGGATTGCTTCCTGTACCTCGTGCTAGTGAAGGTAAGATCAGGAAGATAGCTTTAAGAGCCCTATCTAACTCTCTCTTGAAAGTATCCATGTCTCCTGCTGCACCAGAGGACCAAACACCGTCGACCACCGCTACACCACCATCAAGAATGCCTATTGTTCTATCCCTCGCCCTCACTTCGGTAAATTCGACCAGACCGCGGTGCTGCTTCTTCCTGCCTATAGGCAGCAATTGAAGAGCGCACCCCCAGAGGTGAGGACTGTACAGAGCTGGTCGGGGGCAGAGGAACAACTCCAGGACTGTTTGGAATCTGTAGACTGGGCAATGTTCAGGTACTCGGCAACAGACCTGAACGAATACGCCACAGTCGTTACAGACTTCATAAAGAAATGTGTGGAGGACTGCATCCCTACAAAAACCTTCCGAGTGTTTCCCAATCAGAAACCTTGGATGAACTATGAGATCCGCACTCTTCTGAAGACCAGACACCGGGCATTCATGTCTGATGATACAGTGGTCTACAAGAAGTTCAGATATGACCTTGGTAAGGCCATCAAAAAGGCCAAAAGGGACTTCTGCTCCAAGCTGGAGGATGAGACAGATGTTCGGCAGCTGTGGCGGGGCCTGAATGCAATCACCTCCTACAAGGCGAAATCAGGAAGTAGCTCGAATGTCGGCGAAACATCACTCCCTGACGAGCTCAATGCGTTTTACGCAAGCTTTGATAGGGAGAACACTGATGTGCCTTCTCGAGCCCCCATTCGCTGTGATTGTATTTCAGTCTCAGTCACAGAGGCCGACGTCAGAAAATACTTCAGAGGGGTGAACCCTCGAAAAGCGCCTGGATCTGATGGTTTACCAGGTCGTGTTCTAAAAACCTGTGCGGACCAACTGACTGGAGTTTTTGCGGACATTTTCAACCACTCACTTCTGAGGTCCGAGGTTCCCACCTGCTTTAAAAGGGCGGCAATAATACCGGTGCCCAAGAAGAGCAAGGTGACGTGCCTCAATGACTATCAACCAGTGGCACTAACGCCTGTGGTGATGAAGTGCTTCGAGAGGTTGATCATGGCCAAATCAACTTCTACCTCGACAAAAACCTGGACCAACTGCAGTTCGACTACCGCCACAACAGATCAACGGTGGATGCGATCTCGCTGGCCCTCCACTCCGCTCCGGACCACTTGGACACCAAAAACTCATATGTCAGGCTGTTATTCATTGATTACACCTCAGCATTTAATACAATCATCCCCTCCAAGCTGGTTACCAAACTCGCAGAACTGGGTCTCTGCGCATCCCTCTACCATTGGATCTTTGACTTCCTCATTCACAGACCCCAGACTGTTGCAATTGGTGGAAAAGTGTCAGCCTCGATAACAATCAGCACGGAAGCATATCAAGGTTGCGTGCTCAGCCCCCTGCTGTACTCACTCTATACTCATTACTGCGCAGCTGGTCATAGTTCGAACTCCATCATCAAGTTCGCTGACGACACCACTGTTAACCATATAACCATATAACCATATAACAATTACAGCATGGAAACAGGCCCTCTCAGCCCTTCCAGTCCTTGCCGACCATTTGTTTTCCCCTAGTCCCATCTACCTGCACTCAGACCATACCCCTCCATTCCCTTCACGTCCATATACCTATCCACTTTACTCTTAAATGTTAAAATCGATCCTGCCTCCACCACTTCTGCTGGAAGCTGATTCCACACAGCCACCACCCTCTGAGTAAAGAAGTTCCCCCTCACGTTACCCCGAAACCTCTGTCCCTTAATTCTCATGTCATGCCCTCTTGTTTGAATCTTCCCTACCCTCAATGGGAAAAACGTATCCACTTATCTATCCCTTTCATCATTTTAAAGACCTCAATCAAGTCCCCCCTTAACCTTCTGCGCTCCAAAGAATAAAGACCTAACTTGTTCAACCTTTCTCTGTAACATAGTTGCTGGAACCCTGGCAATAGTCTAGTAAATCTCCTCTGTACTCTCTCTATTTTGTTGACATCCTTCCTATAACTAGGCGACCAAAATTGTACACCATACTCCAGAATTGGTCTTACCAATGCCTTGTACAATTTTAACATTACTTCCCTACTCCTATATTCAATGCTCTGATTTATAAAGGCCAGCACACCAAAGGCTTTCTTTACCACCCTATCTACATGCGATTCCACCTTCAGGGAACTATGCACACTATGTTGTGGGATGTATCACTGATGGGGATGAGTCAGAGTATAGAAGAGAGATCGACAGACTGACCAAATAGTGCCAGCACAATAACCTGGCTCTCAACACCAGCAAAACCAAGGAACTGATTGTGGACTTTGGAAGAGGTAGGATGGGGACCCACAGTCCCGTTTATACGGTGGAAAGGGTCAAAAGCTTCAAATTCCTGGGCTTGCACATCTCTGAAGATTTCTCCTGGTCCGAGAACACTGATGCAATTATAAAGAAAGCACACCAGCTCTCTACTTCCTGAGAAGATTACAGAGAGTCGGTATGTCAAGGAGGACTCTCCCTAACTTCTACAGGTGCACAGTAGAGAGTATGCTGACCGGTTGCATCGTGGCTTGGTTCGGCAACTTGAGTGCCCAGGAGCGGAAAAAGCTACAAAAAGTAGTAAACACTGCCCAGTCCATTATCGGCTCTGACCTCCCTACCATCGAGGGGATCTATCGCAGTCACTGCCTCAAAAAGGCTGGCAGCATCATCAAGGACCCACACCATCCTGGCCACACTCATCTCCCCGCTACCTTCAGGTAGAAGGCACAGGAGCCTGAAGACTGCAACGTCCAGGTTCAGATACAGCTTCTTCCCCACAGCCATCAGGCTATTAAACTCCTCAAACAAAACACTGAACATTAATAACCCATTATCTGTTTATTTGCACTTTATCTGTTTTATTTATTGATGTGTGTATATATTTATATAATGGTATATGGACTCACTGATCTGTTCTGTATTCATGCCTACTATATTCTGTTGTGCTGAAGCAAAGCAGGAATTTCATTGTCCTATCTGGGACACATGACAATAAACTCTCTTGACTTGTGTCTTGAATTTGAACCGGCCTCCACCACCCTCTGAGGCAGAGAATTCCACAGACTCACAACTCTCTGTGACAAAAAATGTTTCCTTGTTCTAAATGGCTTATCCCTTATTCTTAAATTGTGGCCCCTGGTTCTGAACTCCCCCAAAATCGGGAACATGTTTCCTGCCTCAACCGTGTCCAAACCCTTAACAATCCTATATGTTTCAATAAGATCCACTCTTATCCTTCTAAACTCCAGAGTGTACAAGCCCAGCCACTCCATTCTCTGAACATATGACAGTCCCGCCATCCCGGGAATTAACCTTGTAAACCTATACTGCACTCCCTCAATAGCAAGAATGTCCTTCCTCAAATTAGGGAACCATAACTGCACACAATACTCCAGGTGTGGTCTCACTAGGGCTCTGTACAACTGCAGAAGGACCTCTTTGCTCCTATGATCGACTCCTCTTGTTATAATGGCCAACATGCCATTTGCTTTCTTCACTGCCTGCTATACCTGCATGCTTACTTTTATAGACTGATGAATAAGGACCCCCCAGATCTCGTTGTACTTCCTCTTTTCCCAACGGCAGCATTTAGATAGTAATCTGTCTTCCTGTTTTTGATACCAAAGTGGATAACATCACATTTATCCACATTAAACGTCATCTGCCATGAAGGAGGGTTGGTTTCAACTGCACGTATTTTAATGCAAGGGGCCTGATGGGTAAGTCACATAAGCTTAGGGCATGGACAGGTACGAGTAACTGGGATGTTGTAGCCATGACTGAAACCTGGTTAAGGGATGGGCAGGATTGGCAGCCCATTGTTCTGGGGTACTAGAGCTTCAGGAGAGGCAGAAAAAGAGGAGGGGGTGGGGGGGATGCATAGTTGGTTAAGGAGGATGTCACGGCAATGATCAGAGGTGACATTACGGACGGTTTGTCTAGTGAGGATATATAGGTGGAGATGAGGAACAAGAAAGGGATGTTGGGTGTGTAGTACAGACCCCAGAATAGTCAACAGGAATTAGAAGAATAGATGTTCTGGGAGATTGCAGACAGCTGCAGGTCAAATAAGGTTATTGTAGTGGGGCATTTTAACTTTCCCAATATAGACTTGGAAAATCATAGTATGTAAATGGGGTGCAACTCCTCAAAAGTGTTCAGGAGAGTTTTCTTAAACAGCATGTAGAGGCCCCCACAATGTGAGAGGGCAACACTGGATCTAGTATTGGGAAAATGGGAAGGGCAAGTTAATGAAGTGTGTGAGGAGGAGCCTTTTGGGACCAGTGACCACAGTTCGATTAGGTAAAATATAAATATGTTGAATTTAGTTACAAGTTAGCCATAGTGTTAATGACAGATTAGTCTTCAATTATTAAGTTACATTCTCCAGGTACACAAATACCTAATTTATCTGCCTGGAGCTTCTCTCTTAGATAGTTATGGATAAGGACGGAGAGGGTCCACGTGTAAAAATGCTCAACTGTGTTAAGGCCAACTTTGAGGGTATGAGAGAAGGTCTTGCTCAAATTGACTGGAGCAGATTATTTGAGGGGAAAGGAACATCGGCCAAGTGGGATCATTTTAAAATTGTGCTGAAGTCAGCACACTTAGAGTGAAGGGCTAAGGAAGCTTGGCTGGCGAGGGAAATTGAGGCGTTGGTCAAAAAAAAGGATGCATGGGACAGGTATAGGCAGCTGGGATCGTGCATTCCTGGAGGAGTTTTGGGAACTAAGGAGTAAACTGAAAAAGGAGATCCGAAAGGCAAAAAGGGCCAGGAGATAGCGCCACCCAGTAGCATTAAGGACAATCCCAAAAGATTTTACAAATACATAAAGGGCCTGAACCACTTAGGCGATTTTTTTGGCGACTACCGGCAACAGTCATAGTCATAGCAGGTTGCCGAAAAACCGGCCACCGGACCCCCCTATGACAATGTCTACGACAATGTCCACAACAACCTACCACCCAGTCGACGTCCAGCTATGGCAAGCTACCGACAACCGTCGACCTATTAAGACGTCCACCTGAGACCACACCTACGACAAACTACGTCCACCCACGACAAGCTACGACAAGGTAAGACAATTCAGTTGCCGGTACCTGTCGCCGGTTGACGTAGGTTCACATAGGTAGTCACCAATAGAATTCACCGGTCAACACCAACGCCAACCTACGTCATCCTGGCGACAACCTACGACAAGCCAACTGTTGCCGACTGTCGCAGAAAAGTTTTGAACATTTCAGAATCCAGCGGCGACCAGAAAAACGCTACGATTCTTTGGGCAACTGAGGAAACTACTCACGACCATACAGGCGACGCCCCGGCGACTGTGTGGCGACAGCTTAGTCACCTGTAGTCGCCTAAAATATCGCCTAAGTGGGACAGGGGCATAAGGGGGAAAAGGGTAACTAGAGAGAGAGTGGGACCTCAAAGCGGTCACCTCTCTGTGGAGTCACAGGAGATGGGCAAGGTCCTCAATGAGTATTTCTCCTCTGCATTTACCAAAGAGAAAGACAATAGGACGTAGGTACTTGGGGCAGTCAATTGAAGTGTCATGAGAGCTGTCAGTTACCGTCGAAGAGGTACTTAAGGAACTGTCATGTATTAAGGTAGACAAATCTCCAGCGCCTGATCGGATATATCATAGAACATGGAACATAGAAAATAGGTGCAGGAAGAGGCCATTCAGCCCTTCGAGCCAGCACTGCCATTCATTGTGATCATGGCTGATCGTCTGCTATCAATAACCCGTGCTTGCCTTCTCCCCATATCCTTTGACTCCACTAGCCCCTAGAGCTCTATCCAACTCTCTCTTAAATCCATCCAGTGATTTGGCCTCCACTGCCCTCAGTGGCAGGGAATTCCATAAATTCACAACTCTCTCGGTAAAAAAGTTTTTTCTCAGCTCAGTCTTAAATGATCTCCCCTTTATTCTAAGACTGTGGCCCCTGGTTCTGGACTCACCCAACATTGGGAACATTTTTCCTGCACCTAGCTTTTCTAGTCCTTTTATAATTTTATATGTTTCTAATATTCATCCTTCTAAACTCCAATGAATACAAGCCGAGTCTTTTCAATCTTTCCTCATATGACAGTCCCGCCATCCCAGGGATCAATCACGTGAACCTATGCTGCACTGCCTCAATCACAAGGATGTCCTTCCTCAAATTAGGAGACCAAAACGGTACACCACACTCCAGATGTGGTCTCACCAGAGCCCTGTACAACTGCAGAAGAACCTCCATACTCCTGTACTGAAAACCTCTTGTTATGAAGGCCAACATTCCATGAGCTTTCTTCACTGCCTGCTGTGCCTGCACGCCAACTTTCAGTGACTGGTGTACAAGGACGCCCAGGTCTCGCTGTACCTCCCCCTTACTTAACCTAACCCCATTGAGATAATAGTCTGCCCCCCTGTTTTTGCCGCCAAAGTGGATTACATTATACTGCATCTGCTGCGCATCTGCCCACTCACTGAACCTGTCCAGGTCCCCCTGCAACCTCCTAACATCCTCTTCGCAGTTCACACAGCCACCCAGCTTTGTGTCATCTGCAAACTTGCTAGTGTTGCTACTAATTCCCTCCTACAAATCATTAATATATATGGTAAACAGTTGCGGCCCCAACACCGAGCCTTGCGGCACTCCACTCGCCACTGCCTGCCATTCTGAAAAGATATCGGAGAACATTGCAGGAAACTAGAGAGGAAATTGGTTGAAATTTATGAGTCGTCCTTAAATACAGGAGAGGTGCTGGAAGACTGGAGGGTGGCAAATGGTGTGCCTCTTTTCAAGAAGGGCTGCAGGGAAAATGCTGGGAACTATAGGCCGGTGAGCCTAACATCTGTAGTTGGAAAATTACTGAGGGATAGGTTGTACAGGCATTTGGATGGGGCAAGGGCTAATTCGGGATAGTCAGCATGGTTTTATACGTGGGAGGTCATGTCTCATAAATCTGATTGATTTTTTTGAAGACGTGACCAAAAAGTTCGATGAGGGCACAGCTGTAGTTGTTGTGTACATGGATTTCAGTGAGGCATTTGACAAGATTCCACATGGTAGACTGCTCTGGAAGGTTAGATCACATGGGATCCAAGGTGCGATAGCTGAATGGACAGCAAATTGGCTCCATGGAAGGAAGCAGAGGGTGATGGTGGAAGGTTGCTTCTCAGACTGGAGGCCTGTGACTAGTGGTGTGCCTCAGGGTTCGGCCCTGGCCCGTTACTGTTTGTCATCCACATCAATGATTTGGATGAGAATATACAGGACAAGATTAGCAAGTTTGCTGATGATACAAAAGGGAGTGATTTTGGAGATAATGAAGATGGTTGTAAAAGATTGCAGCAGAATCTGGATTGATTGGCCAGGTGGGCGGAGGAATGGTTGATGGAATTTAATACAGAAAGTGTGAGGTGTTGCATTTTGGGACGTCGAACAAGGGCAGGACCTACACAGTGAATGGTAGCCTCTGGGTGGTGTTGTAGAGCAGAGGGATCTAGGAGTACAGGTGCATGGTTCCTTCAATGTCGAGTCGCAGATTAATAAGGTGCTCAAAAAGGGTTTTGGCATTTGGCCTTCATCAGTCAGAGTATTGAGTATAAAGGTTGGGAGTTGATGTTGTTGTTGTATAAGACGTGTAGAATATTATGTTCAGTTCTGGGCACCGTGTTATAGGAAAGATATTGTCAAGTTTGAAAGGGTTAAGAAAAGATTTACGAGGATGTTGCCAGGACTAGAGAGTGCAAACTATATGGAGAGGTTGGGTAGGCTGGGTCTCTATTCTATAGAGATGAGTGTGAGGGGGAATCTTAACGAGCTGCACAAAATCATGAGAGGAATAGGTCAGATAGATATACAGTGTCCTTGCCCAGAGTAGGGGAATTGAGGACCAGAGGGCTTAGGTTCAAGGTGAAGGGAAAAGGTTTAATAGGAATCCGAGGGGTAACATTCCCACAAAGGGTGGTGGGTGTATGGAACAAGCTGCCAGAGGAGGTAGTTGAGGCTGGGACTATCCCGTCGTTTAAGAAACAGTTAGACAGGTACATGGATAGGACAGGTTTGGAGGGATATGGACCAAGCGCAGGCAAGTGGGACTAGTATAGCTGGGCCTGTTTCCACACTGTATCACTCTATGACTATATGAGATTGACGTCAAATTTACCACATACTTGAAAACCAGAATTCATCCCTCAACCAGTAGCACCATAATCCTTTAATTTCTCTTGACTACTGTTTGTACAATCCTGCTCTGCACAAATTGATTGCTTAATTTAGCTCTGTGATATCAGAATCTACAGTTCAGAGGCAAGTATTAGTTGTGAAGGGCAGTGCAGGACTGAGCAGAGTTAGCATTGATTTATGAAAGGTAAATCATTTTTGACCAATCTGTTGAAATTCCTTGGGGATTTGACTAATAGAATAGATAAAGTGGGGGTTGTGGATGTGGTACATTTACATTTTCAGGAGGCTTTCTATAAAGCTTCAAGCATGCATGAGGTCAACATGATTAGGGCATGGGGTTGGAGCTGATGTAACATAGAAACATAGAAACATAGAAAATAGATGCAGGAGGAGGCCATTCGGCCCTTCAAGCCAGCACCGCCATTCATTGTGATCATGGCTGATCGTCCCAAATCATTAACCCATGCCTGCCTTCTCCCCATAGCCATTAAATCCACTAGTCCCTAGAGCTCTATCCAACTCTCTCTTAATCCATCCAGTGATTTGGCCTCCACTGCCCTCTGTGGCAGGGAATTCCACAAATTCACATCTCTCTGGGTGAAAAGGTTTTTTCTCACCTCAGTCTTAAATGGCTTCTCCTTTATTCTAAGTCTGTGGCCCCTGGTTGTGGAGAGGCCCAACATTGGGAAATGTTTTCCTGCATCCTAGCTTGTCCAGTCCTTTTCTAACTTTATATGTTTCTGTAAGATCGCCCCTCATCCTTCTAAACTCCAGTGAATACAAGCCTAGTCTTTTTTTTCCTGCATCCTAGCTTGTCCAGAACTTTTATAACTTTATATGTTTCTGTAAGATCGCCCCTCATCCTTCTAAACTCCAGTGAATACAAGCCTAGTCTTTTCAAATCTTTCCCTATATGACAGTCCCGCCATCCCAGGGATCAATCTTGTGAACCTACGCAGCACTGCCTCAATCACAAAGATGTCCTTCCTCAAATTAGGAGACCAAAACTGTACACAATACTCCAGATGTGGTCTCACCAGAGCCCTATACAACTGCAGAAGAACCTCTTTATTCCTATACTGAAATCCTCTTGTTATGAGGGCCATTAGCTTTCTTCACTGCCTGCTGTACCTGCACGCCAACTTTCAGTGGCCGGTGTACAAGGACACCCAGGTCTCGCTGCACCTCCCCCTTACCTAACCTTACCCCATTGAGATAATAATCTGCCCCCTTGTTTATCTATATTATACTGCATCTGCCACGCATCTGCCCACTCACTCAACCTGTTCAGGTCATCCTGCAACCTCTTGACATCCTCTTCACAGTTCACACTGCCACCCAGCTTTGCGTCATCCACAAACCTGCTAGTGTTGCTCCTAATTGCCTCTTCCAAATCATTAATATATATGGTAAACAGTTGCGGCCCCAACACCGAACCTTGCGGCACTCCACTCGCCACTGCCTACCATTCTGAAAAAAACCCGTTCACTCTTACTCTTTGCTTCCTGTCTGCGAACCAATTTTCTATCCATGTCAACACCCTACCCTCAATACCATGTGCTCTAATTTTAGTCACCAGTTTCCCATGCGGGACCTTATCAAAGGCTTTCTGAAAGTCTAGATACATTACATCCACTGGCACCCCTTCATCCAATTTACTTGTCACATCCTGAAAAGTTCCAGAAGATTAGTCAAGCATGAATTCCCTTTCATAAATCCATGTTGACTTGGATTAATCCTTTTAATACCATCCATGTACTGACAATGAGAAATGGTTACTGTGAAGAAAGCAGAGAGGGGGAATAGATAGATCTTCCTCAAGGATACTGGGAGATTCCACAGGCATAGGTGTGCGGGATCTCGCTGTCACAGGCTAAATCATCTATTTGGCTGAATCATGTTTCCAAATTGCTGATGGTGCAAACCTGGATTGTGAGTAGTGTGAAGGAAGTAAAGAGGAAAGAAACAAAATGCTGGAGTAACTCAGTGTGGCAGGCAGCATCTCTGGAGCGAAGGAATGGGTGATGTTTCAGGTCAAGAACCTTCTTCAGACATTGAGTACAATGCCTTGCTGTCATTATATTAGGCCTTGGTGACTATATTGTACATTTTTGGTCTTCATATCTAAACAATATATACCGGCCATGGAGCGAATACAGCAAAAATTCACCAGATTGGTTTGTCATATGAAAAGAGATTGGGTCATGTAGCCCTAGATTCTCTGAAGTGTAGAAGAATGCGAGATTTTATTGATACATGCAAAACTCCAACAGGACTTCAAAGCTGGATGCATAGAGGGCGTTTTTTTGGCTGATGATAATAAATCCAAGGGTTTCAGTCTCAAATTGAACAGCAAGTAATTTCAGACGGAGAACAGAAGAAGGTTCTTCAAAAAGAAAGTGCTGAATCTTTGGAATTTTCCATCCCAGAGGGCAGTGGAGACTGAACCACCGATTTCATTCAAAAGTGATCAATATATGTCTAGATATTAAGGAAATCAAGAAATATGGATAAAGCACACAAATGAGTGACATGATCAGCCAAGCTCTTGATGAATGGTGGAGTATGTTCAAAGGGTCAAATGGGTCATTATTACTGAATAGTGAAAGTCCTGGATAGAGTGGATGTGAAGAGAATGTTTTCACTATTGGGAGAGTCTAGGACCAGAGGCCAGAGCCTCAGAATAAAAGAACGTACCTTTAGAAAGAAAATGAGGAGGAGTTTTTTTAATCAGTGGGTGGTGAATCTGTGGAATTCATTGCCACAGACGGCAGTGGAAGCCCAAGTCAAGAGATATTTCTAAGGTGGAGATTGATATGTTCTTGATTGGTCAGGGTATCAAGGGTTATGGGGAGAAGGCAGGAGAATGGGGTTGAGAGGGAAAGATAGATCAGCCATGGTTGAATGGCGGAGTAGACTTGATGGGCTGAATGGTCTGTTCGTACAACATATGAACTTATGAACATCAAATGACCTTCTACTGCTCCTATTTCTTATGTTCTTAATATAACCATATAACCATATAACCATATAACATATAACAATTACAGCACGGAAACAGGCCCTCTCGGCCCTTCCAGTCCGTGCCGACCATTTGTTTTCCCCTAGTCCCATCTACCTGCACTCAGACCATACCCCTCCATTCCCTTCACGTCCATATACCTATCCACTTTAGTCTTAAATGTTAAAATCGATCCTGCCTCCACCACTTCTGCTGGAAGCTCATTCCACACAGCCACCACCATCTGAATAAAGAAGTTCCCCCTCACGTTACCCTGAAACTTCTGTCCCTTAATTCTCATGTCATGCCCTCTTGTTTGAATCTTCCCTACCCTCAATGGGAAAAACGTATCCACGTCAACTCTGTCTATCCCTTTCATCATTTTAAAGACCTCAATCAAGTCCCCCCTTAACCTTCTGCGCTCCAAAGAATAAAGACCTAACTTGTTCAACCTTTCTCTGTAACATAGTTGCTGGAACCCTGGCAACATTCTAGTAAATCTCCTCTGTACTCTCTCTATTTTGTTGACATCCTTCCTATAACTAGGCGACCAAAATTGTACACCATACTCCAGAATTGGTCTTACCAATGCCTTGTACAATTTTACTATTTGTACAATTACTTCCCTACTCCTATATTACAATTTGTACAATTACTTCCCTACTCCTATATTCAATGCTCTGATTTATAAAGGCCAGCACACCAAAGGCTTTCTTTACCACCCTATCTACATGCGATTCCACCTTCAGGGAACTATGCACAGTTATTCCTAGATCCCTCTGTTCCACAGCATTCGTCAATTCCCTACCATTTACCATGTACTTCCTATTTTGATTTGTCCTGCCAAGATGTAGCACTTCACACTTAACAGCATTAAACTCCATCTGCCATCTTTCAGCCCACTTTTCCAAATGGCCCAAATCTCTCTGTAGACTTTGAAAATCTACTTCATTATCCACAACACCACCTATCTTAGTATCATCTGCATACTTACTTATCCAATTTTCCACCCCATCATCCAGATCATTGATGTACATGACAAACAACAGTGGACCCAACACAGATCCCTGAGGCACCCCACTGGTCACCGGCTTCCAACCTGACAAACAGCCATCCACCATTACTCTCTGACATCTCCCATTCAGCCACTGTTGTTACTCCGCCATTAACACCCAAAGATTGAACCTTCTTAACCAAGCTTCCATGGGGAACCTTGTCAAAGGCCTTACTGAAATCCATATAGACAACATCCACTGCTTTACCCTCATCAATTTCCCTAGTTACCGCTTCAAAAAATTCAAGAAGGTTTGTCAAACATGACTTTCCAGGCACAAATCCATGTTGACTGTTCCTGATCAGACCCTGTTTATCCAGATGCTTATATATATTATCTCTAAGTATCCTTTCCATTAATTTGCCCACCACTGACGTCAAACTAATAGGTCTATAATTGCTAGGTTTATTCTTTGAACCCTTTTTAAACAATGGAACAACATGCGCAGTACGCCAATCCTCCGGCACTATTCCCGTTTCTAATGGCATTTGAAATATTTCTGTCATAGCTCCTGCTATTTCTACACTAACTTCCCTCAATGTCCTAGGGAATATCCTGTCAGGACCTGGAGACTTATCCACTTTTATATTTTTCAAAAGTGTCAGTACTTCCTCCTCTTTGAATCTCATAGTTTCCATAGCTACTCTACTTTTTTCCCCTTAACTCACAGAGTTCAATATCCTTCTCCTTGGTGAATACCGAAGAAAAGAAATTGTTCAATATCTCCCCCATCTCTTTTGGCTCTGCAGATAGCTGTCCATTCTAGTTCTCTAATGGTCCAATTTTATCCCTCGTTATCCTTTTGCTATTAATATAGCTGTAGAAACCCTTTGGGTTTACTTTCACCTTTCTTGTCAAAGCAACCTCAAATCTTCTTTTAGCCTTCCTAATTTCTTTCTTAAGATTCTTTTTACATTCTTTATACTCCTCTAGCACCTCATTTACTCCATGCCTCCTATAATTATTGGAGATATCTCTCTTTTTTTGAAACAAGTGTCCAATTTCCCTTGAAAACCATGGCTCTTTCCAATATTTACTATTTCCTTTCAACCTAACAGGGACATAAAGATTCTGTACTCTTACAATTTCCCCTTTAAATGTCCTCCATTTCTCTTCTACATCCTTCCCATGAAACAAAGTGTCCCAATTCACTCCTTTAAAATCCTTACGCATTCCCTCAAAGTTAGCCTTTCTCCAATCAAAAATCTCCACCCTAGGTCCAGTTCTGACTCTCTCCATAATTATATTGAAACTAATGGTATTGTGATCACTGGTCCCGAAGTGCTCACCAACGCATACCTCCGTCACCTGACCTGCCTCATTTCCTAACAGGAGGTCCAGCACTGCCCCTTCTCTGGTCGATACCTCTATGTACTGCTGCAAAAAACTATCCTGCACACATTTAACAAACTCCAAACCATCCAGCCCATTTACAGAATGTGTTTCCAGGCTATTTTTGGAAAATTGAAATCTCCCACAATCACTACCTTGTGCTTACTACTAATATCTGCTATCTCCTTACATACTTGCTCTTCCAATTCTCGCTCCCCATTTGGCAGTCTATAGTACACCCCTAAAAGTGTTGCTACACTGTTCCCACTTCTCAGTTCCACCCAAATAGCCTCCCTAGATGAGCCCTCTAATCTATCCTGCCAAAGCACTGCTGTAATATCTTCTCTGACAAGCAATGCAACACCTCCCCCTCTGGACCCTCCAATTCTATCACACCTGAAGCAACGAAATCCTGGAATATTTAGTTTCCAATCACAGCCCTCCTGCAACCATGTTTCACTGATTGCCACAACATCATATTTCCAGGTGTCAATCCAGGCTCTAAGTTCATCCACCTTACTTACAATGCTCCTAGCATTAAAATATACACATTTCAGAAACCCACCATCCCTTATTCTCTGTCTATTATCTTTTTCATCTTTCTCGCCTACATTTTGGATCCGAGTGCTTCCCTTCTCTGCCTCTTGCCCCACACCCTGACCCCTAGCCCCCTCTACCCGAGTCCCTCCCCCCAGCCTTTCTAGTTTAAAGTCTCCCCAGTAGCCTTTGCAAATCTCCCTGCCAGGATATTGGTCCCCCTCGGGTTCAAGTGCAACCCGTCCTTTGTGTACAGATCATGCCTTCCCCAAAGGAGGTCCCAGTGATCAAGAAACTTGAATCCCTGCCCACTGTACCAGTCCCTCAGCCACGCATTTATCCTCCACCTCATTTCATTCCTACTATCACTGTCACGCGGCACAGGCAGTAATCCTGAAATCGTTACCCTTTTGGTCCTTCTCCTTAACTTTCCCCCCAACTCCCTAAATTCTCCCTTCAGGACCTCGTCACTTTTTCTGCCTATGTCATTGGTACCTATGTGTACCACAACATCAGGCTCCTCTCCCTCCCTTATAAGAATCTTTTGTACACGTTCTGACACATGCGAGACCCTGGCACCAGGGAGGCAAACTACCATCCGGGTCTCCCGACTGCGTCTACAGAATCGCCTATCCGACCCCCTAACTATAGAGTCCCCTATTACAATTGCCCTCCTCTTTTTGCTACCCTTCTGAGCATCAGGGCCGGTCTCTGTGCAGGAGGCCTGGCCGCTGTTGCTGCCCCCAGCTAGGCTGTCCCCTCCAATCGTACTCAAACCTGAGTACCTATTTTCCAGGTGTACGGTCACAGGGGTATTCTCTAGCCCCTGCCTCTGCCCCTTGCCCTTTCTAACCGTGACCCACTTGTCTGCCTCCTGTGGTCTGGGAGTGACTACCTCCCTGTAGCTCCTCTCTATTACCTCCTCACTCTCCCTGAGGAGACGGAGGTCATCGAGCTGCTGCTCCAGGTTCCTGACACGATCCTTTAGGAGCCCCATCTCGACACACCTGGCGCAGATGTGGACGTCTGGAGGGCTATCAGATTCCCTGACCTCCCACATCTGACATCCAGAACAGTACACTGCCCTGGCCTTCATACTGCCCCCCTTACACAGGATACAATAGCAACACAATACAAAGTACACAACAAACTGCTGGAATCTGACTGCCAATCAGCTGCTTTCCTAGTCCACTTCCCACCAATCAGCTGCTTACCCTAGTCCACTTCCCACCAATCAGCGGTTTCCTCAAAAAAAAAACCCACTTCTCCAAATGGAATGTTATGGATTTGGGTAAGCCTCTGAAAAAACAAGCCCCGCGCTGGATTTTAAAGCTTACCGGTCGGGCGTCGCTCCTCCCCCTCCTTCTCTTCCAACGGCTCCTGTGGGCCTCTGAAAAAACAAGCCCCGCGCTTGATTTTAAAGCTTACCGGTCGGGTGTCGCTCCTCCCCCTCCTTCTCTTCCAACGGCTCCTTAATGTTCAAACTCACTTCTTTAAGTGGGTTTAGTTTAGTTTAGTTTAGAGATACAGTGTGGAAACCGGCCCTTCGGCCCACCGGGTTCATGCCGACCAGCGATCCCCACATAATAACACTATCCTACATCCATTAGGGACATTTTTTACATTTACCAAGCTAATTAACCTAGATACCTTTGTATGTCTTTGGAGTGTGGGAGGAAACCGAAGATATCAGAGAAAACCCACGTGGTCAAAGGGGGAAAGTTCAAACTCCGTACCGACAGCACCAGTAATCGGGATCGAACCTAGGTTTCTGACGCTGCATTCGCTGTAAGGCAGCAATTCTACCGCTGCACCACTGTTTACATAGATTATAATAATGTAAATTGAGAAATCTCAATTCCAAGGTAATACAGGTACCTTTTCACTCAGTGTCATTAGACAGTGATCCTGCTTGGGAACCATGGATAAATTTCACTTCCCCAATCAAAGGATGTGGGCATCAACAGCCATTCTCATCATTATTCGTGCTTTACATTTAACTCACCACAAAAACTGAACCCAATATGGGAACTGTCTGGTCCATACTCCAAATCTAGGCACCAGGTCAACTCTACTGGTCTTCACAATAGCTTCTTAGGTTGTCGCTTCCATTCATGCTCCAAATAAATCATTTCATAAGTACCTCACTGCATGTAAATCAATACTTTTGATACTTTATACCAGAACGTAGAAAAATATAGCATAGGAACTGGCCCTTCGATCCACAGTGCCTGTTCCAAACATGTGCCAAGACAAACTAATTTAATCTGCCTGCTCATGATCCATATCCCTCCATTCTCTACATATCCATGTGCCTATCTAAAAGCTGCTTAAATGGCACTATCGTATCTGCCTCCCCACCACCCCAGGAAACTTAAGTTGAAGAAGGACATCGTTCCTATTGAGGCATGCAGTACAGGTACATGAGGTTAATCCCCGGGATGGCGGGACTGCCATATGAGGAAAGATTGGAAAGAGTGGGCTTGTATTCACTGGAATTTAGAAGGATGAGAGGGAATCTTATAAAAATGTATGAAATTATAAAAGGACTGGACAAGCAAGAAAAAATGCTACCAATGATGGGGGAGTCCAGAACCAGGGGCCACAGTCTAACATTGAAGGGGAGGCCATTTAAAACTGAGATGAGAAAAAAATGTTTTCAACCAGAGCGTTGTGCATTTGTGGAATTCTCTGCCACAGAAGGCAGTAGAGGCCAATTCACTGGATGAATTTAAAAGAGTTAGATAGAGCTCTAGGGGCTAATGGAGTCAAGGGATATGGGGAGAAGGCAGGCATGGCTTCTCATTGGGAGCAATGGGTTACAGATTGTGGATCATCAGCCATGATCACAATGAATGGCGGTGTGGGATTGAAGGGCCGAATGGCTTCCTCCTGCTATGTGTCCATGTTTATGTGACGTGTTTCAGGCACCACCACCTGTGTAAAATAATCTGCTCCACATATCTCCTTTAAATTTTGCCCCTCTTCCCTCCAATCTTTGACATTTTTATTCTGAGAGAAAAAGTTCTGATCTTAATATCATGCATTCTTCATCAGGGCCTCCAAGCCATGGAACACCTCACTACTGTTGGTCATGCCTTTTAACCAAAGTATATATTATACCCAATGGACAACATCAAGCATCAATTTTTTTTCCTGTTTTCGCTTTTAAACTGTACAATCTAGTTGACATCCTGAGCTATGGGCCACAGCTTTTCATCTGCACATTTCAATATTATAACTGTACAGGTTATAAGTGACCATATGAGACATGACATGAGAGTCAGACTCCCACCTCAAATGTTGTGTGTTTGTTCCCTGTTTAATGTTACATTCGGCAATAACGTGGCTGATCAGGAGCATGTTACCTCTCAGGGGTACAGTATAGGAAACTCTGCCTTCAGGGTCAGGATTGTGCAAAACATGGACTTGCATTAAGATCTCAGCTGCACAACATCAAAACATTTGCAATGGGGCCTTGTGAACAGAAACTTGCTGCACCGTCCAGGAGGAGCCAATCAACAGACCGCAACCGTTTTCCTGACTATTTCATCAACGCTAGAATTCCACAGGTCTGGAAATTGATAGTATGTTGTTGAAGCAACTGAAATGTGTATTACAATGCCAATGGTATGGGCAGAATTATTTGTTTTAATGTCCTGGTCCCCAAGCAATGTCAATAGATGACATCCAACTCTTGTTCCCACTTTGTCATGAATGTTTTCATTATGTGAGCTAAATTATGTGTTATATTGAGCTATATGCTATATTATGACTTAATTTACCAGTATTAACAATCTGCCATGAAGCTGGATATAAGGTAGGGTAAGATTAACAGGATTCACCTCCGATTCATATAAATAGACATGTTCTGTGCCTTCGCCTTGCATCCTTAAAGTTTTTGGGCTACAATGCGTAGAAGCTTTGTAAAGTGTTAGTGCTGTCGACATCAGCAGAAACCACCCAAAGAAGTGGGGATAAGGATTCAGGAACATTTTGGAAGCCAACACCTATTTTCCCAGATAGAAGTGAAGGGAAGTGTGGGTTTAGAGAGCAAGATGTCTGAATTCTTAGTTGCTCACTTTGGGTCTACAGTGTTATGTTTCTGTTTGTAACTTCCCACAGCCAGAAGTTAAGATCCAACAGCAGAGACTGCTTCAGCAATGCTGATGCTGTGGGAACCACAATGTGCTGGGATGGGTAATTAACTGTATCACTACTCTGCAGGTGTGGTTCAGAACAAGACACTTGTCTTAACAGCATGGTACTGCCAACTAGACTTGGTTTCTGCCTGATCTCAATGTATAGGAGCTGAAACAGTTAAATCATGGATGTCGTTCCAATTTTAATAAAAGTCATCATCTTCAGCTTTTGCTGGAGTTAACTGCTGCCACCCACAGAAACCCAGTGAGCAGCCTTCTCACTCTATACATTGTGGTGAGTCCTTTTACAGACAAGGAAGAGCAGTAAATTTTAAATTGCACTTGAGAAAAACACTAATTATCCCGTCGGTTACCAGCAGACAGGGAGCCGTGCTTCTCCTACTGTTGGACAGGATGCTTGTTCGTCTGCAGCAAGTCTGAACATCTCCCTCCAGGAGATAACACAAGCAACATCCAACATGTGCTTGGATTGTGAGCATGTTCAGTCACGTCTTACTGCAAGACATAATCTTTAACATATATAAAGGCAGTAAAAAAAACATGAAATCTGCAGACTAGTGCGAAAACCAATTTTCACAATTAAAAGCACTTTGACTTTTTCATTGGAGGAAGTGTAAACATTTTAGCTGGAAAAGTTTTTGAATTATGGAAATGTTTCATTCCATTTCATTTCTCATCAGGATGCAGTCTGAAATAATTTATGTTACAAAGACAAATATTTGGTGTCCGGCAATTTAATGGGATGTACAAGGACACACCAAAAGCAACAATACCATTTGAACAGAATACCAACTTTAGAAATTGAATCATTCTATAAAATATCAGCTGCAAATCACATTTAGATACCTAACTTGTGCATGGATAAATAAAAGAGGAAGAAGGAACAAAGAAAATATCAGAAAAGACTAAATACATTTATTTTGTTGTTGCTAGTGAATTAATAAGCATCAGATACTTTTCAAAGGTTTTACTTAACATTATATCTTGATTAACGATATGAAAGAGCAGACTTACAGTCCAGGTTGCTGATTTTGCAGTGCTTGATTGCTGAAAAGTGACTTCAAATAAATGTGGTCCTGGATAGTCAGTGTTGGAGGGGATGGCTGGAGCAGGCGACATCGTGTCGAACGTGGAGCTCGGCTGTGAGTAGGGAGATGGAGTTGGGACATTCGATGTGTGCTCTGAGTTGTAAGGGCTGGCAGAAGATGCACGGTTGGTGATACTCTGATCCATGCTGCTGTTTAGCAAATTAAACTGGGACTAGAGAGGGAAAGGGGTGGGGATAAGAAGAGAAACAACCAGGTAAGGACTTGCAACATCCACTTATTTTAGACTATTAACAAAACACACATCAGGCAGCTGTCACTACAGTTCAACTCCTGGAATCCTTTTTTCCTGTTGCCCCATGTAAAGACTTGTCAAATAATTAATAATTAATTTATTATTCAGACAAATATGGAGCTTGAAATATCAGCTTGTAGCTTTTTGTTTCTTGCTCTTTTCTCTGACTTTTTTGGACTTTTGTTTTTGGCCTCGAAATTACTTTTATTTGCTTGCCGATTGCACAGGAATTCCAAATCCAGTTACTTTTTGTACTTGCTCACATAATTCCAAGTAAGGGTAGAATCTTGTAAAAATGAATAAACGTAAACATAATCCAAAAACATCCTTCTCACAGAAATAAGTGTCTGCTCATATTAAATTTGTTAAAATATTGACGGGGCCGGGAAATTCAGAGGAATTTTTAATCAAAAAATAATCCAAGAAGAATAATCAAATAAGCTTGATAAAAGATGCTTATTATTTCCTAAAAAAAATTACTTACTTCATTGTTCTCTTTTATTGATGTTATTGACATGAGCTGTTCTAGTATGAACAATGGTTAATATTTGCCCCCCCCCCCCATTTTAAGCAGCCATTCCTCATGAGCAGCCCTTGAGCAAGCTATTTTTCCACATTGGTCCAGTTTCGAGGTGAATCGGACTTTGTACACACATCCTCCAGGACACTTATTAAAAGCAGAAATCCCTTCTCCAGTCCAGAGAAGTTAACACCCTACTACAGTGGTTGAGTCTGTGACATTTGACTCCCGAGGCAGGGTAAGCTGGTATAAACAAGCGGCCAACAACCTCAATAACAGCAAACCAACAAAATATTTAGTTTAGCTTAGAGATACAGCGTGGGGACAGGCCATTTCGGCCCACCAAGTTTGTGCCTTTAGTACAGGCCCATACTACGCACTAGGGACAACTTACAGAAGCTAATTAACCTACAAACCTGTATGTTTTTGGGAAGTGGGATGAAACCGGTGCATCCGAAAAAACCCCACGGGGTCATGGGGAGAAGGTGCAAACTCCATACAGAGGTCAGGATCAAACTTGGGTCTCTGGTGCTGTGAGGCAGCAGCTCTGATGCCACTTCACAGATCTGCTCTGTATTTGCCACCCTTTGTGATGGATGGGATCACTTTTGGTGCTAAACTGAGGTCTTGGCAGGTTGTAAAGGAGACACAAGGAGCTGCAGATGCTGGAATCTTGAGATCATCTGCCGGTGGAAGTGACGGGGATGCACCAATCAAGTAAGCAACACAGACACTTGACTTCCCCCGTGCCATCACTTCAATGAACAAAGAATTGCATGATGTTTTATACTGTGTGTTTGTCACATTCCAAAGATGTTGGTCATTGTCAGAGATACAGTCAATACACATTACCACAGGATGCATCTAAGCTTGTCTCTTGTCAATTAATAGTCACATTTCAAAGGCATCTTATCAGTTGGTACTTTCAAGACAAGACATATCAAAGGCATCAGTCATTGTCTCAATATACATCACTGAGGCAAGTCTGGGCTTCTCTCTCTCATTAATTGGTAGGCACATTTCAAAGGCATCGGTCATTGTCTTAATACACAGCAACTGAGGCAAGCCTGGGCTTGTCTCTCTCTCTTATCAATCCACTGGAAAAGGCCTACTTGAGACGAGATATAAGCTACAACCTATTCCAGGATTCCATTATATATCTTTTATATATTTAAAAGCATTTAACCTTTTCACGCCGACGACACCACCGTTGTTGGACAAATTACCGATGACGATCAGTCAGAGAAAAGAGGGAGATCGATCGACTGATCATTGACCAAGGAACTGTGTGTGAACATTGGAAGAGGAACAACAAGGATTCACAGACCTATCTTCACTGATGGGATGTTGGTGAAGAGAGTCAAAAGCTTCAAATTCCTGGGCATGCAGGAAGATCTGAAGATCTGTGCAGGGACCCAGCACATTGATACAATCATAAAGATAGCCCATCAATGCCTTAGAAGATCGAGGAGATTTGCTATGTCAACGAATACCCTCTTGGACTTCTGCAAGTGTATGGTAGAGGACATATTGAATGGTTGCATCATGGCCTGGTTCAGCAAAAAGTGGTGAACACTGCTCAGTCCATCATGGGTTTTGACCACCCTACCAGTGGAGGGATCTACAAGAGTTGCTGACTCAAAAATGAAGCCAACATCATCAGAGACCTACACCATCCTGGCCATGCTCTCATTTCACTTCTGCAATCGGGAAGAAAGTAAAGGACCCTGAAAACTGTAATGTCCAGGTTCAGGAGCAGCTTCTTCCCTACAACCATCAGGTTATTAAACACTATCACCTATAAATAGGCTCCAAACTATATAGACTTGGGAGCATTATTTTTGACTTTGCACACTTATTGTTCATTTATTTGTCTGTTTTTGTTTCTATATATACCCATTTTTGTTGTTGCTGTTTACTGAGTACTATATTTACATATCTGTTGTGCAGCTGCAAATAAGAATTTCATTGTTCTCTTTTGGGACATAAGACAATAAAGCAATCTTGAATCTTGATAACACAGTGACTAACTTGCATTACAGAGATGTCACACATAGCTCCACTCTTTGCCATGGTGTAAAATTAGAACTGAATTAAAATTCTAGTGAGAAGAGTCCAGTGATAATCAATGGTAGAATGCAAAGTGTTCATTTCTTGGTGAAAGTTCAATTGATCGACGAGAACATGGGTTACAGCTAATTGTTTCATTTATACCATCTGTTGCGAGGAATTGCTTAGAATGGAAATCATTTTCTCAGGTATTACATTTACACCACTTTCTTTGAATCAAGATTAAATTATATTTTTATTATGCTGCAATCGAAACGAAAAGTCCCATGTTTCTATATAATGTAAATGTCAGGTTGCAGTGGGAGCACAAAATGAAACTGCAATGTTAGTGAAAAATAAAATTATATGAACAATTTTAAATAAGCTTAAATAGGTTAATTTGTTTTGATATTTGATGAAGGAAATTCTGAAATTTATACGAAAAACATTGTTCGCAACATGTGTGCCCAAAAGCTTAGTTTGTTTGTTTATCATGGTGTTTACAGAGTACTATGTTTACATATCGGCTGTGCTGCTGCAGGTATGAATTTCATTGCTCCGTTTTGGGACATATGACAATAAAACACTTTTGACTCTTGACTACTGAGAAAAACACAATGGAAAAAGATACCAACTTAAGGAAGTTAGGAGCTGCGATAAATAAATTAATCAGGTGCAGATGTAAATTGCACATATTTGCAATCATCTCCTACAAGGCGAAAGCAGGAGGTAGCTCGAATGTCGACGTAGCATCACTCCCTGACGAGCTCAATGCGTTTTACACACGCTTTGATAGGGAGAACACTGATGTGCCTTCTCGAGCCCCCATTCGCTGTGATGGTATTTCAGTCACAGTCACAGAGAATCCTTCAGAGGGGTGAACCCTCGAAAAGCGCCTGGACCTGATGGTATACCGGGCCGTGTTCTAAAAACCTGTGTGGACCAACTGGCTGGAGTTTTTACAGACATTTGCTACCTCTCACTTCTGAGGTCTGAGGTTCCCACCTGCTTTAAAAGGGCATCAATAATACCGGTGCCCAAGAAGAGCAAGGTGACGTGCCTCAATGACTATCGACCGGTGGCATTAACGTCGGTGGTGATGAAGTGCTTCGAGAGGTTGATCTTGGCGAAAATCAACTCCTACCTCGACAAAAACCTGGACCCACTGCAGTTCGCTTACCGCCACAACAGATCAACGGTAGATGCGATCTCGCTGGCTCTCCACTCCGCTCTGGACCACTTGGACAACAAAAACTCATATGTCAGGCTGTTATTCATTGATTACAGCTCGGCATTTAATACAGTGATCCCCTCCAAGCTGGTTGTCAAACTCAGAACTGGGTTCTGCACATCCCTCTGCAATTGGATCCTCGACTTCCTCATTCGCAGACCACAGACTGTTCGAATTGGTGGAAAAGTGTCAGCCTCGATAACAATCAGCACGGGAGCACCTCAAGGCTGCGTGCTCAGCACCCTGCTGTACTCACTCTATACTCATGACAGCGTAGCCAGTCATAGTGCGAACTCCATCATCAAGTTCGTTGACGACACCACTGTTGTGGGACGTATCACTGATGGGGACGAGTCAGAGTATAGAAGTGAGATCGAATGACTGACCAAATGGTACCAGCACAATAACCTGGCCCTCAACACAAGCAAAACCAAGGAACTGATTGTGGACTTTGGAAGGGGTAGGATGGGGACCCACAGTCCCGTTTATATCAACGGGTCGATGGTGGAAAGGGTCAAGAGCTTCAAATTCCTGGGCGTGCACATCTCTGAAGATCTCTCCTGGTCCGAGAGCACTGATGCTATTATAAAGAAAGCACATCAGCGCCTCTACTTCCTGAAAAGGAGAGTCGGTATGTCAAGGAGGACTACTTCTAGCTTCTACAGGTCCACGGTTGCATCGTGGCTTGTTTTGGCAACTTGAGTGCCCAGGAGCGAAAAAGACTACAAAAAGTGGTAAACACTGCCCAGTCTATCATCGGCTCTGACCTCCCTACCATCGAGGAGATCTATCGCAGTCGCTGCCTCAAAAAGGCTGGCAGCATCATCATCAATCATCTATTGAATCAACTCAAACAAAACTCTGAACATTAATCGCCCATTATCATTTTATTTGCACTTTATCTGTTTTATTTATTCATGTGTGTATATATTTATACAATGGTATATGGACACACTGATCTGTTCTGTATTCAAGCCTTCTATATTCTGTTGTGCTCATTGTCCTATCTGGGACACATGACAATAAACTCTCTTGACTCTTGAATCTTAAATATTTTAGGTAAATGGGAGAATTGATTTCTAATAACAGGAATCAGGAGGTTAAACATTAATAACTGGTGACTTGCTTCAAAGGTAAATCCACATGTAACCATTGTGTTGTGGGAATATAAAAATGCTGTGGGTATTTGAAACTTTGAAACACTTTGGGCTGTCTTAGAGTGTTTCTCAGTGCCTACTGTTAAGACCTCAAATAAACTGACATTTGAGAAACTCACCACTGCTCTACGAGATGTTCTTTGTATATGTATCTGAGCCATAACTAAGAGGGCAACTTGGCTCCATGAGATGCCAGATTTAGGGTGCAAGTTTAACATAAAATTTCTTCCATCAATATTTAAATGTAAAGGGTTTAAATCCCATTCCAGGATTTCAGCATGTAATCCATGCTGAATAGTCCATATTCCACTGAGTGCTGCAGTGTTAACTTTGAGAAGAGGAGTTAAATCAACACCTCATATGCTTTTGCATCTGGATGTAAAGACGCTATTACATGCATACAAAGTGAACTGTAGATGTTTGAATCTGAAACATTGACTGGTTTATCCTTCAACAGATTTTGCACATCTGCCTGATTTCTTCCATTTTCTCTTCATTTATTCTCCTTTACAGAGTATTGAAGAAGTGCAGTAGAACTTTACCATTTATCATGATTTATGCTCCATCTCCCAACCTACATTAAAAAACTGGTTATTACTATGTTGTAGCTTATCGAAGCTTGTTGTGCTAAAACGGGTTGTTCTCCTTTACTGAAACTGTGACATGTGCAGGCTATGCCATTGTCTGTAAAAGGCTGCAGAAGATCCTGTGATTTGTGAATAATGCTACGTGAAATAACCATATAATCATATATACAGTGGCTTGTAAGAGTTTTCATACCCCTTGAACATTTCCACATTTTGTCAAGTTACAACCACAAACGTAAATGTATTTTATTGGGATTTTATGTGATAGACCAACACAAATTGGTGCATAATTGTGAAGTGGAAGGAAAATGATACATGGTTTCCAAATTTTATTACAAATAAAAAACTGAAAAGTGTGGCGTGCAAAAGTATTCAGCCCCCCTGAGTCAATATAAAAGTGGATAAGTCTCCAGGTCCTGACAGGATATTCCCTAGGACATTGAGGGAAGTTAGTGTAGAAATAGCAGGAGCTATGACAGAAATATTTCAAATGTCATTAGAAACGGGAATAGTGCCGGAGGATTGGCGTACTGCGCATGTTGTTCCATTGTTTAAAAAGGGTTCAAAGAATAAACCTAGCAATTATAGAACTATTAGTTTGACGTCAGTGGTGGGCAAATTAATGGAAAGGATACTTAGAGATAATATATATAAGCATCTGGATAAACAGGGTCTGATCAGGAACAGTCAACATGGATTTGTGCCTGGAAGGTCATGTTTGACAAACCTTCTTGAATTTTTTGAAGCGGTAACTAGGGAAATTGATGAGGGTAAAGCAGTTGTCTATATGGATTTCAGTAAGGCCTTTGACAAGGTTCCCCATGGAAGGTTGGTTAAGAAGGTTCAATCTTTGGGTGTTAATGGCGGAGTAGCAAGATGGATTCAACAGTGGCTGAATGGGAGATGTCAGAGAGTAATGGTGGATGGCTGTTTGTCAGGTTGGAAGCCGGTGACCAGTGGGGTGCCTCAGGGATCTGTGTTGGGTCCACTGGTGTTTGTCATGTACATCAATGATCTGGATGATGGGGTGGAAAATTGGATAAGTAAGTATGCAGATGATACTAAGATAGGTGGTGTTGTGGATAATGAAGTAGATTTTCAAAGTCTACAGAGAGATTTGGGCCATTTGGAAAAGTGGACTGAAAGATGGCAGATGGAGTTTAATGCTGATAAGTGTGAAGTGCTACATCTTGGCAGGACAAATCAAAATAGGACGTACATGGTAAATGGTAGGGAATTGAGGAATGCTGTGGAACAGAGGGATCTAGGAATAACTGTGCATAGTTCCCTGAAGGTGGAATCGCATGTAGATAGGGTGGTAAAGAAAGTCTTTGGTGTGCTGGCCTTTATAAATCAGAGCATTGAATATAGGAGTAGGGAAGTAATGTTAAAATTGTACAAGGCATTGGTAAGACCAATTCTGGAGTATGGTGTACAATTTTGGTCGCCTAGTTATAGGAAGGATGTCAACAAAATAGAGAGAGTACAGAGGAGATTTACTAGAATGTTGCCAGGGTTCCAGCAACTATGTTACAGAGAAAGGTTGAACAAGTTAGGTCTTTATTCTTTGGAGCGCAGAAGGTTAAGGGGGGACTTGATTGAGGTCTTTAAAATGATGAAAGGGATAGACAGAGTTGACGTGGATACGTTTTTTCCCATTGAGGGTAGGGAAGATTCAAACAAGAGGGCATGACATGAGAATTAAGGGACAGAGGTTTCGGGGTAACGTGAGGGGGAACTTCTTTACTCAGAGGGTGGTGGCTGTGTGGAATCAGCTTCCAGCAGAAGTGGTGGAGGCAGGATCGATTTTAACATTTAAGAGTAAAGTGGATAGGTATATGGACGTGAAGGGAATGGAGGGGTATGGTCTGAGTGCAGGTAGATGGGACTAGGGGAAAACAAATGGTCGGCACGGACTGGAAGGGCCGAGAGGGCCTGTTTCCGTGCTGTAATTGTTATATGGTTATATGGTTATATGGTTAATACTTTGTAGAACCACCTTTCGCTGCAATTACAACCGCAAGTCTTTTGTGGTATGTATCTACCAGCTTTGCACATCTAGAGACTGACATTTTTGCCCATTTTTCTTTGCAAAATAGCTCAAGCTCAGTCAGATTGGATGGAGAGCGACTGTGAACAGCAATTTTCAAGTCTTGCCAGAGATTCTCAATTGGATTTAGGTCTGGGCTTTGACTGGGCCATTCTAACACATGAATATGCTTTGATCTAAACCATTCCATTGTAGCTCTGGCTGTATGTTTAGGGTCGTTGTCCTGCTGGAAGGTGAACCTCCGCCCCAGTCTCAAGTCTTTTGCAGACTCTAACAGGTTTTCTTCCAAGATTGCCCTGTATTTGGCTCCATCCATCTTCCCATCAACTCTGACCAGCTTCCCTGTCCCTGCTGAAGAAAAGCATCCCCACAGCATGATGCTGCCACCACCATGTTTCACAGTGGGGATGGTGTGTTCAGGGTGATGTGCAGTGTTAGTTTTCCGCCACACATAGCGTTTTTCAATTAGGCCAAAAACTGCAATTTTGATCTCATCAGACCAGAGCACCATCCTCCACATGTTTGCTGTGTCCCCCACATGGCTTGTGGCAAACTGCAAACAAGACTTCTTATGGCTTTGTTTCAACAATGGTTTTCTTCTTGCCACACTTCCATAAAGGCCCGATTTGTGGAGTGCACGACTAATAGTTGTCCTGTGGACAGATTCTCCCACCTGAGCTGTGGATCTCTGCAGATCCTCCAGAGTCACCATGGCTGCTTCTCTGATCAATGCTCTCCTTGCCCGGCCTGTCAGTTTAGGTGGACAGCCATGTCTTGGTAGGTTTGCAGTTGTGCCATACTCTTTCCATTTTCGGATGATGGATTGAACAGTGCTCTGTGAGATGTTCAAAGCTTGAGATATTTTTTTATAACCTAACCCTGCTTTAAACTTTATTCCAGACCTGTCTGGTGTGTTCCTTGCGGATTCATGATTTGTTTGTTCGCTAATGTTCTCTAACAAATCTCTGAGGCCTTCACAGAACAGCTGTA